>OX345701.1:11225000-11560000 GCA_947044815.1 Apomyelois bistriatella | reverse complement strand
TTTGGCGTATCTCGTTAACGTTTGCGATTGTGACTGACTAAGCCCCCTGAAAAATTCTTTTTGCATATGATAGCATTGATAGACTTATTTTTGGAAAAGTCAAGACAAGACAAGGCAAATAGTCTTTATTGCACCAGTACAAAACTAAAAATATAACAATAAGGTTATTACAAACATGGATAATACATGCCTTATCGCTTATGCAATCTCTTTCATACAACCTAAATATAAAGTGATTGTTGACAAAAATAATAGGTGGTGCAGAAAAAGAACGTTAAAGGCAGTACATACTAGGGCGTGCAGTTTCATAGATTTTCAATTTCGAAATTGGCTTATGAAATTAGGTTGATTAGTTTCGAAATTTCGAAATTTCGAAACTCAAGGAACACCTTTGTAATGGAATATGAAAACGTTTGTAAAACTATAACTTTAAACGTTCTTGGGCCTCATCAGCATCCTTGGGGCCCAAGTCAACCTTACCTACAAGCTGGTGCGCCTGCTGATTAAGGCCTGGCCTGGGCCTGAAGAATTGTACCAGCTTTCTCCGACAGTTGTTTCTCTTTTGGACTGATCACCAACAGGACGATTAGTTTTTGAGTAATTCGCCGTCGGAATCTTTCTCATATGAACGGTTCACCAACAGAATGTTTTACATTTGAGAGTTTCCTCGACATGAATTTTCTCCTATGGACTGTTCTACGACAGAATCTTTCATCTTCCGAGGTTTTGTCTACAGAATGATTCACATGTACAATGTTTCGACGACAGGAGTTATGGCATTTGCTCCAGAAAGGCAAAAATCGCCAAATCTAAATGGTAAGAAGAATAGAAGAACCAGAAGGAATATTATCAAGAATAGGACGCCACCGCAATAAGTGCGCAGGAGCTTCGCCTGACTCCTGTGACATGTGGGCAAGGACTGCCGTGTCTGGGGAGGGCACGGTTTAGACGCTAGCCCCAATCCAACGCAAAAAGCTCCTCTTCGCCACGTGGAATGTTGGCACGCTAACCGGACGATCGAAGGCCGTAGTGCTTTTGGAGGAGTACCGGAATGGCGTCTTGGAAATGAAACGCTTCAGAGACCAACTGATGAACTTGACGAGCCGGCTTTATGAGGAGGCGCGTAGGGAACTATTAGATAATGTTGTCCCAATCAGGGTGGGCCCGGTCTACTATTGGAATCTCGTGGGATCTGAGGCGAACTTTGAGCAGCTAAAATAATTCTCGCATCGGTGGCATAAAATCCGAAGCAGCCTCGAGAGGGGCATAACTTGAAAAGTAAGTAAAAGAATACTGCTACAAGAAGACAAAGAAGACGAAGAGAAAAACTGAAACAGACAAACTCAAAGATCTAGAAGACAGAAGCTGGCTTCAGGCCGAGAAAAAGGCAAGCGAGGCGTACGGGGAGAGTTATTTAATATGCAATGGTTGCATAGATAGGCGACACTATTGTAGTGAGATTAAGCAGGTGCGACTGGAAAGAGATGCGAAATGCAAGTACAGCGCACTCTCTTGAGATTCGGCTCGTATAACCGAGAGGTTGATAGAGCCATGGGAGGTGGAGGGAGTGATGGACTTGACTGTGCTTGTTGAAGGGATTACGACTTACTTGATAAGTGCCTACGCGCCACTAGTGGCTTACCACCATCTCTTAAAACCATGCAAGAACGATTGAGTAAGACAGATGTCGCCTTACATCACGTGGCGCACTGTCCCGCTTACTCACTCGTTCTTACATGGTTTTAGAAGATGATAGTAGGTCCCCAAGTTGATCGCAGTGACACGGATTAAACGGCATTCTGGAACCTACTTGAAGGTGTGCTGTGTGAAACCCTGTTGTCGCAGTAGTGAGGCATGGCTCGTATGCGGTGGATGTATGGGGTATCTCGGAAAGATCGCATTAGAAACTCCCGCGTCCGGAGCAGCCTTCATGTACGTCACATAGCGGATAAGCTTCAGGACACGCCTTCGATGGTAGGGTCACGTCTTGCGCAAACCGGCAAGCTACGTTGGGAACAAGTGTCAAATGAACAAGGCCATGCTGCCTTCTCCGAGGCCTGGTATAAGGGGCAAACTCAAAACGATATATACGTGCAACGGCGCGGGATATGCGTGCAAATGGACTCATCAACAAGGATACCAAAAACCGGGCAAAGTGTAGAAAAAGTAAGTAAGCGGACCCTGGGCTTTAAAAACGCTAGGATGATGATGTGAAACTATAATGAAAGCGTTTTATAATACTAAAAAAACTTTTTTCCTATAAAAAAATATTTCGAAATTTCGAAATTTAAGTTTCTAATTTCGAAATTACGTGGCAAGCAAATATTGTCCGAAATTTCGAAATTATGAAGTTTCGAAATTTCGAAATGCATGCTCTAGTACATACCCATCAACGGCGGGTAAAACCAAGGGGAACAGCTAGTAATTGATATAAAAGCAGAATTGCGGGTGGTGAGTCATAAATAATGTCGTTATACTCGCAATTTAATTTGCGTAACAGATTCTATTACAAAAAGATGGGAGATAGTTTGCCATAGGAACTTAATTAATTGTTCATTAATTTACTATAAGGTCTGCCCTCCACATGTGGAAAAGATTCAGATTCGTATTATATCTTTGCTTGAAAAGAGGATATCGATCATGTGTTAACATGTTAGTGGACACGTGACTGCTACAGCAGTTGTTTTTTTAACAGTTATTACAATAAAACTTCTTTTGCGTAGTGTTCTCGAACGTGTTAACACGTCAGCGGACGCACGACGTCTATAGACGTTATAACAATTAAACTTCTATTGTGTTACGTGTTAAGCAACGGCGATAGAGGACATAAAAGAGGCGCACGACTGGGCGGAACGCAAGTATGGTCAATATCAATATAGGGTCCATTATGACTCGAGAAGATATAGCCTGAATTGGACACTATAGGCATTTCTATCTTCAGCTCTTTACGCTTTTGGCCCTGGACTAATGCTATATTTCAGATGCCTTTAGCCTTTATGCCACAAGAATTTGATCGATTTGACCACTAACATACTCGGATCCTGTTGGTCTGGTTTCCCTGAGGTCCGACGACAGTCGCTCCATTGTAACAACTAGTGCAGCTATATCTTGGACCATGAAGCATACACTAGTCTCTTACTCATAAGTTAAGAATGTATCACTACATAATATAAAAGAAAGTCGCTTTTTCTGTCCCTATGTCCCATTGTATGCTTAATTCTTTAAAACTACGCAACGGATTTTGATGCGGTTTTTAATAGAGAGTGATTCAAAAGGAAGGTTTTCATGCCCATGCGAAGCTGGGGCGGGTTGCTAGTTGGAAATAAATGAACCATACATTGACAGTATGACATCACAATGAAATAGAAAGAAAAATATTGATATTTTTTTATATTTTATGAACTTTTATTGTACCAAATGCTATTTCTGTACAAAATATAAATGACTACATCATATTTTATGATTCTCAAAGCAAGCTAGCTATATAAGGAGAATTTAAATCAACTGCAAATATTTTTAAGGCAGATACAGACCACTATACTAAACAACTTTTTCAAATAAACTTATATCGAAATACGAAATTTTATTTTTCACTCTCCATACTAAACTAGATCAGCTAATTCTCAATTTGTATGGGAGGTCAAAAATTTTTTTGTATTTTGACATGTTTATTGGGAAAAGTTGTTCAGTATAGTGGTCTGTATCTGCGCTTAAAATATTAGCAGTTGATTTGTGTCCACCTTATATATCTATATTATCGCTTCCGTTTTAGTGTACAGCAGATCTAAGCCAATTAATCTTATCCAAGATGTTGGGAAGCACGCGCGCGGGCTAATCTCAATAAATTTCGAAGATAATCTACAAGGACTATGTAATGTAAAGGGTTTAATATGAACTTCTCTGTTCACATTCATGTTTACATGGCGAAATATGTTGCCTGGTTACCTTCGTCATCAGCAGACATTTTTGAGCTTACGCTCTCGTCGATGGAGTTCCTACTATTCCTATCTAGCGGCTTATTACCATCTCTTAAAACCATGCAAGATCCAGTGAGTAAGCGGGACGGCGCAATACATGATGTAAAGCGACATCTCCCTTACTCACTGGGTCTTGACGGCTAGACACGTGTTCCTTATATAGGTAGGTCACTTACTATACTTCCTCATTCTTCTTCGTCCGAGCGTGTTTCCCGGTTGCATCTTCAGCTTACGCTTCAGAACCCAGGGTACGTTTACTACTTCCTCATTATTACCTATTAATTCTTACATCACTATGTCAGAGTAAATTTACATACTGTCTGATACTGTGCGTAATATGCAGTGCGTATACACCTTGTAACGGACAGTGATATAACTGATTGTATAATAAAACTATTGTGGCTATTGCAAGTGAATTTTTATTGTTAAAACTAGATTCGTTTAATTCTACTCACGAAACAACAAAATGACACGAGAGAAACTAAGATTTGAAATTAGGTGTGAGAATTTTCGAGCTATTAAATCATCTGACTTAGGTAACAATTGCCAACTATTATAGCAACCAGTATCAAGGTCAAATGTACCTTCCAAAGCACGATGGAGCTCCTGATTATCCTCTTTTATGAAAATTTATAATAACGACTAATCGTAAATCACGCGAACTTTTTGCATATTATATGTAAACTGTCTGTCTACTCCTGAGAAAACCGGAGTCATGCATTTCTCTCTACTTATATAAAAATTAGTGACCCGCCCCGGCCTCGCACGTATGCAATGCTATATAATACATGTATTATACATATAAACAACCCCTTGAATCATTATATCTTTTGAAAAATCGCATCTGCGATTCCGTTGCGTAGAACCAAAGATCTAAGCATACATAGGGACAAACAGAGGGAAGTGACTTTGTTTTATACTATGTAGTGATATGACCGATTGCCAAAACTTCTACAGTTAATCTAGGAGTGCATAATGATGGAGCAATCAACGTAGCAACAGGTAGAAACGAATTTCATAGTCAAGCAATTTATACTCTACAAGAATGTTTGGCAGGACAGTGGCTTTCTCATTTTCTCTAATTACTAGAATAGGCTAAGGAATAGGAACAAAGAAATGCGTATATTATAACCTATTAAAACAATAATCTTATTAAAGTTATATCTGTAATTTTTTAACAACTTTAAATTTCAAAGAAATGCTTATATAACCTACTAAAACATTAACCCAAGTAGTTTTAGTTTAGTAATTTTTTTATCAACTTTTTATTTAAAAAAAGGAAGAAAAAAAAAACACGAAACCTACCACGTTTTTGCTACCAAAGCCTACATTGCCTGAAATCCGGCATGTGATATTTTGGCAAACCCTCAATACCCTGTACTACCCTACTTATCATATGTTACCAATAGATTCAAGTCAAGCATGAAACTAATATAGTCTCGACGGACAATCAATCACTTACTGTAGAGAATCTGTCGTCCTTATATTGGGAGCTGTCAGCAAGTGAATTATTGTTCATGGAACTCGTGTAAGTACAGACTACTGTAGTGAACCTGACCATCTCTCAGTAGCGATACTTGTGGTAAGGGGTTAGGTTTATCTGTTGGTGTCTGTACCTTTGTTAGATTCCGCTCAACTCAACAGGCAGCCTTCAAGGTTCAAAACACTAACGAATATCGACAATAACAAAATGTATCCAGATTGACATAAGATCTAACACGTGTATTAGCGCATCTTATGTCAATCCCATACATTTTATTCTTGTCGACATTCGTTAGCGCTTTGAATTGAGACGTTTCAACTCAAGCCACCATCACCCGTAGGGCAAGTGACAATTTCAAAACGCTAATGAATGTCGACAATAACAAAATGTATGGGATTGACATAAGATCTAACAGGTGTATTCGACAAGAACAAAATGTATGGGAATGACATAAGCTGCGATAAATCATGTGGTCAATCTTATGTCAATACACATACATTTTGTTCTTGTCGTACCTCGTTAACGTTTTGTGATTGTAACTTTGGCTAAGCCCCCTGGTCAGGCTACCGTATTTTTTGGAAATAATGAAGCTATTTCCGAGCAAGAGGAAGAAAAAGTATTTCCATTGCATCGAGTAAAAGCGTGATTGGAAATCAATTAACGATTGTTTCCTACATGATCGGACGTCGCGAAGTGGTTCCGAAATGCTTCCTCCAAGGCGGAAAGGTGTGGGAGACTATTCTGTTCTCACTAATCATAGCGTTTTCCCGGGGCGTCATCATATCATTGCGGAACCCAGGGTTGGCGAAGTGTTTTATCTCACTAACCTGAATCTATTTTTTCTCCTAAAGGGGCTATCAGAAGCCAATTAGCGCCACCAATCATTTAACGACCTGTCTTCTTAGATTTTTCAATTTGACCTGATTTTAGAAGAAAGAAGTAAAATGATTGGTGGCGCTAGTTTGCTTATGATAGCTCTTAACCTATCGACTGGTATCAAAATAAAATAATTTAGAAGATTAGAATAATTATAAAAGTATTGGGATACTGTATTCCCAAATTTAAACACGAATTGCCGTTGGATCTTTTTTTACTATAAGAGATCTCTATATTTATTGTAACTGGAACAGCTTAATTTATTTTGATATGACGTTATAGGTTTGTGTTTCTTGTGCGAGTATCACCATTAACAGTAAAAAATTAAATGGTCATTCTTTGCCACCAAAAAGCCTAAATTAAAACTGCAGTCGGGTTGTCTTTTAAATAAGCGGTTATGTTTATGTATAGGTATTTACATCGCATTATCATGTAAGTTGTAAAGGTGTTATTGTTTCTATACTAAAACTAGCTGACCCCGCAAACGTTGTTTTGCCATATAAATCTTATCACCTAGGGCTACGAAAAATAGATAGTAGCCGATTGTCAGACCTACTGAATATGCATATAATATTTGGTAAAAATCAGTAAAGCCGTTTCGGAGGAGTAAGGTAACTAACATTGTGACACGGAAATTTAATATATTAGATAAATAAATGTAAATAACACGATATGGAAACTATATCGTGTATCAACGATATAAAAACTACATCGGTGTATCGTCATCCAGAATAACCAGTGGTCAGTTAGCATGTGAAATACGTTTTCTTTGGTTACGCAACTAGCGTGCGTTACCGGTGTTGCTCGAAATTACAATGATTCATTGTGCGCCGGCGCAAATCATAAGCGGAAATTTTTTCATTCATAATATAATTTGTTTTATTTATTATTTTTATTACTATTAAGGGTGTTAATAAGATATGTAACTCAAATAAATAAATACTATTAATTTTTTTCTTATGTTGTCTATTAGACGATTTAAGCGCGAATACCACTCCGATTTGACTGTTTTTAATAATTTTAACCATTAAAGAAAAAAAATGCATTATAAAAAAATGCAAAAGCAAATCACTACGTATAAGACAAAGTCGCTTTCCCTGTCCCTATGTCCCTTTGTATGCTTAAATCTTTAAAACTACTGATAGAGTGATTCAAGAGGAAGGTTTTTATGCCCATGCGATGCCGGGGTGGGTCGCTAGTATATATATATATATATAATAGCACTAAGAGAGTAAAGGCCAAAAAATATTTTTTTCATTTTAATGAACAAGGCGGTTATTGTTACCTAATTCACCAACAAATTTAAACCGGTATGCGTTGCCTCGTAAAATCCAGATACAATAAAAACAAAACTATTGTTATGTGACAATATTGAACGAGAAGATTAAAACAACTTAAAACGTCATTTTAACTTATTAATTAATACCGATTTAAATGTAAAATTTCTTAAAAATTGTTAAAATTTAGGTCTTAAACAACTAAATGGACAGTAAAACAAAATTTTAAATGAAACACGCAATCATCTCATAAATTGGACCATACAACACCTATTAAGAAAGTGTTTCGTTAGCGGCGATACGTTATCGTATCATGTTCGTGTATAGCCCACATTTGGTGTATGAGCCGTGTATGAATTATGTATGACCAGATTTGCGGATAATCTGTCAGACATCCGTGGTATTTAAACGAATTTTAAATGAGGTGGGCATTTTTTAGTCGTTTTAAAATGTTCCTCTGTTTTAACTGAATTGAAAAGGTAGGGTTTTGAATTCGGAGTCTTTTTATATTGGTTATTGTTTTGTATCTCGTGACGAAGGGTTGGAAATTTTCCCGCACAGAGGATCAGCATTCAGCATTGCTATTCAACGTGGCAATGCTGCCAGCATTTTGGGCACATTATCACTTAGGGACTATAAAACTAAAAAATAAATTTTTAGTTATTTTTAGTCATTTAGATAAGTAGGTAGGGATATATTACATTATTTGGACTTAAAATACAATAAAAACAAAAAAATATATAGGTATATAATGTTTGTCTTTATACTAAGTCACTGGGTTTAATTGGGAAGTGTATTGTCTAAGTTATTTCAAATTTAGAGAAGAAATGAAGAAGAGGAAGACTATTAACACGAGAAATAAAATTAAGCCTAAACACTATTCCATGTCCTTTCTTAGGTCCAGACATTTCGACGTTTAATATCACAAACGGAAAATTCCAACTCTACCTTAATTCCCAAATACTCATTTCACCAAATCCGTAAAATATCAATTGCAAAACACCACCATACTTTCTACGTAATAAATTTCATCAAATCCTTGGTTAAGTAACAACTTCAAAACTTGCCATTTAAATTTTTTGTAGTATAACAGGAAACCTAATAATACTGTGTTTTATTGAATTAGGGGGTTAATTAAAATACGAATCCTTTTCAAAAGAATTAATTGGCATTAGTCTATGTGGTCTTCGATATAAGAAAAGACTTTCTTCGTGGCTGTCGTTAGAGGCGACTAAGAGAATAATAGAGGCTTAAACTTATACCTAGGTATGTTATTTCCAATCGGAAAGAGCTTTTTTCCGACTGAAATAAAACCTTCCTAGTGTGATTGAGGTCAGCCGTGTCGACGTCTGACTTTTTTGTTTTTATTAAAAAAATAAAATATGTAGGGCAAATCACACAGATTGAGTTAGCCCCAAAGTAAGTTCGAGACTTGTGTTATGGGTACTAACTCAACGATACTATCCATACTTCCATATCCATACTTCCATACTAATATTTTAAATGCGAAAGTCTGTCTGTCTGTCTGTCTGTCTGTCTGTCTGTCACCTCTTCACGGCTAAACTGCTGGACCGATTGTGATGAAATTTGATAGGGATGTAGTTAAAGACCTGAGGTCAAACATAGGCTACTTTTGGGTGCGATATAACCAATTCCCACGCGGGGCGAAGCCGCGGGGAACAGCTAGTCTCTCTCTCATCTTAGCGCCTTCCCGGTTGCTTCCTTAGCTGATTGCTTCGGAGCCCAGGGTCCGCTTTCCTGCTTTTTCTCCTCCACTTCGCCCGGTCTTCGGCATCCCTAGTTGTGAGACCATTTGCGCGCATATCGTTTACTGCGACGTCGAGCCAGCATTTCTTAGGCTTGCCCCTTCTACCTGGCCCTGGTGGAGGCGGCATGGCTAGACACTTGTTCCCAACGTAGCTAGCCGGTTTTCGTAAAACGTGGCCGTACCATCGTAGCCGATTCTCTTAAAGCTTATCAGCTATGTCACGAACATGAAGGCTGCCCCGAATGTGGGAGTTTTTTATGCGGTCTTTCCGTGACACTCCACACATCCAACGCAGCATCTTCATTTCCGTGACATGCAACTCTTGCTTGTGCCGCTCAAGTACGGGCCACGTCTCACTACCGTACAAAAGGACAGGCCTTATCATTGATTTGTAGACCTGTCCCTTTAGCTTAACCGGCATTCTGGAGTCACAAGTGACACCAGCCACCTCACGCCACTTTGACCATGCTGTTGCTATTCGGGCTTTGACGTCGCAGTCGATGTCGCCGGACGCGTCAAGTACAGATCCCAAGTATTTGACCTGCTCCGTTCGCTTGACTATGTCTCCGCCTATGCGTACAGGTTGGGGATCTGAGGTGTTACAAGCCATGCACTCTGTCTTCGCCGCATTTAGCTTCAGACCACCGTTCTCAAGTGACTCCTTCCACGCGTTTGCGCGGCGCACCAGTCTCACCCTATCCGCATCCGCCAGTGCGATATCGTCAGCATACATGAGCAGCCACGGGGGTTGCTCATGTGTACCTCTAATGCTGTTTGATACTTCGTCTAATATAACACTGAACAGATAGGGACTGAGAACCGAGCCCTGGTGAACCCCGACAGTGACGGAGAAGGGTTTGGTGTCACCAACAGCAGTCCTAACTACTGAATCGGAATCGTGGTACATGTCACGGATAATCTCAATATACATCTCTGGAACCCCTTTGGACCTCAGTGCCCACCAGATCATCGACCGAGGAACACAGTCAAAGGCCTTCTCCATGTCTAAAAACAAGAAATGGAGAGGCGTATTCTGCCTCCTGTACTTTTCCATGACGATCCTTAGGGCAAAAACAGGATCCATGGTCCCAAGACCAGGGCGAAATCCATATTGAGACTCAGAGACTGCACACTCCTGTCGGATTCGAGAGTCCAATATACGCTCAAGCAGCTTCATGGTGTGGGACATGACCTTTATGCCGCGGTAACTCTTGCCGGGGAACAGCTAGTATTTTATAATAAATACATATAGAGGTAAAGATAAACATCCAAGACCCAGACCATTCAGAATAAGAACATTTTTCATTTTGACCCGACCGGGGATCGAACCCGGGACCTCCTGATCAGCGGGCAGGCAAGTTATGCTTATATTACCGGATACAACACGTCTACACTGCAATATCATGTCAATGTCAAATATTAATTATCTGTATTATAAGTGATGCCACAGCGTGAGAAAACATGGAACAAAGCAACCGGTATTAACACAACCTTTTTAATTAACGGTTATTTAATTGCACAAAATACCTACCGGAGAATTAAAAATAAAATGTAGAGAGTCGTTGAGGCAGCATTAGTTTTTCCAACTAATACATCGAAATTCACAAAAATCTATATTATTGCTTTGCACACAAGCGGTCATCGGTAAGCGTTCAAAAAAACAAAATCTTAATATATATCTATACATATAATAAAGTAGTAAAATTATCTTGTCTGTACATTTAATAATTTTGACTGAAACTGATAGTGGGACATATAAAAAGAATAATAGAAAGCAAATTTTTTTATTTTATTTTTTGTCTGTCTGTAGGTATGTATGATCACGCTTATCTCCGAAAGTACTAAACCGATTTGATTAAAACTTTCATCAATTGTTTTGTTTTAACTCAGAACAACATCCGAAGTTTGTTTTATAAAAATCGGTTTATTTAAAAAAGTTATCGTCATTTGAATGAACTCAAGGCATGTTTGATTTCGAACGAATGCACCAAATTGGATTATTCTTTTTTGTTGGTTATTTTCATGACAATCTTTGAAAATAACGGGAATAAATAAATGATTCTTATTCTTATTCTTAAGGTAAACGCGCACGAAGTCGCGGGCTACAGCTAATAATATCTATGTAACGATGTTTTTTCGCAAATAAATCGACACGGTCTTAACTGTTCAACACAACACAACAGAATTAAAAATGTAGAAATTGCCAAGTCAGCATGGTTTTGCCGAACGCAAAGGCTCGACTCAGCTATTAATTAAAAGTATTTATGCAAGGCTAACGATTCTTCCTCTAAAGCCTTATTTATAGGAGGTATAATTGAAGATAATTGAACCAAAGTTTGGGTATAAATTACTAGGGTTTGCTTGTACAAGTTGACAGCTAATTGTAAAAAGTTAAATGGGTAGTGAAGTGAAAACTTCTATATGATAAATAGGTTAAAGGAGGTTTTAAATACGTTCAGATTTTTAGGTGTGCAAGGTCTATTGACCCTTTATGGGGCTATTATAAGCCAACTAACGCCACCAATCATTTTATTTCTTTTAGAAGAAAAACACTGACAGAAAAAAACGTGGCCACTTTTGGCGATTATGAGTTGTTTTCTGAATTAACCAAAGGAAAAATAATATAAAGTAATACCAAAAATACTAAACGTTATTTACTAGTGACCAGATTTTTGTATTATTATTGTAAAACATCTTAGAACTTACCAATATGTTTTAAGCAGATGAGAATGATGAATAAAGTACCTGAAATATAAAGAAATAATATGAAATATTGCGTTTATACTAAGAAAAACAGTTTTGTACAATTCAACATTTTTTTATTAAAACTAAATGGATAGTAGACGACGGATAATTTTGGAAAAAGTTGAGTTAAATTTTTTTTTTTTTCATTGAAATTAAATGGTAAGTAGAAAATAGTATATTATCTTTATATTTTATTTATATCTTTTTTTTATTTATAACTTATATAAAACTGGGACGAATGTTAACTTTGATAACCCAACTTTTTCCTAAACTATACTCCGCACCTCTGATTGTAATGTAACAGTCTTAGGATATTTCAGTGACGTTCCGAAATTATAATTAAAACGAAAGCAGACCCTATCATATTATTCACTTAAGACTTCTAATAATAATATATAAATCTGTACCGGTAAGTATATTACAGCATAAAGAGATTTCTTTAGAAATAAACAAAACCCTTGTACTAATGTTCTATATTCTATGTTTTTTCTTGTATATTTTTCTGTGCACATTAATTTGAAAATAAAAAAATAAATTATAGGCGCTGGCAGGCCGCTTCCAACCGGTCATTCTGGAAATCCTTGGGGGAGGCCTATGTCCAGCAGTGGACAGCCTGCGGATGAAATGACGATGATAATGAAATAAAGATAATAATGCTACACACAACATAATGAGTTGAATATGGTTAAAAAGTGAACTAAATAATTATACTCCGTGGTCCGTCATTACCTCCGTGGTGTAATGGTTAACATGCCTGACCGCAACTCAGGAGGTCCCGGGTTCTATCCCCGGTCAGGTCAAGATGAAAAAATGATAATTTTCTGATTGACCTGGGTCTTGGATGTTTATCTATATGCGTTTGTTATAAAATATAGTATCGTTGAGTTAGTATCTCATAACACAAGTCTCGAACTTACTTTATGGCTAACTCAATCTGTGTGATTTGTCCCTATACATTTATTTATTTACTTCACTATCATTACTACATAGTATAAAACAAAGTCGCTTTCTCTGTCCCTATGTCCCTTTGTATGCTTAAAATTAAAAACTACGCAACGGATTTTAATGCGGTTTTTTTAATAGATAGTGATTCAAGAGGAAGCATTTTATGTCCATGCGAAGCCGGGGCGGGTCGCTAGTAAATCATAATTAGGAAATTAAGCAAAGCCTATCTACAATTAGTTGCTGTCATCCATGATAGCCGTGATGGTGATTCCAAGTTTACTCGTTGCGCAATGTCTTACCAAACTGGTTCACATTTTGATTTGATAGATAGAGGCGCTAGAGGCCGATGACCTATGAATGTCAACCAAGGTGCTCCAATGTATAGACAAACATATAATCCCAATTTCTAATATATAAAACAAGCTGTTGCCCGCGGCTCCGCCCGCGTGCGCCTCAGTTATATCGCGCCCAAAAGTAGGCTATGTTTGACTCCTAGTGCATAATTATATCCATACCAAATTTCATCACAATCGGAGCCGTGAAGAGGTGACAGACAGACAAACTTTCGCATTTATAATATTAGTATGGATTCCCGTGTCACTTGCTAGTTACCTTACACCTCCGAAACGGCTTTACTGATTTTTACCAAATTTTATATACTCAGACCTACTGAATATACATTCAGTAGGTCTGAGTGTAGTATATACTACACTCAGATGAAAAATAGATAGTAGCCGATTAAGCCATATGGCTTTATCGGCTACTATCTATTTTTCATACCCCTAAATGATAAGGGTTGTTCACCCTTGAACTTAGAAAAATTTATATGGCAAAACAACGTTAGCGGGGTCAGTTAGTAATATTATAAATGCGAAAATAAGTTTGTTTGTTTGTTTGTTACGCTTTCATGGCCTATCTACTGCACCAATCTTCATGAAATGTGGCATACACATAGATATAAGTATTTAAAAGGACATAGAACATTGTTCCTGTGGGAAATTCAAGCGGACAAAGCCGCGGGCGAAAGCTAGTAAGTATATAAACCAATGGCTGTTCGTTAGTCTCGCTAAAGCTAATAGCTGGACCGACTTGGTTAATTTTGGTCTAGAAAATTAACATTTGAAATTTTTTTAAGAAGTTTTAAACGGTGAGAAAAGTGCGTTCAGACGGTACGGAGTTAACCGGGTCATATACGGTTTATAAATAATAAATAATTTATTTTCAGACTACTAGACTACACGCACTAAAGAAATGAACTAAGAACTTGCTAAAGATAGACAAAAATGGAAGGAACTCCACCGACAAGAGCATAGCTCTTAAATTTATGATGATGAGACTACACGCGGGAGGAGCCGCGGGCAACTACTAGATCAGAATGATTTTAGAGCAGTCATTAAGGAAAGGATGTCATTAATCTAAAGACGAGTCCTCCAGACGGACTCAATTGTGCGGTCGCTTCATAATAACTATGACCGCCACTCTGAGGAATTTTGTTAAAGGTCTATTTAGCAATCTTTGACATTATTTTACATCATCCAAGTATATTTCCAGTTCCATTACGTTAGTACTCTGTGTATTAAGTATTCTGTGGTTCTATCTTAATCTTACGCTTCAGAGCTCAGGGTACGCTTTTTTAATCATGGTTTTGATTTTCTGGTCTTCCATGCTGGTCTGGGAGAAAAATAAAAACATAGAATGTACCAGCTGCTTCTCTTCCCGCGCAAGCCGTAAAAGTCGTCTGAGGGAATCGCCGAATGGGGAAATCATGACATAGGCGATGCGGTTAGCAACCCATCACTATTGATTTCCTGTTTCAACTACCATTATGCTAAACGTGGCCTAAGGTCTTATGGCTCTAGGCTCTGTCTACCCCGTATGGGATAAAGACGTGATTATATGTATGTATGTATGTATGTTTTGATTTTAATTATACAATGTGAAAAAAACAATCAGCAGAAATACAGCAGAATCAAAGAAAATATATACGTTTTAAATTGTACATTTTACAAGAAGGGAAAAATGACAATGTGTAAAAATATTTAAAATAGGAACTACATTTTTAATTTCTTTCTTTTAGTGGCCAGTGTTACGTATTAAACATTCTTGTGGTTTTCTTTTTAACAACGGTCCTGGGGGCTTAGCCAAAGACACAATTACAAAACATTGACGAATATCGACAAGAACAAAATGGGGATTAATATAAGCTGCGGTAAATCACGTAGTTTATGCCAATTCGGGGCCGCCATATCTAGGACCATGATTGAAGCGTACCCTAGGCTCTGAAGATAAATAGGATCTGAAATGATGAACATCTTTTTATTTTTATTTTCCTAACTTTTGAACTTATGGACTTTAATTTATCAAATAAATTATTGTCTGATTTAGAAATATAATGTACTCTCGCTTAGCCACAAGAAGTCGCTACTGCGGTCAGACGAAGTCATCCTGTGATCAAAATAGAGAAAAAGAGCACAAAAATATGCGATATTGCGAAATAACATTTAAATTAGATTCGGGTTTACTGCTACTGCTGAGAGGAATGAATTTTAACTTTATTTTTGCAACTTATCTAGCAACCCGCCCCTGCTTTGCATGGACATAAAAACTTCCTCTTGATTAACTATCTATTAAAAAAACCGCATCAAAATCCGTTGTGTAGTTTTAAAGATTTAAGCATACAACGGGACATAGGGACAGAGAAAGCGACTTTGTTTAATACTATGTAGTGATGATGTAGTGATGAAGAAACGTCTGATATTTCTATATAATAAGAAAATGTAGTTTCAAATGTGATGCCAGTGCAAAATGCACGGCTATATTGAATAGATACAGTATCAATCCATAATGTAAGTTCATAGTTCTTGTTAGTGGAT
The DNA here is from genome assembly GCA_947044815.1 of Apomyelois bistriatella. NCBI lineage: Eukaryota > Metazoa > Arthropoda > Insecta > Lepidoptera > Pyralidae > Apomyelois > Apomyelois bistriatella. Next base: position 11,544,056 of record OX345701.1, on the reverse strand, counting down.
TTATTTCCATGTCTCTATGTCTTCAGCAATTCGTTTCACATCTCTGTAAGTATGACACCACTTCAGGCTTAAGATAAAATAAAAATATAAAAAAAGTAAAACCTACTTCTCCCTTATTTAGTCTATGCATGCTATACTCGTCTCCCTTTTCATTTTTTTTCTTACTTTTAATTTATTTATTTAAGCTTTATTGTACAAAATACAGTTGTATAGCACAATAGGCGAACTTAATGCTAAAAGCATTATCTAACAGTCAACCTTACTACAGTATACCTAAGGTAAAAATCCCAATTTTATCTTGTCCTACGAAATTCTAAAAAACAAAAATCTTTTTTTTTCTAAAACAATGTGGGCAACGGAAAGCAAATAAATCTTCATTCAGCCCCCCAATCGCCACATTAATATGGACCCCGCAATATCGCTTAATCCCAATGCTTGTTACGAAAGTCAACAATCAGATCTTGAGGAGATACAGCCCACAAAGAAAATTGTATCATTCAAATTAAGGTTAAATCAAAACAGAAAAATTTCTTCAGGGCGCCGCTAACGGTTTGGCCACGAATACTGAGGAGCGGAAAGCTTATTGATCCAAACGCTTTTTTTCAGTTCGTATATATGCAATCAGCGATGTTGCGCTTTAAGATAATACCTCGATAAACACTAGCGCCACCATCATATAAAAATCATTATTCACTGAAAACACAAGTTATCAAAAATCCGTGTTATATAATTAACATTCTGGATCTGAAGTTAATTGTAAATATATTAAATTATAGTTCCCTATAGTTACAGTACAATTGGGAGCTCTTTGTCATTTGGAGTGGACTCTAATCATCATTTAACTTAGAAGAATGTATTTCCTTTTTAACCGCTTTTGATATGAGCGTGTTGTCAGGTAATCCAGTCGCTACTAAAACTACTAGTTAAGCCATATCCACCATATCTCTACTTCTCTGTTTGTTTTCTTTCTATTTTTATTATGTCAATAAAAATTACTCTCGTGTTTCTGTTTTTATGTTATCTCTTGACTCTTTACAAATTAAATTGAGATTGAGCATTAGGCATAGATTAAAAAAAAAATTGGGTCACTTAAAATAGATATAACATATGACATTAAATGTATGGGAACCGTGCGCGCCTTATGCGGGGGGTAAGGGCTGAGGTAAGGGAGGATAGGAGGGGGGGTCCGTCACCAAATACACATATTATGGAATGAGTTCACAAACTTTTCTTATTGCAAAATCAAACAAAAATGACTTTATGATACAGGATTAAGGCTTAGTACAAATGCACTGTATTTCCACTCCGACCAACTAAGCAGTCTGAGCCTATTAGCCCAGGGGTCATGAGAGCTTATTTAGTTGTTTCCAGTTTGGTTAGGACATTGCAGGCTTGATTCACCTGACTGTCTGATAATAAAGATAATTCTGTGCTTCGGAATGCACGTTAAGCCGTTGGTCCCGGCTGCCATCTGGTAGTCGTTAAAGGAACCATGTTAAAGGCCGGAAGAGACTTCCGACGAACTCTGACACCAGGGTGTGCATGGTCGATTGACCGTTTCACCTACACAAAAAGATGATGAGTCTGAGCAGGAAATAATTAAGTTTCCATGTATATTCTCGAGCAATAGAAAAAAGTTCACATTCGTAAAAAAGTTCGAAGTGTACGTACGGTATTGCCGTTTGTAATGTTTGAGCGTAGGTTTTGTTCTGGTCTGGAGATAAAGATACCTTCTCGTTCTCAATCCGACTGTTATTTACCAAGTATTATATATATTATATATTAGTATAATTACTAATATATACAAATAAATAGGATACATAGGTCAGACGTCAATCGCTCCATTGAACCATGATTAATAGCGTACTCTGGGCTCTGAAGCGTAAGCGTTACATCTTCAGCAACCGGGAAAAACACGCTAGAGCGAAGATATAAAAATAAATATATAGTATATAATCATAATATAAAATAAGGCCTGGAAAGATGAGCGCACAGTTATTTTAGCCTATTTACGCTCGTGATACCACAGAATGGACAGTACTGATACCTGGAGTGTCACTACACTAGCGTGATATTACTAGTAAGTACTATTATTTATTGTTAGGTTTAAATACATGATATAATTAAATAGATAGACAGGAATACGAAGCCATTTTATCCTCGAATTTATATGTAATAGATGAGTGTCCTTACAATAAAGTTCTCTTTTGATATTCTGTCTGGAAAATTGGTATGCATTAATGCCCGATATATATCTAATCTATTAGTCACAGTTTACTTAAGTTCCATAAACTAGAGCAACATTATAAAATTATTTTTACTCGCTCTTTCAAATAACAGCACTGAATAAGATAAACTGAACTAATCTTAATGAGCTGGTATCCATAGGTCCTCTAGGCTATGGCCAAATGTTAAGTACCAAATCTGTTAATAGATTTGCAGTTAAATCAGAAAATTGCGTTGTTGCAGTAAGAGCAAGAATCTTGGAGCGCGGTAGTGGCACTGCAGCATATAAATAAGCTTCAAATTTAGAATGTAATTAATGTTTAGTGTATAACCCAAGGAAAAACTAAAATATTTCGGTCCAGTTTTCTAGATACACCAACTGCATAAATAACTTTGTAATCCCATATAAATATAGAAGATAACAAAGTTACATTCGCAGTGAACGAATCAGTGTACCTGCATACTTATACTTCGCCCGCGTTATCAAGAGGCAATATGTATGTCGTAAAGTAGTTCTCTGTAATCTACAAAAAGAAATGAGATACCATCAAAAACAATTAATTTATAAAAATTCCAAGTCTCGCTTAGTTGTTCTACCGTCAAAATTTGTGAGATCCATGTAGTACCAAGCCGGTTAATTTATTTAGTCCCTTCTCGGTTATCACTACATAGTATAAAACAAATTCGCTTTCTGTGCCTATATCCCTTTGTATGCTTAAATCTTTAAAACTACGCAACGGATTTTGATGCAGTTTTTTTTTATAGATAGAGTGTTTTAAGAGCAAGGTTATTATGCTCATGCAAAGCCGGGGCGGGTCGTTAGTTGCGTAATAAGCTAACCTAACAACATCTTATAGTGACTATATCCATTTAAAAAATCTGTAATGTTTTAAATTACCAGGACGACTTGCCAATCGCACGAAATCATCTAATTAATTATAATTGATAGGTATGTATCATTAGTGAGATAGTAAAGTGTTTTCACGCGATGGCGATATATATATTTTTCAGAGTGAAAGAGACACGATGTTCAATGCTTATCGTCACTCTAAAAAGTAATAACTCATTCCATTTGTATAATTATTACGTCTATTTGTTGCCATTCTGACATGACAGCAGGCAAAATTAGTGAAGTAACAGATTCGCGTAGCATCGATATATCGAGAATACGTTGAAATATTATTGTTATTTTTTTTATAGTTTTTATTAATTTTTGATTTCATTACACTATTTAAATTTAATCATAATGTAAGGTTTATATCTGTATGGGCTGGCATGTTCTGGCATAAAGAATTCTATTTATTAAACTATTAAGTCACAAACAATGCATTGTCAGTGCCGGACAAGTTCTGGCGGTGGTGGTAATTAGTTAGACTCTACACGATAAGTATATCATGAAACAATATGAAAAAATAACCAGAAGTCGAAGCAAGCAGGAGCATGAGTAAAATGGCCTGAGATGACTGGTTTCACTTGTGATTCCAGGATGCCGGTCAGGCTCAAAGGTCAGGTCTATCAGGCACACTCTTGCGTCACAGAGGCCATTGGGCCCTCTAAGGCCTGGCATCATTGCTCCTCTCCTCCTTACCCATATATTTTTCAGGCATTAGGTATTTTCCCCACTAATAAATACCCCTAGAAACAAGTAAGCTTTTTCACAGCTTAACCTATTTTCATTGAACATTTTATTTTGTACTGTGGACGAGATGCGTTGTCATTCAGACCCCACTCGAGTATATATTTTTGCAGGCATGCGGTTATTTGTTTCCCCTTTCACCCCCACAAGTTACAAACGGCTCAACCGATTTTCATCAAACATATATCTAAAACACTTGCACATAAGTCACCGTTAGTACAAAAAAACTAAACTGAAATCGCTTTATCCATTACCACAGACAGACACGTCAAACTTATAATACCCGTCTTTTTGGGTTAAAAATAGCGTGACGCTGTTAAGATTTTGTAGTCCTGGACCTTGAAAATCCAATTATCTGATTTTTCTTAACCATCTCTTTGGGTTTGACGATAAAACCCACGTCTAGTTTTACTTCATCAGATGTCAAAGGGAGATAAGAAAACCAGGCATTTCGTCTTTTCTTTTCGATCCCGATGATTGTCATATTAATATGTAAACATTTTTAGTAAGACGTTACAAACAAGAATAATTGGCTTATTCCGGAATTTTATGGTAACACTAGCAATTTCAGAAACTGGTTTCTTCATTCATTTCCCGTTGACATTTACCTACAAGAATTATGTTGATAATTAATCCCGAATTTTACTCCAAACTCGCCTCCTAACTTCGTTTATCGATACTTGACGAAAAAAACGTAAGAGCAACAACACTATGCTTAGCATATGCTTTTGACTGAATAATATTTTTTCATTCAAAATGGCGTTGAATATGCTGTAGTATTTTACATAAAATAAGGCTTTAACTTGTATAAAACGTAAAAAGAAGTATCAGGAGAACTCATATTTGGATTTATACAATTATTTTTACATATTGTGAAGGCATAAATCGGCATTAATACCCAAAATTGTTTTTTTTTGTTGTCCTTGTATATACTCCGCAATAGACATTAGTAGACTGTGAACCCCAGGATGGCATACACGTAAATATCGTGTATGAGTGGTAAGACAGTTTAGCTTGTCATGCTACTTCTATTAGAGCCGCGTTCCTAGTTCTATGGCATTAGGTAAGTATATTAAAAAGCGTGAAACGTTGCGCCGCTATGTGTGTATATGATGTATATAAACATTCAATTCAAAGAAGATATTAATAAATCCAACTGATTAGATATTTAGTTGATAGGATATCACGGCCAATCGACCATGTACACCTTGGTGTCAGAGTTCTTTGGAACAGCATCTCGGCCTCTGACATTCTTTAAACAACTATCAGATATTTATGGACAGACAAGCAATGACTTGCTATGACGGAACTGATTACGATAAAATTGGTTTTGGGTTGGTTGAAGTACCTACTAGTTTTTACCTCGATATTACGAGGTACGTAGATCACAGATCAAACCACGGGAAGTATATATAAAAAAAAGCTAAAACAATTGCATCGTAAACAACTTTTTATATGAACAACCTGTACCCAAGAAAATATATCCTGTACTGCGTTACTTGTAGAAAAAAATGGGTTTTATGTAATTTTTAATGTTGGAAGCAAAATCACAATTTTAGTGGCCAAACAGTAAGGGTATCGACCACATTTACCCTTATTATCTACAACAGGGAAATGAAGGGACCTCCAACTTATACATAAAGGGCACAGGCCGTCTGAATTCGGATCGCTTAATTCAAAACGATTACAAGGAAAATTGAATTCTGTTTGATTCCGTACAATATTTATTTTGAAATTTGAGAGCAATATTTTTATACCGATTTCGAATCAAGGTCACATCAAATTTTCGATCGTGGAATCTTGGCAATGAATTAGATTGGAATATTTGGTAGAATCTAATCTATTGCAATAAGAATCAGATTAGAATAAAATATTTATTTAATTTAAAATATTGTGGACAACTTTTATTGTCTTTTTCCGCTAATAGCGTTAACTGGTTGATAGATGTTACAAAGTCATCATAGATAAAAATATTATTTATATCTCTAGCTATTAACTAGTCATAGAGGTAAATAATATTTGTAGTGTTTTTTTTAGGAATGAATAGAGAAAGAAAGAACAATAAACATGTGTAAATAATTTTTGAAATAGAAAATAAATAATAATAAATATATAGGGACAAATCACACAGATTGAGTTAGCCCCGAAGTAAGTTCGAGACGTGTGTTATGGGATACTAATATCGATACTATATTCTATAACAATACATATATAGATAAACATCCAAGACCTAGGCCAATATATAATAATAATAGATTTTTCGATGGATATGAGCTTTACATAGATAACTTACATTGTTTTACATTATCCAAGATTTGTTTAACAAAATGTTAACTAATATAAGCTTTGAATGTGTTTTTATGAATAAGATATTCAAAGGTAGTGGTTTCCTTACAAAGTTAACTTTATTGCTGTTTGTGTCTTTACGCAAAGAAAATATACACTTGCCTTAGGTACAATATTACATAATTTACTGTGTTACAATGTGGTACAATAGGCGAAGAAAATACGGTTAGTTTTACTGTGTTTAACATTGTACATGGTTGTGCCATGCATTTGCTTGTCGAGTATATCCATAAGTTTTTACTTACTTTTAAGTTTATTAAACAAAATGAACACATTTTTCACTAAAAATAATAACTAATATTTATTTAACCTTTTATAAAACTTAATATAAAAATGGTCCCTGCATCCATAAGTTCTAATATTATAAATGCGAAAGTCTGTCTGTCAGTTACGCTTTACGGCTAAACCGTTGTAACGGTTTTGATGAAATTTTGTTTGGATATTGTTAAAGACAGGACGAAAAATATAGGCTACTTTTTGGTACGATGTAACAGAAAACACAGGCGAAAACTAGCTATCTTATATATAAAACAACCCCACGCGGTTTATCAGCAGCAACGCCATCTACTTAATAAATCGCCATTAACTACGACTCTTTTTACCAAACCTACGAGGGCTTTGTAAAACCCTAAAAATAAGAAAATGGCATCACGCAAAACAATAAAAATTCCTATCAAAAAGAACATTTTTAATTACAGTCAAGAATTCGTAAATATTCTTACTGGGGCGCCGTCGTGAGGAAATAAATTGCTAAAGGCTTATTTGGTACATTAAAAAAGCTGTAAAATAAGTAATATTATACGGGTGCTTCGTTTAATAAAATTCTGTAATTAAAATGAATAAGTACCACACTATTTTAGTAATACATGGTTATACCAAAGTAGTCTATAGGTCCTACAAGTCGGCGCGTTAGGACGAAAATATATTGTTCTATTTAAAAAAAAAATCAAGATTTGAAAGATAACATTATCATTTATTTAAGGAAAAAGTATAAAGTATTTTGCATATAGGTTAAGAAACTATTGTAATCTGCACCAGTAGCCAAGTGACAATTTCAAAACGCTAACGAATGTCGACAAGAACAAAATGTATGGGATTGACTTATGCTGCGGTAAATCACGTGGTCAATTTTATCTCAATCCCATATATTTTGTTTTGTCGTACCTGATTACTTTGACTAAGCCCCCAGATCTTTTAAATAAAAATAATTTGAATTTTAAATTTTAATTTGTTATCAAATTTACCTACCTACTTCAATCCTCATTCACTATAACATGGTATTACAGATAAATATACTTATGGCTTATGGTCGTAGGTGTGATGTAAATCAAAAACATACTCTCTATACCTTTGTCTATTATAGTGTGGCATCCTTCATGTAATACATCAAGCATGTTTATGAGAATTTAGATAACGGATTCCATCGTCGGCAATATTTTGACGTGTTGATAGGATTAAAAATTGCTTAAGATAGGAATTTGTGCTCTATATTAAAGTGTTAAGGGATGAATTTGAAGGTCAACGTGATCGTTTAGGGACTAATGCCTTTTAAAGATTGGGATGACTGGCTGTTATACTGATGAGTGTTATAGATTGGGATAATGTTCACTTAACAGCTTATCAAGGTAACCAAATTTTAGATATAAGGTACCATGATAATGTACTTATTAAAAATTAATGGCACTCCGGGAGTGTCGACAGAAGTGATTTAAAATTCTTCCCTCCGAGCGTATTTCCCGGTTGCATCTTAAGACGATACCTCGGTGAACACTAGCGCCATCATCATTTAAAAAACATTATTCCCTGAAAACACAAGTTATCAAAAATCCGTCTTTTGTTATTAAGGTTATGGATCTGAAGTTAATTTTAAACATATTTATATAAAATTTAAACAAATTTAAAATAAAATTAAATTATAGTTCCCTATAGTTACAAATTGCAATATTGCTAAAAACTGTCACTTTTAGCACTTTTGCAATTTATAACTATATGGAACTATAATTTAATATGAAATTAAAATTTACTTCAGATCCAGAACCTTAATTACATAACAGGGTTTTTTGATAACTTTTGTTTTCAGTGAATGATGATTTTTAGTTAATGGTGGCGCTAGTGTTCACCGAGGTCTCGTCTTAACACACGTTTGTTAACTTTAATAAAGTAATCCCAGGGAACGCTATAAATTGCACTAACTCATTGATTAGTATTTTTCTTAAATGTAGGTATAGCAGGAGCGTCCATAGCTTAAAGCATTCATGTTCGTAACGATTGGATTGGTCGACACAAGTTGGATTTCTGTCTTGAGCTTCTACGTGTATTGAAAAGGCACAAGGCAAAGTCGTTGGCCCAAATTTTGTTTTGATAAACCAAAGTTAACTTGGAATTTATCCCTAAATTTTTTAAATGGCGCCGGAAATTGGAAAATATCTTTGACATTTCTCGATAAACATGTGCGAAGCCGGAACAAGCAGCTAGTTTTTAGTAATATTATTGAAAGTAATTATTTTATTATTTGTTTGCATTGAATAGTTTTCGAATCTGGGTCGATTTGAAAAAATCTTTCACCGATGGTAAGACACTATCCCCGAGTGTCATAGGCTATGCGTGTACCACGGCATACTAATACTAATTCTGTGACCACGGGCGAAGCCGGGGTGAACTGCTAATAAAATTTAAAATTCTAATCCCGCTTTGACATTTAAGGAATTCGTTTTCACAAACTTTGACATAAAAAGTCCAAAGCCTTCACTTTATCCTGATTTAAATTTAATTAAATAAATGCCTCATCTTTCACCGAATTCCCATGAATACTGAGAAGACATAATTCTATCAAAAGTAATCAAAGTAAAGGTAACTAATGAAATGAACATACAAATTGACTTTGATATCACCATATCGCGACTTTAGTGTTATTTTTTGCTTCAAGTATAAACTTCTTCGTTTTCTTCTTTTCGTGTCCATGACAAACTATAAGATATGATTAGCCCCACTGAAGTTTTAATATTTGCTATATATTATAATTTCTGTGATTAGCTTGATGGAGGCAAATTAGAAGCCATTGAGGTGCGAGGCCACCTCAATGGCTTCTAATTTGCCTCCATCAAGTCGTCCACTGAACTGACGGCAGAGAGGAGAGAGAGAGGAGAGGGAGAGAGAGAGAGGAGAGGGACACGACACCAAGTGTGCGATGGTTTGGGTATTCCCGCAGCGACACCTGTTGTCAACAGAAAACCCCCACCTCTTCCGCGACTTCTGGCATCTGCCGACCCCTACCCGAAGCCTGTTTAGTGATCTCCGTATAGGCCAGGGTAGATTATGGCCCGGTGGAATAGTATATATAGTATAAACAGAAGGGCCTATATTTGAAGTTGACTCATTTTTAATGAAAATCATTCGACTCATCAGGTTTGAGTAAGTTATAAGAGAGCCTTGTTAGGTGGGGTTTTCTGACAGCAGCCATTGTGACTGCGGCGCGGTGCAGTCGATGGCTCACCTTTTGTCGTGCCCTAGCTGCCCTGTCTCCTGCACAATGGAGGACTTGAACGAGGCAAACGACCGGGCGGTGGAGGTGGCCAATACTGGGCTAAGTCAATATAGAGTCCATATAGCCTTGTGACTCGAAAAGAAGAAGATGTGTTAAAAAAGCACTCCAAATTTCATGCTTTCACGGCTAAACGGCTGGACCGATTTTGATAAAATTTGGTGTGGATTTAGAGACAGGGGTCAAACATAGGCTATTTTTAGTACTTCAAAATAAAGAAAAAATATATACGTTAGAATAGAGAAAACATCAGTGGTCTCTTCTCTTCACTACATAGTGTAAAACAGTCGCTTTCTCTGTCCCTATGTCCCTTTGTATGCTTAAATCTTTAAAATTACGCAACGGATTTTGATGCGGTTTTTTTAATAGTTAGAGTGATTCAAGAGGAAGGTTTTATGCCCATGCGAAGCCGGGGCGGCTCGCTAGTAAATAATAAATCATAATCTACAAATTATGTTATTCAATGTCAGAATTAAATCTTTTGATAAGTACAAAATACTTAACATAAGTTTGTATTAAATTCCATCAAAGGCTGCATTAAACTTTATGAATTTCGACGTAAAGATGGAAGTTTCGAACGAACAATACGGGACAGGCATCAATTCGGAAATAAGTTGTTGATGAGATCTTTGATTGACAGAAAATAAACTTTTGAAAGGTAGAGCTTTGGTATATTTAGAATAGAATAGACATTTATTAAGTGAAGCCTAGTGCGGCGCGCGTGTTCGTAATCATAGCGCGCGTCAAGCGACGACGAGTGCGCGGCCATGTTTTGATTGGTCGCCATTAGTGGCATTTTCTACCTTGAGCTCCTCCGTGCTTCGGAAGGCACGTTAAGCCGTTGGTCCCGGCTGCTGTCGTTAAGCTATGTCAGATGCCTTTAGGCAGCCTTAAAAATCTGACAATGTTGGCCACTAACACTCCCGGGTCATGTTCCCAGGACCATGACTAATAGCGTACTCTGGGCTCTAAAGCGTAAGCTTGAAGATGCAACCGGGAAACACGTTTGGACGAAGAAGACATTTATTAAGTCACTAGCTTTTGTCCACGGCTTCGCATGTGTGATCTTCCCTTGGGAACAGTGCTTTTACCCGGGACGAAAGGTACCCTATGTCCTTCTCAATACTTCTAAGTGTATGCGAAATTTCAGGAAGATCGGTTTAGTAGATAGGGCGTGAAAGCGTAACAAAGAAACAAACAAACAAATATACAAACTCACTCGCATTTATAATAATAGTTGGAAGTTGGATTTTACCACACGCACAAATCAACGAAGGAAAATGATAACAAACATACAAGAAATGTGACAAATTTCACAATACTCCATCTGAAATAGAGTCTATGTGCTTCTGGCTAAGGAATAGACCACTTAGTTTCGTGGATGGCGTAAAAGGCGGTTAAGGGATTACCAGAGCCACAAAAAATTATCATCTAGTCAGAAATAAGCATAAATTTACTTCGTTTTCAGCTAAGCGTCTCTAATAGTTGAAGGGCCGGAGGACAGTTTACTTTTTATACGAGCACAACCGCGGGAAACAACAAATATAATAGCTTATTCATACAAATAGCTATATAACAAAAGTATTCACTAACTTTCCCATCTAATAAGGCACTTATCGAATCATCTATCCCACTCTATCGTATATACGAAATGTTGTAAATCTGAGTAAGAGAGCACACAAAAGACGCTAACAATGGTGCCCATATTGTGGATCATAATAGGACAAAATGTGGAGCATTGGCCACATCCTGTGAGATCTGATAGCCCACGACATCTTCAAACGGTTTATGGTTTATAAGACAGGCGTAGACTAGCAAATAGACCGTTTTAAACCAAAATCCGTGGCTTAAATTCAGTTTTAAATAAATTTAAAAAGGTTTAAAATCGTACCACGTGTTTACTACTTTATTATCAAACTAGCTTTCGCCCGCGGCTTCGCCCGCGTGAGATTCTCTCGGGAACAGTACTGTGCTATGTCCTTCTCAATACTCCTAGCTATGTTTGTGCGAAATTTCAGGAAGATTGGTTCAGTAGACAGGACGTGAAGAGGAAACTTATTAAAGTATAGTTAAGTTACAAATTGCAAAACTGTTAAAAGTGGCCGTTTTAAGCAATATTGCAATTTGTATCTTTAGGGAACTATATTATATTATATATACTTCAGAACCGGAACCCTTATATAACGGATTTTTGATAATTTGTGTTTTCAATGAATAATGATATTTAACTGATGGTGGCGCTAGTGTTCACTGAGGTATCATCTTAAACAAACATGTGAATAGAAAACTTTAATAAAAGCTACTAAGAACTTATTACTAACAAACTAAAATGGATGTTCCGAACATCTCAGTCCTAAACACACATTTTGATGATGATAAGCAACTGAACCTAACGACTATAAAAATACCCTCAGTTCGGTACAGGGGCACAAAATGGCGGCTATATTGAACCCTAATGGTACATGTGACGCGGCCGCTGATTTACGGTCACTAATAAAAGGATAGGGTAGTTTTGAATGCCTATCTAGTGTTTATATAATGCCTAGGGTATTGCAAAAAGCCTTAAGATAAAAAAAAAGAAGCCTTAAGAGAGAAAAGGTAGATACCTTTTCTCTCAACTGCGTTGGTTAACTAGAAGTGACCCCTATATAGGATAAGTCCGCCATTTTATGTCTTTTTTTCTTCACACTATGTAGTAAATCCTATTTCCATAAAATTATTACAAACAAGCTGCTGAGATGGCACTAAATGAGAGAGAGAGAAAAAGCTAAAAATGCAACAGATAGCTTATACTTGAGAGAGATATACCTACTTGTATGTTTGTTTGTAAGCGAACTCGGCTTGTCCAAATCAATCAATCAAGCTAATCAGTTGGGTTATGACTAATCAAACAGCGAATTAGCCACTTGGCATCCATTGCTAATGGTCATGCCGCAGTCGCAAATTACGTTATGTGATATATGTTGAACTATGAAAAGTAGATGTGGCATATTATCATTTTCGTGGGGTAAAGATTCAAAGAGAAATTATTTGTTTTAAAATAAATTGTGATAAATTTAGGGTGTTTTAGTATGTTTAAAATAAACATATCAATACTAATAAGTATTTTGATTAAGAATGCATACTATACTTAATACTACAGACAAAAAAGATACAGTATAAGGTTCGCAAAAGAAAAAAAAAAACACTTAAAAAGAAAAGAAATAACCAAAGAGCCGATTACCAAGAAGTAACGAAAAATAGGAAATAATATAGAGAATTCTAATGTTAAAAGAAGACGAAAATCCTCTTTGGATTGTTGAGCCATGGCAGTCTTATGTGTGTAGCCGAAATTAGTAATTATATTAATGCGTTAGTACCATTTACCTCTATTTCACTCTTGCTTTACGTCTGAGTTAGGCATAAATGAGTGTACTTACCTGAAAAATAAAACATACAAAATTTATTTTTAAGTATCACACAGTATTTTGTTTTATTTTGGTAATCAAAGTATATTTAAATAGTTAATCAACGTGAACTTTTCGTCAATATTACAAAGCCAAATTAGGCCCGTTTGATTCTAAGATTAATTTGATTCTACATGGTTAATTTATCTAGAAAGTAAGGCACAATTTTTTTAATATCCATAATTCACATATTTCAAACTATAACCAAGTAATCAAAGGTAAATAACCTGGTTTACAGATACAATACCCGGCACATAACTTGAACACAAACGGGACATGCGGGGGGCTGCGCACGTAAAAATATGTATAAAAATCGGCTACTGCGCATTTAAGGTCATTTTAGTTTATGGTCAACTTATATTATATGCCGCGAGTTATACCCACGAAGCAAATACAAAGTATATACCGCATCCATTGCGTGCTATGTCATACATCAACGTATGACGTAACATAACAATTGGTTCGGCGCATGTCCGAGCTGCGAACTCGAATAGTGCTCTATATTATATGGATTCTATTCGAGAAGCTTGAGAGCGACATAGTGCGCGTTAAGCGATGGCGACGGCGAGTGCGCAGCCATGTTTTGATTGGTCGCCATTAGTGGCATTTCTATCTTGAGCTCCTCCGTGCTTCGAAAGGCACGTTAGGCCGTTGGTCCCGGCTGTTATCGGTAGATGGCAGTCGTTAGTCTATGTCAGATGCCTTTACGCAGCCTGAAAAATCTGACAGTGTTAGCCACTAATACTCCCGGGTCATGTTCCTGTTGGTCTGGTTTCCCTGTAAAAAGGGTTAGAGTAGAAAGCTGATGATGGTGACTAGTACAGAATACCACTAATCCCAATATCCATTATAATATTTTGTCTCTGTCTGAGTCTCTCTCTCTGTCTCTGTCTGTCTGTCTATCTGCCTGTCTGTCTGTTACGTTTTACGTCCGTTACTCTTGACTGCTTTTGATAAATCCGGTATAGATATAATTAAGGACCAGGGGTCAAATTTTGACTACATCGATATAAAAGAGTTGAACACGTTCAGAGCTGCGGACGAATAGCTAGTAATATAATAAAAGTGAAAGTTAGTATGTTTGTTACTTCCTCACGCTCAAACGACTAGACTAATTTATATGAAATTTGACATGGAGATAGCTGATGCGTTTGATTAACACATAGGGTATTTTTATACAGAAAAGTACGCTATTCCCGTAGGTTTGATCAAAAAGTCTGATATTTAGGAAGTAGATGGCGCTGCTGTGTATGATAAACCGCGGGGAGCTAGTAGCTATTACGAGTAGATATAAAATGAACAATATTGGTTGTAATGGATAACTGGTCAAAATAGGATGTGTCTTAGATCACGTATCTTCAGTCTAATTGTTTATTGTTAACTAATCAACACAAAGCTTTATTTTAATATATCTAAATGCTATTATCGCAACATCGGTCCCTTTGTGCCGAGAACAAAAGGTGTATTCTGTCAGTATAAATAAACATCATCAAATATAGAATAGCAGCAATAAAATCCTTTCATTTTGCTACGGCCGTTGCCCCTGTTAATCATTAAACACTTTTATCATCAGCTAGCCTTGCCCGGGGCACTGCTCCCGTGGGAATTTCGGGATAAAATATAGCCTATGTGTTGTTTCAAGGTCTAAGCAATCTTCATTCCAAATTTCAGCCAAATCGGTTCAGCCGGTTTTCTGTGAAAGAGTAACAAACACACACACTCTCAAACTTCCGTCTTTATAATATTAGTGTGAAAGTTATTTTGACAATTCGCGTTGATCTTGCTTTCTATGTTGCCTTCGATCAAAATCTCGAGATTGTATGTCATATGTCCTTGGCCATATAAAAAAATTTCTATTTAAATTATTATTAAAATCCATACTAATATTATAAATGCGAAAGTCTGTCTGTCTGTCTGTCACCTCTTCACGGCTAAACTGCTGGACCGATTGTGATGAAATTTGGTAGGGATGTAGTTAAGAGTGCGCCCAACGCCAAAATTTGAAAAACAGACCTATTTTTCAATCCATAGTTTAGCGCGAAAAAACCTTATAATTCAGATTTAAAAAATACTGTAGGTAGGCAAAAAACCTGTAGAAGCCGAGTAATCGAATAGAATTTTGAAAAATAAACAGGTTTTTTTTTAAAAAATACAAACTTCAGAACGAAAAAAAAAACAGTATTAACTCAAATGCTCTGAATTATCAGCGACAACCCCAAATTATTTTTTACAAATAACATAGCCAGACTAATGTTTTAGTAGAGTAATCGATTACATTTTTTATTTTATGTCTATATTTTTAATAATTAAATAAAATCTCAACTAAAATTGTAACCTGGAGCTCAAAGCCAACTCGTCGTTAACTGAATCATGCGATTTTCGACTCTAAACAAAGCGTAGTAGATAGAACAATTGTGCACGGGCTAATGGTTACAGTATATGTAAAACAACCATTGTTAGACGACAACAAAATATACGAGTACCTATATATAAAAGGTCTTTAAAAGTAACTGTGTTTTTTTTACAGATTGATTAATTAGTGATTTTCATTACAAAAAACGTATTTTTTATTCTATTTTTGATAATGATAATACAGGATGTTGTACAATTTAAAACTAAAGATGTAAAGAACTCTAGTCGAGTCCTACTCGTAAATATTGCGCTCGGCTCGCAAATTGACGACTCGACTCATTTCAATAAGACTATGTGCTCTTGAGCGCAGCATGACGCTCGAGTCTTGTTTAGCGCTCGAGTCGTTGGTAGGGATCACCCTGGTAACAATGTATTTAAACATAATTAAACCTTGATACGCTCAAGACATAAGACTCGAGTTCTTTTTTTTAAAACTCGTGTTCGTTATAAGAGATATGTATTATCATGAGTATAAGTTGTTACAAATGGCTCAATATAAATTTTGATCTTTACCTATATTTTACTCTGTTTTAGATCTTTAGCGCTGAGGACACTGCTCCAGCAGCTAAGCTCCGCAGCTGGGCGCAGCATCTACAGAGCGGTCCATAGCACTAGTGATCGCATAACTTGAAAGCACATATGTGGTCACGATTCTCAGCAGTGAGGGACCGATGAAGAAGAAGAATTTTTATTGCTATAAAAAATATTTTTCGCAAATATTACTTTATATAAATTTATTTCTGTAATTAAACGCTTTGTTTTACATTGGCAATATAGTTTTTTTTTTCTCACAGAGTGCTAGCGTACTTACATCATGATTAAAGTTTCGTGTTAATATATAACTACACTAGCTGTTCCCCGCGGCTTCGCCCCGCGTGGGACTCGGTTATATCGCGCCCAAAAGCAGCCTATGTTTGACCTCAGGTCGTTAACTACATCCCTACCAATTTTCATCACAATCGGTCCAGCAGTTTAGCCGTGAAGAGGTGACAAACAGACAAACAGACAGACTTTCGCATTTATAATATTAGTATGAATAACCAGCTTCGGTGAACTTCCCTCGGGAATAGTGCTTTTTCCCGGGATGAAAGGTACCATATGTCCTTGTTCTAAGCTACCTCTTCACTAAATTTCAGCCACATCAGTTCAGCCCTTTTTGAGTTATAAATAGTGTAATTAACACGACTTTCTTTTTTAGGTATATATGGATATAGATAATAAAACAGTAAAAATATTTTGTCTGTACATTTAGTATTTTTGTCATAAATGTATACTTGTATAGGGACACTTAAAAGGAATAATAAAACTTAAAAACAAAATGTTTGTTTTCAAACTTTTTATTTTTGTTTGTATGTCTGTCTGTCTGTATGTATGTATCACGCTTATCTCCGAAAGTACTGAACTGATTTACTAAAATCTTTCACCAATTGATTTGTTTTAACTCAGCAAAACATTCAAAGTGTGTTTCATCAAAATCGTTTCAGTACAAAACTAGTGGTTCTGTGAACAGTAGACCTCGCGACCCTCCTGCCTTGACTTCCCTCCCTTCCCATTTTTTCATAACTATATGTCTAGGTATAAAAATAAAAATAAACACGTGTGCCAAGTTTCATTAGGATCCGTTCGTAAACAACGTCACAGAAAACTTTCCCTCTTTTTTCCCCCATTTTCCCTCCAATCAAAAAAATCTCTCGACATAAAAGTGTAAAAAAAATCAAGGAACACGTGTGTCAAGTTTCATTAGGATCCGTTCGTAAACAACGTCACAGAAAACTTTCCCCCTTTTCTTCCCCATTTCCCCTCCAATCAAAAAAATCTCTCGACATTAAATTGCAAAAAAATCAAGGAACACGTGTGCCAAGTTTCATTAGGATCCGTTCATAAATGCGACCTCCAGCCCGGAACAAACAAACAGACAGACAGACACACATCCGGACAAAAGCAAAATTTTCCAGTCTCGAAATGGAACGGTGGACAAAAAGTGAACGTCATTTGACTGAATTCAATGCGTTTGTCTGCAAATATATATCGCTTTTAAACGAATGCTCCAAATTTAATAATACTTTTTTTGTGTTGATTATTGTCATGTCATGACAAACGAAAGAAAAAGGGGATTTCAAGCGAAGCTTACGTGTACGATGTCGCGGGCATGTTCAATATTTAAATAAAAAATCATAATTGTAACTGCTGAAAATCACTATTTCTACTTCCTAATTTTCTATCAATTCACTTTACTACTACTTTCCTATTACTTGTGAATATGCTGCCACTTTACCAACTTCCAATTAATATTTTGTTGACTGTATCTATCTACCATACCCACACTCCTCTAAAAAAAAAACTACATTAATATTTCATTCATAATAAATAAGTATTTGATTTTTCTGACTATATCGCATATACTATACTCTAACTCACGAGTTCACGACTAGCCACGGCGCGGCCAGCCGCTAGTGATCGCAGCGCGCCGTGTTGGTTTTTAGAACTAGAGCGGAGGGTATGCAAGACGTGCGGGTGAAATCGGATTTTTTGTCGGCGTTAGGCGCCCTCTTAACGACCTGAGGTCAAACATAGGCTACTTTTGGGCGCGATATAACCGAGTCCCACGCGGGGCGAAGCCGCGGGGAACAGCTAGTACATGATAAAAGGATAAAACTATTTACAAATTGTTTAGTTCCGCCAGTGTTTAAAGTATAAAAAATAAATAATGAAAATTATTTCTGAGCTCAGCTAATCAAAATAATAAACTGGTCAAGGGTGAGTTTGATTTTATACCAGCATCTTATTAAAATTTAATAGAAAATATGTTTTTCGTGCCTTTTGATATTTATGGCCGAATTTTTTTACGACAATGACGTATGCAAAACATTGTGACCCGTAAAAATTCCAAATAAGGGTCCTTTTTGTGTAACCTGAACAATAACACACGTTATTTGTTGAAAAAGAGGCTGTTAGGGTCGGGTTGATCCCAAACAAACCTATACGTCACAATTGGGGATGAAGAGTGGCAAAAAGGTTATGAATTTTTGAAAAACAGTTTTCTTATTTTTTCTTAAGGAATTAAGCTGAAGGCGCTTTTTCATTCGTTATATTATTGTTAAAAATGTGGCGAGGGTAATACTTAGTAATTCCTCGGCGTATGGTACATGTAAAAAGAGGGCGCGATACAGTTAAGGTGATACCTCGGTGAACACTAGCGCCACCGTCATTTAAAAATCATTACTCACTGAAAACACAAGTTATTAAAATCCCTCTGGTGGAATTATGGTTCTGGATCTGAAGTTAATTTTAATCATATTCAATTATTAAATTGTACTTCCATATAGTTACTAATTGCAAAACTGCTAAAAGTGGCCGTTTTAAGCAATAATGCAATTTGTAACAATAGGAAATTATATTTTAATAATTGAATATGATTAAAATTAACTTCAGATCCAGAACCATAATTATAGCAGAGGGATTTTTGATAACTTGTGTTTTCAGTGAGTAATGATTTTTAAATGACGGTGGTGCTAGTGTTCACCGAGGTATCACCTTAATAAAATTTAAAATAAAATAAAATTGATTAACAAATCTGTTAATGTGTTTGAAATAGTTTTATTAAAACTTATTGGTCATACCATCATTTGACCATTCTGTACCAACTATCGGGAAAAACAGAAAATCTGTAAGAAATTTGCATAGTTTGATGATTTTTCCTGTCAATGGAAATGACAATGATCCACTTTGGGTCTCTATAAGCCACCGTTGTAAATAGTTAATAATTAATTAATTTATGTATTTATTGTTTATCTAAATACATTTTTAACCAATAATATACAGTAATAAAATATAGTAAATATAAAGGCTAGCTAAAATCTGGTGAGCCAGTTCATATGGACACAATTATATCTTAAAAAAATCTAGATCTTCATAAGCCTCCGATAAAAATGCCAATCTTATCTATGATAAGGTTCCTCTTATAAGTCAATTAAATTGAAGAAACAACAAAAAATAAGAAAAAATATTTGCAGATCTTTGACGAAACCGCTTTAAGATTTTCACTTACCCCACTTATGGTCCTTAAGAAAAACGTATTCATTTAAATTTGTCGGTCGGATTTGTGTCCTTTCGTGTAAGTATTTAGGTTTGATTTATTGCTGGCACAATCCATTCAAGGTTAAGTCCCTTGACGTAAAGTTGAAATATATTTACGCAAACATTCAAACTCACGTCTTTGTATACAGTACCTGAACTGAAACCGATTTTCATTTAACATATTATTTTGTAATGTGCACGTAATGCGCTTTCATTTGAGACCCCACTCAAGTATATTTGCAGACATTCCGTTATTTTTCCCCCCCACCTCCACAACTTCTAAACGGCTCAACCGCCCAACCGTTTTCATCAAACATGTCTAAGAACACCCGCCCATAAGTCACCATTAATACGAAAAAAACTAAATTGAAATCACTTTATCCGTTCAGGATTTATGATGCCAGAGACAGACAGACACGTGTAACTTATACCACCCCTCTTTTTGAGTCAGGGGTTAAAAATAGAAACGTATTAATTTATCTCTGAACCGCTTACCTTTTCATTTGAAGTCGGTTGAAAAGCTTGTTTATACGACACAATAACAAAATCGATTTGATGAATGAAATTCATTTGATGCAAATAAATCAATGCAATTCAGCAATTAAAATTACACGTTGTGTAACGTAGCCTATATTGCTTGCGGTATAGTAGCATTAAAGACGGTTTACTAGTGCAAGATATACATAGCTTATATAGCTGGCCATTTATATTCGGCCAGTTACTCTGTTAAGAAAGTAAAATACGCTTCTAAATTATAATGAAATGAAACTTTATGAAATAAAGAAAAGAATATAATGCAATCGAATATTTTTTTTTTAATAATTATACATTAATCACAGATGTATTTTATTTATGGCCAGCGATATTTTGCCCAGTAGCGCGCCACTTTATCAAAGAAAATTATATAACTATATAAAACAAAATAAAAGAATGCGTTTTATAGTCATTCAGGTCATTCTATTAATAAAAATAACTAAGTACCTACTTAAGTCTAGCTTGGTTTGATGGATAACTAACTTTATAATAATTACAAACAGATTTTTATCTTGTGTTAACAGAGAATCCACATTATTATTGTATACCTTGGACCAGAAAATAAGCAATCGCCAGCCATGGTTTTCTCTATACTTCGTTAAATATAAAATAAAAATGTATTTTTTTTTATCGCCATGATATTGATGAAATTTGAACAACAAATTATTGGAATTTAAGTAAATGCATAAACCAACCTAGGCTTCATAGACCTTTGTACAAAGATTGTCTGCATGGTTACCTCACACACCTATATCTGCGAATGGAGTGCATTGTTGTATTAATGTACTGACTAATTATGTGGTTCAGATTTCAAAGGGGAGAGGAGGGCAGGCAGGGAAATTACTGGGAATTGTGGCGAAATATCATCATCATCATATCAGCCACAGGCTGTCCACTGCTGGGCATAGTCTTCCCAGGGATTTCCAAAATTACCGGTTGGAAGCGGCCTAAATCTGTCGGTGGGTGTTCGATGCTGCGCTTGCTGGAGTGCTATTTTTGAGATGTATGACTCACCCAAAACTGGTGAGTCGAGTGATTATCGTTCGAGTCACCGGTTATGTCGCATGAAAATCATTCGAAAACGAACGATTATCATTCGACTCACCGATTTTGCTATGTGCATACATTTCAAAAATAGCACTCCTGGTGTATGGTTGCCATTTGTGAACCTATGTCCCATCGGTCAGTTCGATATGAAACATCCGATGCCATGAATTGGTATCGCTACAAAGATTATGTAATTACTTGGCGGGCTAGTAAAAGCAAAGCACTCTCAAAGTATCACGATAATAACGCGTCGTAAACCACACGCAATATACCTCATTGCCAACTAAATCGTAAAAAAAAATAAGAAAGTCCTTAGGGCCTGTCCTAGTCATAAAATTTGAAAATCGCGCGCAGTCTCTACAGGCATTTTTTTAAATCTTTGTTCCTCACTACATAGTGTAAAACAAAGTCGCTTTCTCTGTCCTTAAATCCCTTTGTATGTATCTTTAAAACTACGCAACGGATTTTGATGCAGTTTTTTTTTAATAGATAGAGTAATTCAAGAGGAAGGTTTTTATACCCATGCGAAGCCGGGCGGGTCGCTAGTTATTTATAAATCTATGGTCCTAATCATACGGACCTCCATATTTAGCAGACTTATCACTCACATTATGACGTATTTAAAAGTATATTTTATCAGACACAATTATCATCGCGTGACCGAGAGTCATTAGTCGTAATGCTATTAAAACTCCATTGGTTCTATCATCTCTCCCACTGGTTGTTGGCCATTAGGGATATTGGTTATTTTGCCCTGCAATGTTTTACGAAATGTTGCGAATCCTGCTAAATACAGACTAGGATCGCAATGTATGTAAATTGTTCTAACCTTGTGGCAATATTTCGCGGTCGGTTAATAACGATAATGACCTGCTTGTTTGATTAGGTTTTAGTTTGTTTTAGATTTTAGATTTAACGTAAGCAAACAGTGGATCCTACCAGCAGACGTATTCCAGGACACATACAATTTGGGTCTTTTCAGGCTAGAGTGAATAGGCTATTAATGTGTCAGCAAGCTCCATTTTAGACCGCATCTGCATTTAACATCAGGTGGGATCGTAGTCAATCACTGGACATTGAGAATATAAAAATGGCACTGCTACTGGCGAGAAGCCGTAGATAAATTATTTTTTAAATATAGCTTTTAAAAAAATATATTTCAAACTAGACCCAAATTACCTGAGCATTGTGTTAGCCCTATTATGTCACCCGCAGCCCCTCCGCCCATTTTCCTTCATCAATCAACAATTTTACGAGCCCTCGGATTATATTTAGATAGATAAGTAAGTACCTACCTACCTATGTTTCAATAAGGAATCTATGTTTCTCGTTTCCTCTCTTGGGTCTGCTGGAAGAGATTTCTTTAGAAATAAGCAGCACCCTTGTACTAATGTTCTTTATTCTATGTTCTTTTCATTTGTATATTTTTCTGTGTACATGAATTTGAAAATAAATAAATAAGGACGTACAGTACTACGTTTATAAGTTAGGTACATCGGCATCGCAGAATAGAACTTATTGCTACTACGTAAGGTTTTATATCGAAAAGCAGTAGTCGGTGGCGCGACGGTGCTGCGAACTCCAGAAATGGCGCATACGCATTAGCCAATAGCGGACCGTTATTTTTGCGCCACGCAAATACTTAATTGATTTTTGCGCGGGGGGTCTAAAAACGCCACTTTGAGCAATTCATCGAATCGAATTCATATTATGAATTCCTTAGCAATTCTGTAGCAAACCCTCTATTTTTTGTAAAATGGCCAACAAAACTTGGCTTGTTAATTTTGTGCAATAGTTATTATAAACAAACAAACAAACTTTGCAATTCCTCTTCAAAAAAATTGAAAGAAATAGGAATCGCTGAAGAATTGCTAAGGGATTCATAATATGAATTCTATTCGATGAATTGCTCAAAGTGGCGTTTTTAGACCCACAAGTGGTAGTACGTACACTGGGATTATCACGGGATTATACATGAACTGCCAGTTTTTCCCAAGTGACTACAACATGAGGGTCTTCCCTACTCAAGAATGGCGTGAGCAGATTCCTACAGGGTCGGCAACGCGTACGCAATGTTCCTGGTGTTGCAAGCGTCTAGTCTACGGTGACCACTTGCTATCAATGAGCTGTATATCTCTTTTGCTTATTTATTTTTTCTCGTTAATTTATTTATTTTTAGGATTCCGTACCTCAAAAGGGAAAAACGGAATCATTATAATATCACTTTGTTGTACGCGAGTCTGTCTGTATGTCTATCGATCTGTCTGTCAAACATTTTTCTTTAGTTTTTTTTTATCAAATTGAAATTCATAAGAATATACAAACTTACAGTCCCTTTTGATTTAGAATTTAATACATATAAAATACATAACCAAACAACAGAATCACTAACAACCAAACCATGGTAACTAGTAACATATTAATGAGGATTGGTTCAATTATGAACGCTATTCAATCGTGAAATATTTATAGTAAAAGGGCTTCCGTTGTTTGCCAATTTCACTTTATTAAATAATTGGCCAGTCCAATTTTTTACAAAGATGTCTAATTCGGAAACCGTTTCGAGGAATGGGCTTAGGAAACAGTTTGCGGTAACTTTAATTTAGCAAGTATTTTTTGAGATAATTGCAAAAAACCTAAAAATTGTGAAATCCAAAAAAAAAATTTGTAATACAGGTAAATAAATAAATAAAATAAATAAATGATTAAGTTTGTGGTAAAATGAGAATACTTCAAAAATCATGTTTTAATAATTCACATGTTTTTCTGGTATGTTCACAAACTTCGACTGCGACGCTACAATCAACAAGTAAAAGTTGTGTCGCTATAAAAACGACACCACAAAAGAATGCCATATAAGTATATCTGACATCAATAAGTGGCCATTTCGGATATAGTGACAATGGTGGAAATGTCGCACATTATAGAGTAACTAATTTATACAGCTCGCGTAACTTCAATAACCCTTATACTTCATATTTTTATATGATAGTTCGTTGCTTTTTATTATGTACGATAATTCTAAAAAATAAGTTCTTTCATTTGTTACCACTGTTTTTTGATAAGGCCCTAAGAGAGAGAGAGTTTGAAGTCAATCATCTGCATTTGTGTAACACGAAGACAATTTTTTTTATAATAAAGTCAAATTTAATCCAAATATTGAAATTCGAATTTATAATTGGCTGTGACATCCGATCGAACCTTTATAGGTCTCGTTTTGACATTTTTATGAATGGAATTACAAAACACTTAATCGCATAATTATGTAATGTAGTAAAGTATAAAAATATTTTTTTGGTCTGGCTATTGGGATCAGATTTAGATTTCATGAATTGGAACTTAAGCTCCAATCAGATAGCAAAACAATTTTTCAAGCAAACTTAACTGTCCAAAAAATTATGACAATAGTTATAACATTTGATTTTTTCACATGTGACTCATTGGACAGTGAAGTTGTTAACACCGATTGAGTGTATTCTTGCCCGCGCTCTATCAAAAGAAAGAAAGCAATACTAACTCTACGTCTTCTAATACTTTCCATTACAATTAGGTCACGGGTCTCCTAAATGGACAATGGCTAATATCGAGTCGGACTTTTTTTTTTTCGACCACATATGTTTTGGCTGCCTCCAAAGGATAGCATTTCTCAAGTCATTGAATATTGTTCTTATATCAGTAACTTAAACCATTTAGATTTAGTGATACGGAGTTTTTGAAAGGATTTTAAGGAGAAATAATTTAAAATTACTGAGTAATTATTATGGCATGAGGAGCTCAATAGTTTAGCTAGGCGTGCGTATTCGTAACGATAACGTGCGTCAAGCACCTATAGGTATCAATAAAAATAAGAAAATAAACATAAAGTAGAGATTTCTTTCAATATTATCAATTGAAGAAAAAGACAATTTAATTTTACCAAAAAGTGCAGATTGAATAATGAGTAACACTTTTTGGGAAACTGAGAGTAGTTGAATAAATAAAAAAATAAATAAATATAATTTAAACCAATCAAAAATTACGTAATATCCGAAATAACGACACGACCAATAGAAACGTGACGACGTTTATTTATATATTTCGACGGAAAAGATCTAATAAATCACACCATTTGCTCATAAACAAATGAGCAAATGATGTGATTTATTAGATCTTTTCCTCACGATTTCGTTAAATAAAGCGCTTGGTAGACAATTACCAAGTTCTGAATTATCAATAGAGTAAGTATAGAGCACTCACATTTAAACAATAAAGCATTATAAGTACTTAATTATAATGTTTCATAAGTTTTATCTTTACAATCAATCTATATCTATACATATAATAAAATAGTAAAAATATTGTGTCTGTACATTTAGTAATTTTGACTGAAATAGAAATGGATAGAGGGACATTTAAAACGAATAAAAGAAAGAAATAATTAATTTTTTGTTTGTCTGCCTGTATGTAAACGCTTATCTCCGAAAGTACTGAACCGATTTGCTCAAAACTTTCACCAATTGTTTTGTTTTAACACGGAAGAAAATCTTAAGTTTGTTCCATAAAAATCAGTTCATTAAAAAAAAGTTATCGTCATTTGACACTCAAGGCATGTTTGATACCGAACGAATGCACCAAATTGGATAATTCTTTATTTTTGTGTTGGTTATTGTCTTGGAAAACTTTTAATAAAAGAAAAGGGGGATTCCCAGGCAATTCCCTAGATAACGGGAACGAAGCCCACGCGCACGAAGTCGCGGGCTACAGCTAGTAGAATATAATAAAATAAATTTTTATCACACATACAAACATCATCATTTCCCCTCGCTCAAAAACGAAGATAAATCAAAATGTTAATCGATTGATGGCGCAAATAAAATCTCAGATTCTCTCCTAATGAAGCAGGAACTTGGCTCGCATTTTTAATAAGTTAACCACTAATTGAAGCGTTAAAGTATTTCCGTTATTAAGTCGTGATCGTGATGGGACGGGAGCCATGAACTGGCGTTGAAGGATTTTTGTGAGAGGATCTGCTTTTGGTAATAATAATATCGAGTTACTAATAATATTTTTGATGGTAACAATATTGAATGTCCGGTTTTGTGTTGCCGTCCGTTTTTCCGGTTACCATTTAAGTTAGTTATCTCATTATTTTCACGTCACAATATTTTAAAAATCGTATTTTATTCACACTCTTTTTTCGCCAAATATATTGAATATATATTTATTACCAAATTGTTTTTTTTATAGCTTGTAGAGCCACCTATTAACAAGAAAAAGAACTAAATCCTTTTTTTTAGACAGTAATGGGAGCACATGCTATAAGGAATTTATTAGATTCAGGCATGTTACTTAGTGATTGATTACGATCCCACCTTATCAGAAATTCCTATTTAAGCGAAGCCATAGACAAAAGCTAACGTAACATTGTACTTAACATATTTGAACAATTTGAACATCATTCAAATTGTATGTAAGTGGGACATCACACATTTGCAAAGCAAACGAGGCGTATGTAATATGTAATTAATAAAGGACGGACGTTATATGGTTGGTACAAAATGTTAAGTACCTTCGTAAAAATACGCTCATTCATGTAGAGTTTGATTAATATTACAGCTAGAGGCACTCGACTGCTCGACATAAGCCACAAGGTCCAGAATGACCGGTTGGACTCATTAAAACTCATGAGCCATTCTAAGAATCGCCCCGTTTGAGACTCTGTACCCCTAATATGAGATTTTATAAACGCAGACACTAGCGAATGCTTTAGCGATTTTGTATGACAAACCTGTACAGCGCCTCTGGCG
This sequence comes from Apomyelois bistriatella, assembly GCA_947044815.1. Classification (NCBI taxonomy): domain Eukaryota; kingdom Metazoa; phylum Arthropoda; class Insecta; order Lepidoptera; family Pyralidae; genus Apomyelois; species Apomyelois bistriatella. The sequence goes on along the minus strand of OX345701.1, from coordinate 11,517,005 downwards.
GATAGTAAGGCAACTAAGAAATTCCATACATAATCCCAACGCAGTCGCCGGCGTCTGCAAAGCAAAAAAGTAAATATAATAGCTCTTAGAAAAAACTCATAAGTACTGGGGGTACTGTACCCATTTCGCAAAGCAAAGAACGTTGTTATTTTTTACTAATTTTGTGAGTATAAGGACCTACCTATTTAGGTCTTATTATATTTTTAATAAATATTTTAAGTTTAAAATCCTGTGTAACGTAAATATTCTGCCCAATATAGTTTTTCTCAATTTCCTTCTTTTAAAATGTGACTAAAGAACCTTAAACCACACCTATTAAAACATTTAGGTACCTATTATATTATTATATTCCACCCTAAGGTTGGCTGGAAGAAATTGCATAAGCGATAAGTCCGCCTTTCTACCTACACATTATTTGTATTTGTATCAACATGTATAACTTGTATGTTTATGGTACAATAAAGAGTATATAGATCTATCTATCTATCTACACCTAGCCTTATTTAATGTTGCACAATGTAAACGCGCCCTTATCTCCCACAAAATCATTAGCGCTAATGAGACTCTCTTCTTTCGTCTGACAATGGCCTCTGATTTTACTTTAGGTAACTATTATGTAACGAATATTGAATGTTACTCGTATTCAATGTCAAAGTCATGTTTGTGAAATCACTACATAGTATACCTAAAACAAAGTTGCTTTCTCTGTCCCTATGTCCCTTTGTATGCTTAAATCTTCAAAACTACTCAAGGGAACTTGATGAGGTTTTTTTTTCTAATAGATAGAGTGATTCAAGAGGAAGGTTTTTAGGCCCAAGCGAAGACGGGGCGGGTCGCTAGTAAAATCCAAAACTTAGACTATAATCATCAAATCGCTATTTTTTATTTTTGACATCACGAAAAATAGATGGGTTTGCTTATAGGATTAGAACTTATGTCATAGAAATTGTCGCGGTCTCTACGGATTTTTTAAGCTATTGCATAGCTTTTATTGTGAGCTTTGAGCGCGGGGACCGAATCAAGAAATTCCGTAACGAAAATATAACCTTACCACCCTAACATCTCCCACTCCGCCTACCATGTAGCTCGGCCGAGCGTTCTTACTTATTGCATAAGTTGATACAAAAATGCTATGCAAGACTGCCGCACGTTTTTTTTTTAAATCTATGACTTATTAATAATTTGTTCGGATCAAGAACAATTTTTTTCTATCGAAAAATCTGTTATTGGCTTAAAAATATTACTGTTCATCGGTTTTTATAATAAACTAGCTGACCCGGCGAACTTCGTACCGCCTTAGCGTAAATTTGATTTTCTTAATATTTTTTACGTAAGAACCTTGTACAGAGTAATAGTAAACTACAAAAAAAAAATCAGCCAAATCGGTCAAGCCGTTTTCATGCTATGACGTGACAACGGAAAACGGTTTCATTTTTATATATATAGATAAAGAAATAAAAAATCACATAAAAATGGACATTATGCTAACACCCCAGCTAAAAAGAAAACCCCTCGTTGAAAAGCGCCTGCTATAAGTAATCTGCGCGAGATAAACCAATATACTCGTACAAACAGGTCAATCACACAACTATCCTTATTTTTCGCAGTCGGGTAAAAATTCGCTTTCATACTTTTTCCTATTTCCGATTCGAATCCGAATTATCCGATATACAAAGTAAAAATGTAAATATAAATAAATAAATATATACGGACAAATCACACAGATTGAGCTAGCGCCAAAGTAAGTTCGAGACTCCTATTACTTCGGACATTCCTATTTCCTTATCAATCAATATGGTGTATGGGCCAGTCACTATCAGTACACTGTCTGCTTTCACAGAGGTAATTCTTAATATGACGATGTTTGTGGCTTAGTGGTCATCATGTCAGTCTATCATATCTACTCGTAAGGGCCCGGGTTCGATCCCGGTCAGGTCGAGATAGAAATTGATCTTTTACAGATTAACCTGGGTCTTGCCTGTTTATCTATATATGTATTTATTATAAAATATTGTATAGTTAACTCGCACAACTCAAGTCTCGAACTAACTTTGGGGCTAGCTCAATTTGTGTGATTTGTTCACATATATATCTATATTATACTAGCTTTCGCCAGCGGTTTCGCCCGCATATATATTCCTCGGTATCAGTGCTTTTTCCCGGGATGAAAGGTACCCTATGTTCTTCTCAATACTCCTAGCTAAGTATATGCGAAATTTCAGGAAAATTGGTTCAGTAGATAGGGCGTCAAGAGTAACAAACAAACAAATAAGTAAACAAATAACTATACAAACTCACTTTCGCATTTATAATATTAGTTGGGATTTTTTATAGGACCCAAAATATAATGCGCAATCAAAAATTATATCTCAAAAAAGAATACTTCCAACAATCGAATGAAATGTGTTCCTCCTACAATCCAGACTTTTAATTTCGCAAAAAACGGTCTTTTTTAAAGTCTGAATAATACCCTCACACGTCGAGGAAAAGACGCGAGGACTAAGTGCAAAGAATTTTCATTAGAGCACCAAATGCCTACCTACATGTCTACAGAAATTTAGGTCGCGAACATAGATATATGAATATGTAGATATGAACAAAATTATTATTAGATCTTAAGTTTTTTTTAAATTTAGTTTTATTTTAATTTTAGTTTTTGTAAGCTTATTATAAATGTTATTTTATATTCCTCTTTGGAAAATAAAGGTTTTGATTTTTAACTCTAAATAAGGGGTCGTTCAAGTATTACATAAGCAGATTTTTTGCATTTATTAACCCACCCCTCCCCCTCGTCAGCAAAAGTAAGCAAAGCTCTCACCCCTCCCCCCATGCTTACGTAAACATTACTACAATAGACAATAGTCTAGAAAAAAGGAATAAGGTTTGGAATAGAGTACCCCCTACTCAGTTTTAAGCTTGTACCTAAATGTATTCATTATTTGCAGGAATAACTGAAAACGCATTTCGTTTTAAAGCATAGACAATGCGTGGGTAGCTATATGTGTAAAAAAAGTAAATAATTAATGCTAACGTCAAAGAGAAAATAATCACTACGTGCTGACGTAATCACCATCTAGATAGCCCACCCCCCATGTCATCAAAAATAAGCAAATGAAAGACCCCCTCGCCCCCCTATTGTGCTTACGTAATACTTGAACGGCCCCTAAGACTATACAGAACCACAAAAGCTACCGTTATATTTATTTACCAGGTTAAAGATCTTTTTTGGGTCTTAAAAATACCGGTTTCTATCTCTGAACTTAAGTTTTTTTTATATTCTTCTTAGCGACTCGACTCTTGCCATTGAGTCGTGGTGGAAGGATCGGCCAGTCTGCATTTTTATATTAAAAATATTTCTTTAAAAAAAAGCTTAAGGAAACTTAAAATAAAATTAAATTTATAAGCTAAATACCTAATAATTAATGATTAAGAGTCGCCCCAAACAAGGAACAGTGCCTGTCCTGAGGCGCCCATTAGGTCTTAAGTGAGTATTATGGGAATCTGTACCTTATGGCTCACGTAAAAAAAACTTATGTATATATATATCTAAATACGAAAAATAAATTTTTGACCTTCCATTATAAATAGAGAAAAAAACATCTTATTTTGATATGTTTATTTGGAAAAGTTTTTCAGTATAGTAGTCTGAATCTACGCTTAAAATATTTGCAGTTGATTTGCGTTCACCTTATGTAACAATAATATGAAAAGCATGAAGCAAAAGACATAAAAATATTTGAAACTATCTTTTGCCCGCAGCTTCACCCCGATGAACTTCCTTTTTACTTTTTCCCGAGATAAAAGGTACCCTATGTCCTTATCCTGGTTCTAAACTACCTCCCCACCAATTTTCAGCCAAATCAGTTCAGCCGTTCTTGAGTTATAAATAGTGTAACTAACACGACTTTCTTTTAAATATATATAGATAGATGTCATGTCTGTATACTTATAAATCTATGGTCGCAAGTTATAAAGGATTTGCCGTCTCTAGCATAATCTTATCGCATAAACACATATGGGTTGTGACATTTTCGAATTTAATTTCATTCGTCTAATCCTGTTTAACGCGAGGATGGGATTATCTAAAAGGGTAGGGTGTAAAAGGGAGCAAGACATATTGTAAGTACCTAATTAATTACGTTTTTCATTGACAACTAGCTATTGCCCGCGGCCCCGCAGAATAGGTACCGGTCATCATTATCGTTATTTCGTATAGTGGGCATCTTCCATGCTGGTCTGGGAGAAAAAGAAAAACATAGAATGTACCAGCTGCTTCTCTTCCCGCGCAAGCCGTAAATGTCGTCTGAGGGAATCGCCGAATGGGAAAATCATGACATAGGCGATGCGGCTAGCAACCCATCACTATCAATGATTAATTATAAATGATATAATTTGGTTGTTGTTATGCCCTATTATCATAATTAATTCAAAATTTTGCACTACCCCCTACCTTTCTCTGAATCACTCATTTGGTTGACTGGTAGATAAAGCCTCAGGCTTTAAGTCCGCCGTTTACAATTGTGTAATAAAGTTAAATAAATAAATAAATAAAAATGATTTCCCGTTTTTAACTACCATTATGCTAAACGTGGCCTAAGGTCTTATGGCTCTAGGCTCTGTCTACCCCGTATGAGATAAAGACGTGATTATATGTATGTATGTATGTAGTGGGCGAAGAAGCTAGAAGCTAAAACCAGGGGGTTTTGTAAATTAAATATTAATGTGAACAATGAAACGAAAACAAGTCTTTGTTATAAGTCAAATAACCTCTAGGTCATGTGACGTCGCGCATTCTCCTACGGCGGTCCTTCCTCGCTGCCCCGCACCGCATCACCCCCGAGGGCCATATATAAGGCTGCGCGCGTCCAGTGGAAGACCTCTTTCGGCTGACCTCACCATCTCAAGTTAAGTGGCTGGCTATTTCATAGCGGCTGCCTGACTGGATTTCGTGCCTACCTTGATCTCACGACCCCTATAATCTCTCATTAACGGTTATCTTTAAGAGTCTAACCTTTTGTAAAGTACAAATAATAAATATTGTGCGATTCGCTGAAACCTGGATTTATCTTCTCTCCTCACACATACCTTAAGTAATTAGTAAATTCTACCTACGTTATACTGGCGCCCATCAAAAAAAGGCTAGGCACGAGGTCTGGTGAGTGTAAGCCCTAATTTACTGTGTTTTTTCTGTGTTTTTTTTTTCCCCAGTTCAAAAGGTGCGTAAGTGTTTTTTTTACTTAGTGGAAGTGCCTTCCGTAATTAAATTATCCTGAGCACGCGCATGTACGGACTCGCCACGCGTCTCGGGTGTGGTCTATGTGCATTTTATGCTGTGGCTATAATAATTTTTTTTTTTGCTATACCTACCTACTGTAATAGGCTTTCGGCTGCTATTGTTATCTTACTAAAGCTATTCTAGATTAATTTCTTACTGCACCTTTTGAACGGTATTCTTAACTTTGTATTTTTTTTCTCGTGTGGGTGATTACTCTTGCGCCGTTTGGTTGGTTATAATGCCGTATACTATTAAATTTTCCTTATTAAATAAAGCTGAACTTGAGTATGAAATCCAAATACGTAACGGCAATATTTCTCAAACCACAACGGTAGAGGAATTACGTAAACAGATTTTAAAACTTTCGTCCGATTCTCCTTCTGAGGATATCCTAACGTCCGTCTTTTCTCCCGATGAGGATATAGCCGCGGTTAGTAACTCCCTGCTCCGTGTTTCCAATAACGTCAAAGTATTACAGTCTAAATTTGAGAAAAATCTATTTTCTAGAACTAATTCTATTCTTAACCATGTTTTTTATAGGCTATCTCGTATTGATGTTGCTTCATTAGTCGATAAAAACCCACTTAACCTAGTATGGAACGACTTTCACGCAAATCATAAAACCCTATCACTATTGTCTCAACCGATGTCTTCGCGCGGGGTCGAGCCACAGAACATTCCCGAACCTTCTTCTGAGTCAATTCTTTGCGATCGTAAATTGTTTGCGGAATTAAATAAATTTAAATTTAATGGTAAAACTTGTGTGCGTTCATTCATTCAGAGAGTAAATGAATTTATGTCGAGTAGGAATATACCTGAAACTAAAATACTTTCTTTTGCTTTTGAAATATTTTCACATGATGCGTTGCATTGGTACCGTGCGATTAAAGATAGTGTTGGATCTTGGTTCGATCTTTGTCGTTTACTTAAACGTGATTTTAGTCCGCATAATTATGACTATAAACTCACATCGGAAATAAGGCTTCGTACACAGGGGGAAAAGGAGAACATAACCTTATACATCGCTAAAATGCAAGGATTATTTTCTCTTTTAGACGTACCTATGAACGAGTCTTCCAAACTAGAAATTCTATTAAATAACATTCGGCCTTGCTATACAAATGCTCTTCTAACAGCTGATGTTGTGGATATTTCTTCCTTGGTTAGCGTCTGTAGGGACTTTGAAAAATATGACAGTCGTAGTCGAGAATTTTCTGAACCACCCAAGGTTACTTCCAATACTTTGGCTCCCGAATTGGCTTACACTACTTCAAATAAAACTTTCAATAAAAATTATAATTTTTATAAAAATAATAACTACCCACAAAGTTTTTATAAAAATTATAACACCAAACCATCACCTATTAACGAAGTCGAGTTGGAACAACAAATTTGTGCTATTGAAAATGCTTCGATTCGTAATAATTCTAAACAATATTGCCCGAGATGTCGTACGGATTCGCATTCTTTAGGTACTTGTCGGCAACCTCGTTATCTCATCTGTTTTAAATGTGGTTCTAAGGGCTTTAAGTCCACTAATTGTCCTAAATGTAATAAAATAAATAATAGTCAACTTCAAAAAAACTAGTAAAGGCCGATCAAGGGAAATCTATGATTAATAAAACTAAAACAAATAAAACTGAGTGGCATAATTGGCTACATTATGTTGCCAATTTTTTTAATACAAAAAAACTCTCCTCGATCGGCAGTACAAACAATTATACTCCTTATATTCCTGTCACATTGAACGGTAAAAATACTATTGGTTTGCTCGATTCTGGTTCTTGTTTAACCATTCTGGGTAATAATTCCCATGATCTCTTCTTAAAAGGTTTAAAACTCGATACTTCGAAACCTTTAGAATTTATCACTGCTGGCGGCGATAAATATTCGTCGCTCGGCTCGGTGCTTCTTCCTTTTGTATTCCAGAATAAATCTATTTCTCTGGTTACTCATATTGTACCAGGAATAAAAAATTCTTTGATCCTGGGTATGGACTTCTGGAAGGGTTTCGGTTTGTTTCCGGACCACATAGTGACGGTTTCGCCACCGAGTAAACTTGGTACTAGTGTCGCGGAATCACAATCCGGCGCCGCTAGTAAATTGGTTTCTTTGGATAGTCTGACAGAGGATCAGAGGGCTGTCGCTAACAATATTATTTCTCAATTTACCGATATTTCCTATCAGAAAAGGGGTCTTGGTCGTACTTCGCTCATTACTCATTCGATCGATACGGGTGACAGTCCTCCAACTCGTCAGCGTTACTATAGGATGTCCCCCGAAAAACAGCGTATTTTGATAGAACATGTCGATGAAATGCTTAAGGAGGATGTAATTGAGCCTTCGGAAAGTCCTTGGTCTAATCCCATAATACTTACTCCTAAAAAAAATGGCGAATTGCGTTTTTGTTTGGACAGTCGCAAATTAAATTCAGTAACAAAAAAAGATGCCTATAAATTGCCATATATTTCTGAGATTTTGGATAATTTAAGGGATGCTAAATACCTATCTAGCTTGGACATTTCAAAATGTTTTTGGCAGACTTTAATAAAAAAAGAGGACCGTTGCAAGACTGCTTTTTATGTTCCTTCTCGTGGTACATTCCAGTTCAAGTCTATGCCCTTTGGTTTAACAAATGCACCTGCGACTCAGCAGCGTTTAGCTGATATTTTATTTTACGGTCCAGAGTTCGAAAATAAAGTTTTTTGCTTCGTAGATGACATAATTTGCATTTCTAATTCATTTAGTAACCATATTTCACTTTTAACAAAAATATTAAATAAATTAAAGCAGGCAAACTTAACTATTAATCTTGATAAATGTAACTTCTTTAGAAATAAACTTAAGTACTTGGGCTATATAGTGGATTCAGACGGTCTTCACGCCGATCCCGATAAGGTTAATTCAATCACGAATTACCCTGTACCGACTAACAAAAAAGAGGTTCGTCGTTTTCTTGGCGCGGCGTCATGGTATAGAAGGTTTATACCTATCTTTAGTTCCTTAGCGGCGCCCCTTAATAAACTAACTTCTAACAGCAAAAAGTCGCCAGCGTTTTCTTGGTCTCAGGAGGCGGATTTGGCCTTTACTAAATTAAAGAGCTGTTTAGCTTCCTCTTCGGTGTTGTCTTGTCCAGATTACACCCAACCTTTTGAAATACACGCTGATAGCAGTGACTTTGGTATAGGGGCAGTTCTTTGCCAGATATTAAATGGGGAGGAAAGAGTCATAGCCTTCTACAGTAAATCCCTATCGGATCAAGAACGTAACTATAGTGCTACTGAGCGCGAGGCGCTTGCCGTTCTATCTGCTATCGAACACTGGCGTTGTTACGTAGAAAATGGGCTAAAATTCGTGGTGTATACGGATCACGCCGCGCTTAAGTGGTTCCTCACTCTTAATAATCCTACTGGCCGACTGGCCAGATGGGGTGTTCGTCTATCTGCTTATAACTTCGAAATAAGGCATCGTCGGGGTTCTGATAACTTAGTCCCAGATTTTCTTTCCCGTAATCCTAATATTATGTCCACAACATTTAACGTAAACTCTAATATAACAGCTATTTCCACTAACGATCCTTGGTACTTGAATATTTTTAATGGCTGTACAAAATCTCCCACTTCTTATATAGACTATCAAATAATAAATAACAAACTATATCGTTTCAAAAAAAGTCTTAATCCTTTAACTAGAGAGTTTCAATGGAAAGAAGTTGTTCCGGCCGAGCAAAGATCACAGATAATAAAACAAAACCATTCTTTGCCCACTGCTGGTCACCTCGGTATATTCAAAACCTTTAAGCGTCTATCTCTTACCTATTATTGGCCAGGCATGTACTCGGATGTTGTTAGCGCGGTTAATTCGTGTGATGAATGTATCGCTCATAAACATCAAAATCACTCAACTCTGGGTCTTATGGGTGGACCTAAGTCTTGTTCTAAACCATTTCAGGTCATAAGTATCGATTTGATAGGTCCATTACCTCCTACTAGAAAACAAAATAATTTTATTTTTGTGGTCTGTTGTTGTTTTTCTAAGTATTGTTTGCTATTCCCTATAAAACGAGCCACAGCCGAAGTAATAACAAAAATCCTCGAAGAAAATGTTTTCTTAGTACATGGCATTCCTTCAACTGTCATACTAGATAACGGTAAGCAATTTATTAGTACACAATTTAAAAACTTAATATCTAAATATAAAATTCCCAATTTACACTACACTCCATTTTATACGCCCCATGTTAACACCGTAGAACGATATAATAAAACTATAACTACAGCTATTTCCACATTTATTGATAAAGACCACAGGGTGTGGGACACAATAATACCTCAAATACAATTTGCAATGAATTGTGCCGTTAACGAAGTAACCGGTTTCACACCATCATTTCTTGTTTACGGTCGTGAACTGATAACGTGCGGATCTCGATATGTTGTGTCAGATCAGAATATGGTACATGAGCCTATAGATTGTTATGCTGAATCGCTTGGTCATTTATCTAATATCTTCGAGAAAGTACAGGCGGCTCTTTTGTCGGCTCATCAACGTAATTGTCAGTCGTATAATCTTCGCCGTAAGCCGGCAGAATTTAATGTTGGTGATGTTGTTTGGAGGCGAACATTCTACCTAAGTGATAAGGATAAATATTTCTCAAAAAAATTAGCACCTAAATTTATTAAATGTAAAATCGTAGCAAAAAAATCTCCCTTAGTATATAAACTTTCAGATATGTCGGGTAAGCCGCTGGGCGAATGGCATATCAAAGACATTAAACTAATCAACTATAAACAATAATTATAACTAAAAATAATTCAATCTTCTTAAATAGTTACAAAAACCTCGTACGTTCAGCCGTACATTATAGTTTGTATGAATTGTTGTGCTGTTGACTGTACTCGAGTCTAGTTCCTGCGTTCGATTAATATTGTAGTAGTATCACCTGTTTGTGTTGCGATCATGTTATGTAACTAGGTACTTAACATTCCTTTGTTCTCTGCTAGACTGCTCGCGCATCGGTGGCGCTGTCTGCGCTTATTTTGTTTTATGTAGTTATGCATTAATACATCAATCCTTATTAATACCAATTTTTTTTTGCAAATTACTTTAACCTGTTCGGCTCGATTCTGTTCGCTGGCTAGTACCGTATCCTCCTGTTAGTTAGCCACCTACATGCACTTATTAGTATATATACTATACTGGAACTTCTCCAATTTCAGGGTTCCGGCCAGCCGTCTACCAGCTGCCTGCCAGCGCCGGCCAGCTGTCTGCTCCAGCACCATCTACTGACGGCGAGCAGTCGAATTTCCCGGCTAAGGGAAATTCTGGTCTAACGGGGGGGGTGTGTGACGTCGCGCATTCTCCTACGGCGGTCCTTCCTCGCTGCCCCGCACCGCATCACCCCCGAGGGCCATATATAAGGCTGCGCGCGTCCAGTGGAAGACCTCTTTCGGCTGACCTCACCATCTCAAGTTAAGTGGCTGGCTATTTCATAGCGGCTGCCTGACTGGATTTCGTGCCTACCTTGATCTCACGACCCCTATAATCTCTCATTAACGGTTATCTTTAAGAGTCTAACCTTTTGTAAAGTACAAATAATAAATATTGTGCGATTCGCTGAAACCTGGATTTATCTTCTCTCCTCACACATACCTTAAGTAATTAGTAAATTCTACCTACGTTATATATTATTAAATCCTGTTGGGTTGTGATCGATAGGTTTGAATTCGATTGTGACTGATTTGATTCCAACAATTGATATCCTTGAGTACAATCTATATCTATCTTATACACATAATAAAACAGTAAAAGTATTTTGTCTTAGCTCATCTCTCTTAGCGCTTTCCCGGTTGCTTCCTCAACCGATTGCTTCGGAGCCCAGGGTCCGCTTTCCTACTTTTTCTCCGCCACTTCGCCCGGTCTTCGGCATCCTTAGTTGTGAGACCATTTGCACGCATATCGTTTACTGCGACGTCGAGCATTTTTTAGGCTTGCCCCTTCTACCCGGCCCTGGCGGAGGCGGCATGGCTAGACACTTGTTCAAAACGTAACTAGCCGGTTTTCGTAAAACGTGGCCGTATCTCGTAGTCGATTCCCCTGGAGCTTATCCGCTATGTCAAGAACATGAAGGCTGCCCTGTGCCCCTAGTATGAGTTTTTCTTAACGCAGACGCTAGCGACTGCGTTAGGATTTTGTATGGAGTTTCTTAGTTGCCTTACTATCCGCCAGAGGCGCTGTACAGGTTTGCCAGACTAAATCGCTAACGCAGTCGCTAGCGTCTGCGTTAAGAAAAACTCATACTAGGAGCTCTGAATGTGGGAGGTTTTTATGCGGTCTTTAAGTCTCACACATCCAAGATATTTGTCTTAGCATAGCACACACATCAATTGTAATTTTACAAAATTACCTCGTGATCAGAACCGCGGGCAGTCGCTAGTATGTACCATTTATCAGACAAACGACAGTGCGTCTACCACGAGATTTCATAAACGCAGACGTTAGCGACTGCGTAAGTATTTTGTATGGAATTTCTTAGTTACCTTACTATTCGCCAGGGGCGCTGTACAGATTAGTCATAAAAATCGCTAACGCAGTCGCTAGCGTCTGCGTTTAGAAAAACTCATACTAGGGGTACAGGGGGCATAGTCAAAGTCACAATTTCAAAACGCTAACGAATGTCGACAAGAACAAAGTGTATGGGATTGATATAAGCTGCACTAAATCACGTGATCAATCTTATGTCAATCCCATACATTTTGTTCTTGCCGTGCATCGTTAAGGGGCTGACATGAGCCAACTAGCGCCACCAATCATTTTATTTCTTTAACTTTAAATTAGGTCAAATTGAAAAAATCTAAGACATCAATTCTCTAGCTTCAAAACAACTTCTAGTATTTTTGTTATTACTTTTAATTATTTTATTCTCAATATGAAGGGGAAAAACCTTACATGATATATATATATGAGTTTTTTTATGAATTAACCAAAGGAAAAATAATGAAAAGTAATACCAAAAATACTAGAAGTTATTTACTAGCGAATTGTTGTCTTAGATTTGTTCAATTTGAGAGTGAAGGAAAAAAATAAAATCACCAACTAGCGCCATCAATCGATGGCGCTAGTTGGCTCATGGACAAGAACAAAATGTATGGGATTAAAACAAAGATTTAAATAAAAAATTGCCCCAAGACCGTGCGCGATTCGAAATTCTTTCTATTAAAATAAGATTGACCACGTGATTTTACCGCAGCTTATGTCAATCCCATACATTTTGTTTTTGTCGACATTCGTCAGCGTTTCGAAATTGCGACTTTGGCTACGCCCCCTTATTGTTATAGAAAATTAAGTAACTCCGTCGCTAGCGTCTGCGTTTATACAATTTCGTGGTAGCCACAGATAACAACTACATTATTCTAACGTCAAAAACAATTACTCTCTATATTGTGGTTCCATATGTGGTTTGTAATTAACTTGTCGCTATAGTCCTCGGTTAGTTAACGTTATAATAATTACTACTTAAGAGAAACAGTTTATTTGAGTGTTGTCTAAGAATTTAAACCGTATTTGATATCTTTTAATATGAAAGTTGTTATCCAATATTTACATAGTATAAAACAAAGTTGCTTTCTCTGTCCATATAATCCTTTGTATGCTTAAATATAACTCAACGGATCTTGATACGGTTTTTTTTTACAGAGTGATTCAAGAAGAAGGTTTTTATGCCCATGCGAAACCGGGGCGGGTCGCTAGTTTATTTATATTTTAATTTAACATAGGCATACAAAAAAATTAATTAGGTACTTAATATAAAAGACTTGTTCAAAATAATGTATCAAGTTAACATACACAACAGATAAAGACAAACAATTATACATTTTAACGCTAAATTTTGGCGTTAAAATGTATAAATATATGTTTTTTGATGCTATTATTATTACTATAAGAATTGTCCATCATATAAAAGGCACTGTTTATAAATCACTAATATTAATACTAATAAATATGGGCAAAGTTTTATCTAAGGGGCAAAGAGACTAGGATGAAGAAAAAAAGAAAGAAAAAAAAACATTCTTTAAAACAAAATAATCCTGGTTTATTGTTTGCTTCTTTTTTTTTTAATAGTTTATACGGCCATGGAATCTAGTCCTTTAAGGCCTTTCTTGAATTTATTAATCTTCTTCAGTCCTACTTAAGTCAGTCGAGTCAAAAATTCAAGTCAATAGTCAAGTCCAGTCAAGTAAGTAAGTCTAGTCTGAGTCAGATGGCTAAGTGAAGCAGTGGAAAAATTTCACAGCTATATCATGGAGATTTTGGTGACAAAGATAAAAAGTCACGTAATCGACACTGTATCACTTCCCAACACTCACGCTTGTTCACGAACACTTTGCGAATAATAATCCACCAATATTATGCACAAACACTCGAAAAAACCTAAGTTTTGGAAATTAAATACAGCGCGGACTTATCGACAGTTTACTTTCCCTCCAAAAACTCCATTGTTTGCTTCTAAAATAGAAAAATGTCATTTTAATTCTAAATGTCACAACATTGCATACCTTACACAGAATTTATTGATTTTAATTCTGCCCGACGCTCAAATCACGAATAATTGATATTATCACAAAATGAAATTTATTGTCATGTGACTGGGTTCATATTGGTCGAGCGACGCGGAGATAAAGGTTTTTATAATTTTTGCAGGATTATAAAGCGCAACATCGAGTACCTAATCATTTTAACCAATTTAAAAAAGAAGTTTCTCAATTCGTCGGAATGTTTTCTTATATTTATTAGCTAATAAATACTCGACAAGCCCGTCCCGGCTTTGCATGGGCATATAAACTTCCTCTTGAATCATTCTATCTATTAAAAAAAAAAACACATCAAAATCCGTTTCGTAGTTTTAAAGAAATAAGCATACATAGGGATATAGGGACAGAGAAAACGACTTTGTTTTATACTATGTAGTGAAGTACAAAAATATATTTTTTATCGTGTCACACGCCAAGAGTCTTACTCATTTGCCCGGGTTGTCCCTCGCGTAGGAAGTCTGAAAGATCATTACATTACATCCAGCTTTCGCGTTATTGGTGTAAGATTAAATTAGTTTTAAAATTAACCTATAAATTGAAACCCTATCAGACCATACTGAACAACTTCTCTTAAAAATGGGATCAGCTAATTGTATTGAAATCGGGCCCAATTATTTTTAATATGTACTAAATAATCCGTGAAGAAATTTGATAGTTATTTCAAATTGAATCTAGGGCTCTAGTTTTTAGGGTTCATAATAGCAGAAATACAGAATTTTTGCTAGTACTCGCATTAAAACTTGACCAATGTGAAATATCATTTCGCAGCCAATGTCGTGTTACGTAGAAACAGAAAAAGAGGCTTTTTGTCTATGCTACGAAGGTCAGTGTGCTGAGTAAGGCCAGTAAGGCTGAGGTTAATAAGGGCAAAAAATAGTACGAGAACATTCCGCTGCAGATTGGTGTTTCTGTGATATTTTTGTGGTTACTTCTAGGTATTAGCACCCAGAGCCGGACTTTAGTCTTGTACCAGGGAATTTCCTTTTTATTTTTTGTTGTCAGACATTGCAAATTGTACGTCAATTAACAGCTGACTTAATGACTGAGGATGGATCGTGTAGAGGTGAGATGTGTCGTCATAGATTTAACAATTCAGGCTTGGTAGAGCGGCTATTTCGTATTTATATGCATTTCTTCTCTCTCTTCTCTTCTTCAGCCCATCGTCACCCAATGCTGAGTGTAGGCATCTTTCAATTTCTAATTCTATGCATATCGCCATAGAATTAGGAACCCCCGGGCAATTTTTTAAATTTATGCATGTCACTTAGCGTGTGAATGCAAACTAGGGCAGGAAAAGGAAGTCTCAATCTCTGCTGCTTATTTTATTTGTATTGCACTTATGCGAAATTATTGCTTCGAAGATTTTAACATGTCATAAGATGATACTATCTACATAATTAATGTTATAAAAATAAATATGTATCTATGTTAAAATAAAATAAGTCTAGGCACTTATTTGTTATAAATAAACATTGTATATTCCCTGCAAGTCGTTGTATTATAAAGTATATTTTTGTCATAACAATTCCACAGAATATCAATTTATCTTCATTTGTTTGTTTTTGTGTTTTGGTTTTGTGTGTCACAATAGTTATTTTTTATGATTTAAGTTTTGAATCAATATATTGTTTTTGTTAGTACGGCCATTCTTCTCGTTTTGATGCAAAATTAGGTATAATTAGTGTTTGACGTCTCTATGCTACACAAACATATCAAATTTCCTCAAACCCAACAAGAACGAGATGGTGTTAAAAGAAGGTTTTTAGTCTGTTAGAATTATTGTTTAATATAATATCTACATGAAATGTGTGTTGAGAATCATTTGTTTCCAGATTTTATGAAAGATTTGGCATCCCTGGAGTGATAGGATGCATAGACGGGACACATGTGGCCATAGTACGTCCTGCTGAAAATGAAGAACGGTTTTTTAACCGGAAACATTTCCATTCAAGGAATGTATTAATAGTATGTATCCATTTATAATATAACCATTTAAATATTTTCTTTGCAATAGCTTACTTTTGTTATAGTAAGTATAAAGGTCCATTACATTATATATTTTCATTACAGATTTGTGACTCTGACTTAAATATATTAAGTGTTGATGCGTCATTTGGTGGAGCAACCCATGACAGTTTCATCTGGAACCAACATCCAGTTAAAGAACACTTAATTCAATTAATAAACTCTGGAGAATCTGCAATTTTACTTGGTATTATTTTTTCTTACTTGTCATTACACATAAATTTACCATAGAGGCATTATTTTATGTCATAACTAGCGACCCGACCCGGCTTCGCATGGGCATAAAAACCTTCCTCTTGAAGCACTATCTATTAAAAAAATAAAGAGACAAAATGACTTTGTTTTATACTATGTAGTGATAGTGATTATAATCAAATTCTTTTTAGGAGATTCTGGATATGCACAGAGGGAGTATATGATGACACCAATCTTGGATGCTGATGCTGGCTCTCCAGAGGAACATTATACGAAAATGCATGTGACAGCACGTAACACAGTAGAGCGTACAATTGGGGTACTCAAAAATCGGTGGAGGTGTTTGTTGGGGCATAGGGTATTACATTATCACCCTGATGTTGCAGCAAAAATTATAAATGCTTGCTGTGTGCTCCATAATATGTGTAACAGGGCACATTTATTTATGGAAGAAGACGAGAACCCTGACAACTCAACCAGACCTACATCTAGATTTGAATTAGAATCTGCACGGCATGAGAGAGGTGGCACTTCTGTAGAGCTCCAAAGGGGCATTGAGGCTAGAGCAAATCTTGTACGACAGTTGTGGGCAGCACGTGGTAGTCATTAGATTATGTAACAAATGAACCCTGAGCTCAAAAGCAACCAGCTGAGGATACAACAACAAGGATGAGAGGGTTTATCAAAGCTCCTAAACTTATGTTACACTGTGTGACATCAGTACAAGCACACACACAGTACATACTACTGAATGTGGTCTTTTTATTATGTATTCAGTCTTTCTATCAGGGGGATTTATTTTGTGAACAGTAGCTGTCTGTTTTATATCTTTTGTTAATTTATATTTTGTTATTGTGAAATATATTATGTCAATAAAGGTATATTCTCTTCTAGAAAATTGAAATCATCACAGTTATTTGGTTATTACCTACATATTTTCCAATTTCGAATTACAAATAGTATTACATAGGATACAATAAAAAAATATATTTTCAAAGGATGTTATTGGATGCATGCCCTGTATTAAGTCTTATAAGAAAAACACCTGAAACAGAACTATATTCCTAAATTTGTGTTACAACACTAATGACATAAATTATTAATGTTCAATAAAAAACACTGATTTTGATAAATATATATTTATTTTTAAAACTAACAAAATATGCTTATCTATTACATTACATTACTATATTAATTATTTATTTTTAACAATATTTCTACCTATATTTTTAATAAATACCAAATGTTCAATAAAAAACACTGATTTTGATAAATATATATTTATTTTTAAAATTAACAAAATATGCTTATCTATTACATTACATTACTATATTAATTATTTATTTTTAACAATATTTCTACCTATATTTTTAATAAATACCTACCTATACATCACAATGATAATTATTTATTACTAACATTATGTAAACCTATATAAAATAAATTTTAATTATAAATTAGTTATTGTTATGGTCCCGTCTCTCTCCTTCTAAAAGAACTGAGAGAAGCCGGACCATCTCCATCACAGCAGCAGCAATTTGGGTTAAGGCTTGTGCAGTCTGTATCTCTGCTTCAACACGTCTTGACTCGATCTCCTCAAAGCGCCGGACTTGCGTGTCCAAAAAAGAAACACGTCGGCTCGGGCGAATTTGTTGACCAAGTCGTGACGCTCGGCGACTTGCTGAAAATAATAAACAATATTTCAGTCCCTTTTTTTGCTTATTAAATTACCACTTCCTTTCTTACGTTTTTGTGTCGTAAATGGTGACGAAAGGTAAAAATTAGTTTTGTCAGCAGAATAGCATTCCCAAAGAGAGTTAATGTCAAGCAGGCAGGTCATAAATAGTTATAAGATATCATAGTCGCCTCAAACTGGGAAAACACTGAGATGATAATAATTATTATTCAGAATTAACTGTAGAATAAAAAGAAAGGTTTAAATTGTTTGTACTTTGATTTTCTGAAATATGGAGGAGAGATAAACTGCAATGTTTATGGTAAGTTTATTATTATTATTTTATTTATACAATGCTTACCAGACTGCACTTCACTTGCACCCCCTTGCTGCTCGCTGTCCTCTACCCGCAGCCCTGCCACTGCCACTGGGGACACTGGATTTTGTACTTGCTCTGTTTGAATTTGTCCTGTTTCAGGAACAAGTACATTTCCAATGTCTTCAGTAGCAAGGGCCTGTGATGTTGATGGTTGGTCCAAAATTGAGGGGCTAGGCTGCAACGGCAAAGAACAATGTATGTCAAATTAAATATTACAACATAATTAAAATAAATTATGCTCAATATTGAACCTATTTAAGTGCAGAATTAATATACTCACATTATTTTGTGGAAAGGGGTCAACAGCTAGCCCCCTACTGCCTATAGCAAAGGAGTCCCCACCCATGACTGCCACCAGCCTCTGCTCGAGCAGTGACAGCTCGGGCAGTATGTCGAAGCCACCCCCTGTGCGCCTCATCGACTGAGCCCGTTGCTGGCAAAGTTTCTTTAGGGCAGACTTCTTTTCAGCCCAGTACTAAGCCATGGAAAGGAAATGATTGTAATTTAGTAATTTATATTAAATAGTGGAAATCTCTAGCCTCTATTAAATATATTCTTTGCTAAAATATATATTTGCTTGCTTACCTTGGCCCAAGCCTGTCCATCTTTGATAACCCCACCCAAGGCATTTGTGGTAGCAGCAAACTCCTGCCACTTTCGCTTTGTCTCAACCTTGGATTGCTGCGTCCGTAGGAGGCCTCGTGCTATTCCTGGATTTCGCTCCAGGAACTCCACTAAAGCTTCCATTTGCTGTGAGGTGGGTCTGTTAGCCATTTCTACAACAAGAGGTAAATAATTTCATAAATGTATATAATTTGTAAAACCTAACTACAACATGTTTACAAGTAATAAATGAACTTGAATGTGCTGAATAAAATCACTTTGATTACTTTAAATTGTTTAAACACAAATAACATGCAGTATTGTCAAAGAAAATATACGGCAGGAAATACAAAGTAAAATAATTACCTTAGTTTCGTCTGAGTAAATTAACACGAAAGTGTCGAGGTCCCGTGGGTACACAGTCGCAACTGCAAGCTTCATTTTTAATTTATCACAGTAACTATGGAGCACCATGCACTTAAACCACTTAAAATATTTCAAAAACCGAGTTTTATTTCATGACCACTTCACTTTAACTGATTTATGTTTTGTTATGATTTCGTAAGTTCTGGGTTAGTTACGTTTTCAAATGTCATAGAAATGAAGCACAGAAACAAAGTCATACAGCCAGATAGGTTTTTCGAAGATTTCATTTGATAATTAATGGTAAAACTAATTTTATTAGTAACGAATATGTTTTTATAATAAAAAAGACATTTTAAATAAATAATTTCACAAAAAATTGCTCTAATTTATTCTTTTTATTCGAAGTTTTCATTCATTCACTCGTTCAATTTTAGTATGTCACGTATTGACATAAGGTGGAACTGTTACTAACTTCATAACACAATGACAGCTCCGAAGCAAGCTCAAGATTAAGCCAATCGCGGTAAATATAATTTCAAGAGTAACATACTTATGACGACATTGGAATTGCATTGAAAATAAATTGAGATTGAAACTGGTTTCGAGAGTAAGCCTGCTGATGGGAAGCGGTAACGGAGACGCCTGCAACACCGGGAGCATTGCGAGCGCGTTCCCGACTCTGGAGGATTCAATTCAATTCAATTTATTTATTTCAGACATTTTAGTTTTATAAAAAAGTCCATATTTGTTAGGAATTTGTCCTATCCTATGTTAGTAAAATATTGATTTTCACAAGCCCTTTTTTAAGTTTTAATAAATTTTAATAAATAAACAATAAAATGTATAGACTAGAGTCTAGATCTTAATTATGACCTCAATTCTACATCAACCTTCATATCAAACAAACTTATGACGCAATCACAAATTTCACTCCAATACAATAGTCTATTGATCAACATACAAACAAACATGCGATTGTAAACCTAATCAATTTAGATGTTTGTTTTTGTGTTTATACAATGACGGTTTCTCTTAGTTATGTCTGTTTGTTTATGGGGTCTCACGGTATCGCAGAATAGTTCAAAGGGTATAAATTAGAGAATATTAAAATATACTTTTTTTTTGTTTTACGGCCCTAGATACGGAGCTTTTAAAACATTATCTTTAATCATCGAGACAAAAACGTCAAAACAAGTCAAGTTAGTCTAGTCAACTAGTCAGAAGACTGTGTAGCTAATGGAGTTATTTATTATAGCAATTATCTTGGAGATTTTGATGACAACGAATGAAGTCACTTAGTTCAACACTGTACCACTTCCTAACACTATTATAGCTCATATGAAAGACACGCCAACACATAATGGCCAGAACTCTCTTCTATTATGTATAGTATAGGTACTAATTCGCCATACCAGAATAGGGCCAAATGCTTAATAGGGGGAGAAAATAGGGGGTTGATATGATAATGATGATGAATGATTAATGAAGAAATGATCTGTCAAAGAAGCTAATATATAATATAAATATACTCAGATTACATAATAAAGTACATGGTAAAGATACCTATTTTAACTGTGAAATTATGCAATTCGAAGGTCAAGCTCAGTGATACGAGTAAAATCACAGGAAAAACATGTTTCCCACGCCATTGAAATCTCTTGTTATTAATTGCATTAGATGTTATGTCGCGGAAGTTAAAACAATGAAGGGTTGACTTGGTTTTTCTTACCTCTTCAAAGGTAGGTGTTTGTACAAATGTCCTACTCCACGACTTGTCAGCTTATCTCCTTAAGACACAAGTAAATAAGTTCCGGTAACCGTAAAAACATCTTTCATCCAGTTTTAAAAAACAGAGTTACTTATATTGTCTCTAGATCCATCCATAGCAGCCTCTATGATATCCTTTTTAGGACGTAGGTCTTCTCCATAAGTATCCATTTCAGTCCCTCCCAAGCCACAACATCCAATTGGGGTCTTTATGGCGCTTGATATCATCTACCCAGCGTAATGCAGGATCCCCTGGATCCCCTTCTACCTCGCGTGTTTGCCAATGGCCGCCACATCATGACCTTTCTGTTCCACCGTTTTCGGTCCGTCCTTGATATATGTCCTGCATTTTTTTTATATCACAATGTCCATTCGTTGACCACGATCCCAACTATGTTAAATGCAGATGCGGTCTAAAATGCTTTTCACTCTAGCCTCGCAAAGACCCAAATTGTATGTGTCCGGGAATACGTCTACTGGCAGGGAGAGTCAATCGGGAAATGAAAAAATTCAGTCTTTGCGTGATCGTATTTCATTTGTCAGATCCAGTTGTGCTAAAGTTATTCAACATTGTTATTTAACGTCTTGTTAGCCGTACTAAACAATAACTCTACGCGGAGGAATTGCCAATTTACCAATCATTTTGTTTTTTTCAGGTCAAATTGATAAAATCTAAGACAACAATTCGCTAGTATAAATAACTTCTAGTATTTTTGTTATTACTTTTCGTTATGTATTATTTAAAAAATCTGCTAAATATACGTACGTATTGTTTCAAAATCTGCTAAATATATGAAAAAAAAAATGGATTGCATTAATTTTATTATTTTATTATATGTTACCTAATTTATTTTAATTTTAAGTAGCCGAGTTTTGCACTTAGGAACAAATTATTTTTTATAATAGAGACCTTCAAAGAAAACGCATTCTTATATAATTCAAACCATTCATTAAAATCTTCACAAAATTTAATAAATAAGAAAAATAAAACATGACCTTGAATTATGATGCATAATTTCTTTTTTATGCGATCATAAATTGTAGTGAAAAATATATTTTTCAGTGTCTCAAATAACACTAAAATTTTATAAGTATTTATTAAGTAAGTATATGTACGCTGGATTTTTACAATATTTTTGTTTGATTGAAATAACAAGCACAAAATAAACAAAAGTACCTACATTACACAAGAAAAATACAATGGCGGATTTATTCTATAAATAAATCTCTTCGAGCCAACCCGAAGGTATTAAGAATAAAATTAAAACAGAAACATTTTAATACTTCTTCCATAAGATAAACCTATAGATAGGTACATCAATCACTAAGTAGGTGAAAAACAAAAAAAGTGTCTAAAAAAAGTTAAACAAGATTGTAAAAATCTATAAAAGTATATGTTCACTATTTTTCTAATAAATATTATTTGGCATTTCAAATAAATAGAAAACACTAATGATATTCAAAAAATTGACATTTAGAAGATAAAAAAAAAAACTGGTAAATCCTGTGACATTATTATAAAATGTATCTTGCCGGTTTGTTTACAAACACAAAAGAATATTGACAATGCAACGCAAAAGCATGAAATCTACCTAGGCCAACAATGTTTACAAATTATATCACACATAGCTACAGCCTTTCCGCTTCCTTGTTGATTTAGACATGTAGGAAGCAATTCCTCAGTAAAAAGTAGGATCGATCATCGATCATTCACTACAAATGGTAAAACAATCGCTTAATAATAAAAATTCAATAACAAAAGACTTTTGTACGTAAGAAGAAAGCGTAACGCAACATTTTTATTGACGACAATTGCTTTTAAACTAATTGGGTCTGACCAGATTTTTTCCTCACTTTTACTCATTGTTATCTAATCCACACAGTATTAGAACATTAAAAAAAAATAACAAACCTTTTGTATCCGAACGTGTGTAATCCTAGCACTGGCACTGAATAAAAAATAAAAAAAAAGTAAAAAATGCACTATGGTTTTCGGGCACACGCGTCGCCGAAGGGCCTTGGCGGGAAACGTGGTCCGCGCCGCGAAACAGACGTCGCACGACTGAGCTAGGGAACCGAGTTTTACCGACAGTTTTCCATTTCAATGCAACCCGAAAACAATGAATCGTTCTAGTAATTAATACAAGGGTAACGCTACCGAATATTGATTGTAAAACAATTATAAGTGTCTAAGGTGGAATACCGATAATAAATGATGATCATTATATGAGTTTGTGTGCAATGTTCACTGGGTGGCAAGGTCGGGAGGTGACAACGCTAAACTTGACATCAATTTCCATGCGTAATAAGTATTACAAATATTCTTGCCAAGGCCCGTATTTATGTTCCAATTTGGATGAAATATTTTTTATGGCATAGATTGAAGTCTGATGTGCATTCTATTTTTGTTTATTTTATTTAATATAGGTGCGTAGGTACAAGTAGGTAGGTACATATCTCAAGCATTTTTTTTTGTTTTGTTTTCTTAGATCTAACATCATTTAACTAATATTATTTTAATAGAGAATGAGTTTTATGAAATAAATTAATAGAAATGCACAAAAAAATGGTGAATTTGAAATAAGTACTCTACAAAAATTACGTCTAAGTACGACCTTTAAAAAGTACGTGAAATTACTACATTTATTATTATTATTATTTTCTTTTGTTAAGGTAGTAACATGCCTCTTCTTCTTTTCTTGGGAAGGGAACCACCAACCAACC
The DNA here is from genome assembly GCA_947044815.1 of Apomyelois bistriatella. Taxonomy (NCBI): domain Eukaryota; kingdom Metazoa; phylum Arthropoda; class Insecta; order Lepidoptera; family Pyralidae; genus Apomyelois; species Apomyelois bistriatella. Next base: position 11,493,405 of record OX345701.1, on the reverse strand, counting down.
CACGACCCCCTGGTCTACAGGCAAATGCCTCAACCACTAGACCACGGAGGCAGTTTGTGTATCTTTTCTTTATCTTTATCTTCTTTTAATACTATAAAGCAAAGTCGCTTCCCGCTGTCTGTCCCTATGACTGTATGCTTAGATCTTCGAAACTACGCAACGGATTGTGATGCGGTTTTTTGTAATAGAGAGAATGATTCAAGAAGAAAGTTTTTATAGCCGAGTAAAGTCTGGGCGGGTCGCTAGTTATATATAAAATTATGTCTTTAAGGCTGTCAAGCAAGAATAACAAAAACTATTATTTTTAAATAACACCTAAAACAAATACTAGGTACCTACTAGTTGTTATCTCGCTCATTAGTCCTCCCGTTCCCATTCGGAGCTGCGGAATTAATGGAGAAATCCGAAACAACGCAATTCTACTACCAAATAACATTTTTCGTTATCCCTCGGTAATTCCCTCGGCATCCCGAAATCAGCCAAAATGTAGTTATTTTACTTAATTAATTTATTACTCTGTACACATAGTGCCACAGAGACTATACACTGACTAGATAACAAATTTATTTATTGTAAACTTAAAACAACGGTTTTTTAACCAATTACAATATTTAGAACGCTAGGTAGAACTTATAGCTAAATATACCTAATGTACATTTTCATTATGGTACCAACATCCGATTTAAATAATTAACCCAATATAAATAATAATAATTATTCCAAACCCTAATCATCTAGCTAGTTTTGTAGAGCCTCCGTGACGTAATGGTTATGCCTGCCCGCTATTCAGGAGGTCCCGGGTTCGAGCACCGATCAGTCAACATGATAAATGATATTTTTCTGACTGTTCTGGGTCTTGGATGTTTATCTAATCTTATATAGATGTATTTATTATAAAATATAGTATCGTTGCGTAAGTATCCTATAACACAAGTCTCGAACTTACTTTTGGGGCTAACTCAGTCTGTGTGATTTGTCCATAATATAAATATATAAATCTAAGGCTGGGTTGCACATACTTACTATAACAATAACTGTGTAGTCAAAGTACCGGTTAGTGAAAAATGGGTTGCACCATTTTGTCAATCGTCAAAATACGTCATAACTTTTACGCTAACCGTAACCGTCCAAACTTGACCGGTTAAGGCTATTTTTATTGTCAACTTATCTGTCAGACGGGTCGAATAACTTCCACGGACGTCATTATACTTGTAACCCTGGTAACTAACTATGCTACAAAATACGACGGTGCAACCTCTGTCGCTTCAACGGTTATAGTAAGCAGTAATGTTACTGTTACTTTTGACTTTAACTGTTACGATAACTAGTACTTTGGTGCAACCCACCCTAAGTGTAATTCTAATTGTAGCATTGTCTATTGGTTAAAAGTTAAAGTTTTTAATGTTTAATCCATGTAAAAAAACGAAAGAAATCACAAATTGATAGATAGATAGATATACTATTTATTGTACCATTAACATACAAATGATACAGGATTTGTCATTAATTAACAAAAATAAAATAGAATAAATTAGTTTCCTGTTTAATGTATTGGTAATCACACTTTATAAGGTAAAATATTCCATGGTAAAACCATGAATTACTGACTCGATTTACCTTAAATCCAGTATTAAAGTATTGTTCAGTTGGAATAGACATTAATGTAATATTTCTATTAAACTATCTTTTATTTTCTTACATATATGTGACACAGATGTTATTAATAGTGAAAATAATAATTTTATAAGTCTAAACATGAAGAATCTTTTAAGGTAAGTAATTTTTAATTTTATATAAAACTATATTCATATAAGTGGTACTTATATTGTATCGCTCTAAATGAGGCGTGTCCCCAAGGTTATTATGAAAACATGACAAGTTGTCATTTTGAGAAAGTGTACATTTTGGAAAGTGTGGAAATTGGGAAAGTGGACATACAAAATTTCATCAAACCGGCAAGCGCAGCGTCGTACACCCACCGACCAGATGGTCAGATGACCTGAGGAAGGTCGCAGGCAGGCGCTGGATGCAGGTCGCTTCTTGCCCGTCATTCTGAAAATCAAGTGAAAGTGTAACAGACAGATAGACTTTCGCATTTATAATATTAGTATGGACACAGATTATATAATGCTATAGTATGGATAAAAATCAGTACCGCTTCTGTCTCACTAGCGCCACTTCCCAAAAAAAATAGTTTCTCTTTCTGTAAGTGATCTTATCAGAAATCCTCGCGCAACTTTTTTACCATCCTTAACTTACATTAGAACCCCGAAAGTCATTGAAATACTATTCGCTTTAGTTTCCTTTGTAAAAATTGCTAAAAATGGCCACTTTTGACACAGAGGTTATACTGGAAGTATAGGTATGTTTTATTATATACTGTAATAATAATTACTGTCTCTATAAATCTATAAGATATCTTTAGGAAGTACCTCATATGTTGTACTATTTAAGGGGCTATTTAAGCCAACTTTTACTTTAAAATTAGGTAATTTTCAAAAATTCTAAGAAATCATGTCGCTAGTAAATTACTTCTCGTATTATTGGTATTACTTTTCATTATTTTATTCTCAATACAAAGGGAAAAAAAATCAAAATTTTTTATTTCCTTGAATAAAAGAAATTAAATGATAGGTGGCGCTAGTTGGCTTATGATAGCCGAAGTTACAGACCAATTAAGCTCGAAAAACTTACTAACTACTAAAATCTGTTACCATATGTTCACAGAATGTGGTGTGCCGTCATCATAGGCTCCGTCTTTCTGGTGACAGCAGCCGAAGAATGCGACCCCGGCTTTACCCTGATTAAACCACACCCTGTATACTTCGAAACTGACACCATGACCAATGAGGAAATTCTTTTATTTCTTACCGATATAATGATGGCTCCGTTTACCTATACAGATGATATTAACATTTATGGCGGCTCAGGAGTCTTAATCAAAACCCCAAAACATTGTCCTGAAGGAAGGATTATGATAAACGATAATTGTCAGATAATGGATGAAGTGGGTAAAGATTATGACTATGATTATGATAATTTACCCAAATCGTATTCTAGCTACAACACAACCACATAGAGACGATAAGTCTATCCAAATTATGTATTGAATCAGCACGCAGTTTTTTTTTGAAGACACCTATTTTTGTATAGGTCGCTGACTCTATCACACAAGTTGTTCAAAATAACACTTTATTACAATGACATAAAGCACATTATGAGGATAATTAGTCTTTGTTTTTTAATTTTTTTGTGTGGGCACCTGTAGGTTATTAGATCTGTGTGCTAGTGTGTTTTTATTACATACCCTGATAAATAAAGCAGTACATACCTACTTACACTAATTTAAGCCATACGGCTTCGGATTTCGGAGTCCCTAAAGCAATGAATGTCTGATTTTCCAGTTGGGCAAAATTTTTGTAGTATGCACGCTGCACGACTACTATTTTTCATATTTACGACCAGTCAGGTAGAATAGAATAGGAGAAAAGAATAATTAAAAAAGATTATAGGGACAAGTCACACAGATCAAATTAGCCCCAAAGTAAGTTCGAGACTTGTGTTATGGGATACTAACTCAACGATACTATATTTTATAACAAATACATATATAGATAAACATCCAAGACCCAGGCCAATCAGAAAAAAAATGTTTTTCATCTTGACCTGACCGGGGATCGAACCCGGGACCTCCTGAGTAGCGGTCAGGCATGTTAACCATTTAAGTATGTTAGTCGCTTTTTACCCGACTGAGCAAGACAAAGGGTTAGGTATGTTATTGAAATTTCGTATGTATTATTGCTTGGCAACTTTTCGAAATACTGCAACCAAATCGCAGACACGTTGAAAAAAGGTAGATACCCAATATCGGCGAATGTGTAAGGCGAAAGTAATGCGTGTAGAGGAAGCGAGCACACGGAAGAGCTCTATTTGTCCTTTAGTCACTTTTTACGAACGAACACCCACGGAAATGGACACATATACGAGGATGTTGTAATAAGGTACAAATATCTAAAGGCTGAGAAGTGATAAGTCACGTTTTTACACATTCCTTTTAAAATATTTCTATAATATGTGTTATGTATTAGTTCTTTACTTTTAATATTTTTAATAATAGCTGTACCATCCTAGAAAGAACTGTGTGACGTCATCACTTTTTTTTCCGTCTATCAACAATAAGAAAAAGATCTTTCACAGGAATTTAAACTTTATAGGAAGCAGTTAAGGTGCTATTTCCTTATTATCTTTCCGCAGTGAAGTCATCAACAGCATCAACAGTTGTTGATTGTTGATGATTGTTATTGATTGATTTTAAACTCTAATTAGAAAAACAATAAAGTGCATTTTGGAATCAGAACAGCTAAACTTTTAATTACGATTCATTCGTGTGTTAAACAATTTTGTTCTTACAGATTGAGTAATGCAAAATGTGCTTTATGGTAACGAGTTAAAGCGCATTAGGTTAATGTTAAATGTAAGGTATGTATTACATAAGTCTGCGTTGTGACTGTACTTGACTTCTAACTTACCTGATGAACAAGTACAATCGCGCACACTTTATCAATTCTGTTCTGACAAAACTTAGCTTTAGATTTATAGTTACACTACCGACCCGCCCCGGCTTGGCATGGTCATAAAAAACCTTCCTCTTGAATCACTCTATCTATTAAAAAAAAAAACATCAAAATCCGTTGCGTAGTTTTAAAGATAAAGACATAGGGACAGAGAAAAGCTACTTTGTTCTGTTAAAAACTTAAATAAAACAAAAAAACTACTATTTTTATGATTTATGAATTTTATTTTTTTTGAACTATCCTCCAAAAGCGATACAATTTTTTTTTTGACATTTATTTCCGGACACCTGTGCCTATCGTCAACTTTTATAGGTAAAACTTTGATATTACAGTCTGAGAAAAGTAAATAAAAAGTGTTTCACTATAATTCATCCCTTCACCATCCCTTTTTCTCCATCCCCTCCACTTTGGTACTTAACAAAAATTTTCTTAACATAAGTATCTTTATCGATATCTATGGCCAGAAAAACATTCATTTATTCTTAGGCAAAAACCATCCGACCTGTACGGATATATAGATATTTCACTGCATTCATTCATTCATTTCGTGTAGGTGTCAGAGTTCTTCGGAACCGCCTCTCGGCCTCTGACTTTCACGACTACCAGATGGCAGCCGGGACCAACGGCTTAGCGGGCCTTCCGAAGTACGGAATCATCTTTATTAACAGACTTTCAAGCCTGCAATATCCTAACCAAAATGGAAACAACTAAACGAAGTATGCTTCCCGTGAGAATCGAACCCACGACCCCCGGGTTTACTGGCGAACGCCTTAACCACTGGACCACGGAGGCAGTTTTATTTACTTAAATAGTATACTGATTAACACTTGCAGCTCACTTTGAGTGGGACTGGATTTTATAAAATTTTGAATTACTCCGTTATAAGTGAGCTTTGCAGTGGAGCTAATTAAAAAAAAGTTAGCAAACATGAATTTTTTCACGATCATAATGTTGAGAAAAGTTGTATTTAACATAATTTGACGGTCGTTTTTAGGGTTCTGTAGAAATAATGAAAATGCGGAGGTCTTAAGCTTTTGAATTCAGTCTCATCCGTCTGCACGTCTAACCAGTAATCTTATATTATAAATAGATAATCATTTGAAAGGAAGACGGCCAATTTCACTCTCTAACTATAATTTCTATTAAAATAAATTACATAATAAATCAAATTGAAGAGCCGCTCTTAGTGCTGTCAAAATATGCTAATGCTGATGCAAACAAATAAAATAAAAATATAGAAATTTTGTTCGATTCGTTCCATTTCCAAATTTCAATTTAAAAAGTTTGACAAGCAGGTTGCTGTGATATATTTTTTGTAAATATTTTGATGAAGCATGTTGCGGATGTAAGTTTAATATTTAGGTGAAAAAAGATATTTTAAATGACTAAAAAAAAGAAATGTTTAGAATTATAAATTATGTAACAAAGCATTCGTGAAAACAGTTTTGTGGTAAACTGTACTGGCTAAGCGTGAGCTCTTGAAGGTCATTTCAAAGTATGCAGTACAATCACGGTGCTCTCTGCTCAACTACAAAATGACCTTAGCTCCAGAGATTTCAACTATATCATTTTCAACCTTATTTAATGGCCCATAAAGTCCTAATTCAATGTTCACAATTGAGATGTAACCTCAAAGAAAAGTTCAATTACAACTTTAGCTCTATATGTATACTGTTAAAGTAGAAAATTGAATGTCAAGTCTTTGTTTATGAATCTTTATACAAAGATTTTGATTAGCTAGATAATAGTTTAGTGATTATGCAATTGATTCATGCATTTGCGTGCTAATGATAATACGTTTGTTTAGTTTTTTTTTTTTAATTATTGCATTTTAAATTGTAGAGTTAAGGTCTATGGACTTCATTTGGGGCAATGGCGTCTTAAAAAAAACTTCATTTGGGGCAATGGCGTAGGTATTCCAGCGTCTTAATAAAACTCTTCTAAATCGGTGTGTGTATCATTGGAGTCACCGATTTTTCATTCGTTTTCGAGTGAGTCATTGGTTTCAAAAATAGCTCTAGGCTCCAGTTTTATGCACTATGATATGTCCCGTTTATATACTCAATACTTTATTGCTTCCTTAATGTAGAAATAGGTTTACAAGGTCTATAGGTAGTTTCAATTAAGGGCCCTGACAGGCGCTGCAATGGGAGAGGGGCTATATAAAGTCTGATGAAATAATTAGAACTCTAGGGATCAATAACAAGTTATATTATTAACGTCAGTATGATGCAAAGTTCGGGTTAATTTAATCTATTAATTATATTTTTATAAACAAGTCATGTCAGTCAACGTTTGTTGCTATTTCATTTTACTGTACGAGTGTTATCTTAATGATAAACTGATACGAGTATATTGTTCCGTTATTTCGTTATTAAAATGTGATTAAAAGGCAGTTGTAAATTAATACAACGATCCATTATAACGAAGACGTAAGGTTTGCAGTCGGATTAATATATTAAATCATATTTTAAATAAATGACCCGTGACCAGGGGCCCGATTCTCGCGCAATCGAAGTTCACTTCACCGATTTTCTCCAATTTTTTTCAATGGTTTATGATGGTTTCTGCTTTTAAAAAAAATCACGTTTAATTGAACGCATCGGCCCCAGAGGGCTTGTATTTTCCTGGGGGAAAATATCAACATTGCCATTCAACGTGGCAATGGCGCCAGCCTTCTGGGCACCTATATACCCTTATTATTATGTATTTTTATAGGTTTTGAGTTTAGTTTATAGTTTTGTTACGTTTTTTTTTGTTTAGTTTGTACATAATTTCTGAATAAATATTTTGTGAAATTGGTACTAAAAAAATAAATAAATATTTTCCCGCCTATTCAGAAAAAAACTGATGATACACAAATGTCAAGTGTCACGGTTAGCAGATGACATTTGGGCCGCATTTCTCATGAACATAGTAAGACCACGCCCGATCGACCTTTTTTTGAATTCTGTGATTCGTCCAAAGTCGGTGATTCAAATAATATTCATTCGACAAAACTGGAGAATCGCATGATTTTCATGCGACTCGGGAGTGTTTAGCGAGAATCAGATTTCAAAAATAGCACCTTACACTCTAATGACGTCACAAAACTTTGCAAAAATGGCCGACACTGGGTTTTATACTGGAAGCCAGCTACGAAATGGGACAAAGGGTTTTTAAAGAGCTATTGAAATGAAGTTTTTCTGTTGTAGAGGGACCTGAAAATTATAGAAAAAATATGGAAAATAATAATAATAAACAAAATCAAATAAAAGTCAACTAGCCTATTATGTTGATAACAAATTAAAAATAATTCTATATCACAAAATGTTATCTCAATGTATTCTGAATGACATTTTGATAGGAATTAATGGAAGACTAATTTGATATTGATTTAAAAAGCATTCTATCTAACAGTGCTTGCATTGTTGTATTTTATTTTGAAGAACGAGAGAAGTAAGTAATAAAGTTAATATACTAATATCAACTATGACGAAATATCCGGCCGTATGGTCTATAGCCACAACCTCGGGTAATGATGGAACACGTGTCACAAACGATGTGTATGCCAACTATAGGTGGCGGGCATTCTAGGAGTAATAAGGCATTAGAAGGTGGGCGCCGGCCGGCAGTGTCCATAATTCCATACTTACTTATAAATGCGAAAGTCTGTCTGTCTGTCTGATGTCCAGCGGTTTAGCCGTGAACGTTTTCACGGCTAAACCGCTGGACTGATTTTGATGAAATTTGGTACAGATACAGTTAAGGACCAGGAGACTAACACTTTTAGGCGCGATATAACCGAATTCCACGCTGGCGGAGTCGCGGGTTTCATCAAATTTGGTCCCTATGCCCAAAGCAAAATTGGTCTCTTTAGGGTTGCATACCCAAATAGTAAAAATGGGACCCCTTTACTAAGACTTCACTGTCCGTCCGTCTGCCTGTCACAAAGCTGTATCTCATGAACAATGACAGCTAGAGAGTTGAAATTTTCACAGATGATGTATTTCTGTTGCCGCCAAAACAACAAATATTAAAAACAAAATAAAATGAATATTTAATAATAAATAAAAAATATTGAATCTGAATCTAAGTGGGACTCCCAACACTCCCAAGCAACAAACGTATTTTTTGTTCCGTATTGTATGTATGACTAGCTTTCACCCACGGTTTCGCCCGCGTGAATTTCCCACGGGAACAGTGCCTTTTCCCGGGATGTAAGGTATCCAATGTCCTTCTCAATACTTCTGTGTGTATGGGAAATTTCAACAAGATTGGTACAGTAGATAGAGCCTGAAAGCGTTACAAAAAAAACAATCAACTCACTTTCGCATTTATAATATAGTTAGGAAGTTAGGTACACAACCCTATATGCATGAGTTCGACTCACACTTGGCCGATTTTATTAAAGTATCTGCGTGTGGAATCGACCTAAGAACTTAACAACATGTAGTCATTATTCACATGCATCAATAGTAATGCTTATGCGAAATTAAAATAATTAACATAAAATTTTAGGTCAATGTGCAAACCTGAGCAATTCAAAATTGTACAATAAAGACCTTACATACCTGTCTAGTTCTTATGAAGAGGTGATAAAATTTAAAATCAATTGATATAAGTATCACTACATAGTATAAAACAAAGTCGCTTTCTCTGTCCCTATATCCCTATATATGCTTATCTCTTTAAAACTACGCAACGGATTTTGATGCGGTTTTTTTTTAAAGATAGAGTGATTCAAGAGGAAGGTTTTTATGCCCATGCGAAGCCGAAGTGGGGAGGCATACATATAGGCACAGAGAAAGCGACTTTTTATACTATGCTACATAGTATAAAAAGTCGCTTTCTCTGTGCCAGATAAAATAAAAGCTTGCAAAAATATTATTCACCAACAAACTAAAGTTTAAAGAAAGCTATTTTCTGACCCATTTTCAGGCTTCGAGCCGTCTAGGCGTTTCTTCAGTTGTTTACTAGTCGTTGTCATGGTAACTACGTTGTAGAAGGTGGTGTGTGGGTTTCCACTTAACCAACTTCTAACAAGATCGGCATTCAGTCGCACACGATGTGTAGTTAAGTATAGCAGTAGGAAGCAGGCGAAGCGGTAGTAGGTAGAAAGCGGAGAAGGTATAGAGAGGAACTTGATAGCAAAAGAGGATAGTATATACAGATAGATATATTACAATTTTACAACACAGTTTACAATATAAGAATATCGACACCAGAGACGCGTGTCATGTGGTAGAGAACCGACGAATGAAGAACGCCGCGATCCGTCGATGTTTTTCATTGCGCGCGCAGCCGTTGCCAAACGATAGGTTGAGGTTTGTTATGAGTGGCGAGTGTCTCGCTACACCACTCCCCCAACCAGACCGTAACTACGGTCGATAGTAATTCGGAAACCTTACTCGTCTGCCGCTCCGGGTTGTTTTAACCTCTTGTTGTCCCTCTGTTTGAGATGTTGTCGTCGTCGTCGGTGGCATCGTTATAGGACTATGTACATCTTTTGTCAAATAAGCTGGCTTCAGTCTGTCAATAGTGACGTTGGATGGTTTACCTCGGACATCTATCTTGAAAAATTTCTCCTGCCTCTCGAGGACTTTGAAAGGTCCGGCATAGGGTGGTTCGAGTGATGCCCTTACGTGATCTTGCCGAAGAAAGACATGGGATGCGGTATGAAGATCGCGTGGAATGTAAAATGGAGAAGTACCATGCCATGAAGCAGGTTTTGGAGAAAGCTTAGCCATATTCGTTCGAAGTCGGGTTACATACTGGGTGATATCTGCTGTCGTGTAGTCATCTTTGGGAGATAGAAATTGACCAGGTAGCTGGAGTGGCTCACCATAGACGAGCTCAGCTGGACTGGCTTGTAGATCTTCTTTCCAGGTATTTCGGATCCCCAGTAACACCAGTGGAAGCGATTCGGTCCACTGTGAAGAGTCATGGCACATTATGGCAGCCTTGAGCTGGCGATGGAGACGTTCTACCATGCCATTAGCAGCTGGATGGTACGCTGTAGTACGAAGATAACGCGCGCCGATCATAGACGTGAGTGCATTGAAAAGGTGGCTCTCGAATTGACGACCACGGTCCGTAGTCACGCGAGCGGGACAGCCGAATCTAGCTATCCAGCCAGACACGAGGGCAGCTGCGCAGGTCTCTGCTGTGATGTCCTGTAGGGGGATAGCCTCAGGCCATCGAGTAAATCTGTCGATGACAGTGAGACAGTATCTGTAACCACAAGACAATGGTAAAGGTCCTACGAGGTCAATGTGAATATGAGAAAACCTCGCAGAAGGAGTAATGAAAGATGAGAGATGAGAATGAGGTTGAGGTTTGTTATGAGTGGCGAGTGTCTCGCTACAACGTAATTAACTCTACCGCCACCATCGATTTTTACCCTTTCTTGGACGTCGACCCGAGTGCATAGTAAATAGTGCTTAATTTAAAGAGGAATAGCTGTGACTTTTTACCTGACTGCGCCGGGAGGGATATGTTTTCGAGCGCCACCATCGATTTTTACCCTTTCTTGGACGTTGACCCGAGTGCATAGTAAATAGTGCTTAATTTAAAGAGGAATAGCTGTGACTTTTTACCTGACTGCGCCGAGAGGGATATGTTTTCGAGCAAATCATGTTTGATCAAAAGGCATTAGATTTTAAATGGAAACACGTTTGCCGAGTTTGGCATGCTCAGCCTGAACTAGATGGATTTTAGCTTGAAAGATGTCGTTAGATCCTAATTAATATAAGTTAAAGCAACAATTTGTCTGTTTGTTACGCTTTCACGCCATCTACTGAATCAATCTTCCTGAAATTTCGCATACACATAGAAGTGTTGAGAAGGACATAGGGTACCTTTCATCCTGGGAAAAAGCACTGTCAGAGATTTTTGTCCAGTCCAGTGAGAGGGTTTTTTTTAAAGGGTAGTATTTAAACGCAAATCAATAAAAACAATTTTTTGTATGCAAAAATAACCTAAATACATATCAAAATTACTGATTGCACAGCAAAATTTGTTTTGCTTCTGTCACCAAGTCTGACACTCGCTCGCTCACTGTTAAGGTCACTGTATAACCATAACCTAACCTACCTTCTGTCACAAAGTCGTCTTTTGACCGTTAGTTGCTTCTGTCACCAAGTTTTTAATTTAATTTAAAGTAAAATAATTTATTTGATATACAGAAATTGATGGGTGATTATTTATTTGATGTGCAATTAATAATATCCCTTTTTTAAATATATATTTCTAGTACCTCCAACTTGATTGGAGTTCGGTTTTTACAATAAATTCTCATTCATACCAGTTCATACCGCATACTTTCATTTCATGCTTCTTTTTTTATTCTTGCACAGGTGGGATGCCTGTATACTACTACTATTTTTCTATTATCTTATTTACTTTTTTTTATTTCAGGGGATAATGAATTTTCACATAGTTTTTTATTCTTACATGGTACTAAGTATTCAGAATACCTATCAATATTTCAAGTTCAGTGAGAGGGTTTTGACTATTTATTTTATAGATGGATGGATTAACTTATTTATTTCTAGTGATAGGCTCTCTTCCCTTTTAATCTACGGAAGAGTAGTTTATTCTTAAGCTGGATCCCGTAGATATTTCTAATGTTAAATGGGTATTTAATTATTGCGCCTGATAAATGTTTTAGAGCAAATTTGTCGTAGAGTTTATGTTCAGCAACGTCAGAGGATTTTAAATTTTCTTATTTCTTTTCTTATAACCCTCTGTCTGTCTGCCAGATTCATATTTTTAAATGTCGTGTTCCCAGCAGCGCTAGGAAATGTACAAAACTTCGCCTTTCGTCAAAAATAGTACATTTTAAGACTATTTTTGTGCCTTTAAGCGACTAGGGTAAAATTATTTTACCATTTAAAAGTCCAGATTGACATAGGCTATTTAGAAATACTATGCGCACAAAACCGAAGGCAACAGCTAGTATAAATAATATTTTTGCTTTAAACCGTAAAAAAGACAAGTGGAGCGTGGGTTACAGATTCAATCGATCATGCACACCCTGGTGTCATTCTTCGGAACCGCCTCATGAGCCTCTGACATATTTCTTAACGACAACCAGAATGCCCTTTTGAAGCACGGAATTATCATCAGGTGATTCAAGCCTGTAAAATCCTACCCAGACTGAAAACAACGAAATCGAATCCTCGACCTCTGGATATTCAGGCAAATGCCCTAACCACTAGACCACAGAGGCAGTCAGATAGAAAGGTAAAAAGCAAAAATAAATACAACCAATTCATTTATGTCGCTCGTCACTCCGACAGAATACCGAACGCTCCCCGACTCCCGACACTAAGCTATGTCACGTTCTAATAATTTTATTTTAATGGCAACATTTTGCCGCATTCACCAAAACATTTTTCGCCATTTTATTTGTCATTATTATCCTGTACCCTGACATTTGATCCCGGATTTACATCCCTGGCATTAGGCGTAAAGGAACGTGCACAGATAAAGAAATAATGGATGAACCTTATTATCACTATATAGTAAACAAAGTCGCTTTCTCTGTCCCTATATGCGTATGTATGCTTAAATAATTAAAACTACGCAACGGATGTTGATGCGGTTTTTTTAATAGATAGAGTGGTTCATTAGGAAGGCTTTTATGCCAATGCGAAGCTGGGGCGGGTCGCTAGTTATACATATATTATTAAGTAGGCAAGCAGGCATACGGCCGACCTGATGGGAAGCGGTGACCGTTGCCTATGAGACGCCTGCAACACCAGTGCCCTAGTATGAGTTTATCTTAACGCAGACGCTAGCGACTGCGTTAGCGATTTAGTATGGCAAACCTGTACAGCGGGCGGATAGTAAGGCAACTAAGAAATTCCATACAAAATCCTAACGCAGTCGCTAGCGACTGCGTTAAGAAAAACTCATACTAGGGGCACAGGAGCATTGCGAGCGCGTTGCCGACCCTGGAGGAATCTTTTAAGGCCCTTCTCGAAGACCCTCATGTCGTAGTCACTGATATTAACTCTGACACCAGGGTGTGCATGGTCGATTGTCCATGACACCTACACGAAATTAATGAATGAATGTTGTATTCACTTAAGAAAATCATGGGAGCCTTCTGAATCCGTATATATTTATTGAATAAATGAATGAATTTATATAATTATAAGTAACAATTACTCATACATGTTAGTAAAACTTGTCAATATTTAGCAAGAATTTTGAAAAAATAAAGCGCGTCAAAAATGGCCTGAACTGCTTGAGACTATGAGACCATCTAGAATGTCAACTTTCTTGAGACCAACCCCACATTTACACTCAGCCCCTGCCACTGCTCCTGTCGCTGCCGGAAATATTTCCCTAAATACTTCTGCGGCAATAACGACGCGAGTGAGAGTTCACACTCAGCCCTCATAATTCTTTACTGCTCATCTGGTGGCCTACTATCATCTCTAAAAACATGCTAGTTCCAGTGAGTAAGCGAGACAGCGCAATACATGATGTAAGGCGTCATCTCCCTTACTCACTGGATCTTGCATGGTTTTAAGCTGAATGTAAACACTCACTCGCGCTCGCGCTGCCCGTCCTTTGAATTCCGCGCGAAAAACCGACAATCGAGGGATTGCCGGGCAGCGACAGCGGCATGGGCAGTGACAACGCGACACATACATAAAAAAAAAAAAAAAAAAAAAAAACAATAAATTGAAAACCTTTTCCTTTTTTGAAGACTATTAAAAAAAAGCGTAGTGAACAAAGAAGTTCGAATCGCGCGTGGTCTTGACGCAATATTTTTTTTTTTAATCTATGGTAGTGAACTTCCTCCTTTATTGAAATCGGTCGAAAAATTTATCTCCTGTTATCGTAAATCGCACATTAGTAATTAGTACCTACGTATGCATTGAATGTACGTGTAATTGCATATGTATCTTACTGACAATGATCATAGCAAAATACAGGATATTATCCAAATTTAGATATATTTTTTAATATGTCAATTTCAAATTATACAATTATAAAGCGGTAGAAAAATTATGTGTCTGCTTGATAGATACGTTATAATGGTTTCTGTGTAATAACAACTATGCGTACATACGTTATTTTTTATATTATTATTTACTTTAACTTAATATTTGGTGATAGGGTAAGTTTATTTTTAAGTAGCTGATGCCCGGGCTCTGCTCCTTGGGAATTCCAGGATAAAATATAGCCTATGTGTTGGTCCATGGTCTAAGCAATCTCCATTCCAAATTTCAGCCAAATCGGTTCAGCCGTTTCAATGTGAAAGAGTCACAAATGTCCATACAAGATTTCACGTTTAATAAATTTAGAAAGTAGGATTTAATAATAACTTTACGAGTAGAATCACTACATAGTATAAAACAAAATCGCTTTCTCTGTCCCTATATCCTTTTGTATGCTAAATTTAATACGTAGAAACTTTACAAGAGCGATATAGACTTTTAATATGCTATCTTGTATACAAATCTGTGCCCCTAGTATGAGTTTTTCTTAACGCAGACGCTAGCGACTGCGTTAGGATTTTGTATGGAATTTCTTAGTTGCCTTACTATCCGCCAGAGGCGCCACAGGTTTGCCATACTAAATCGTTAACGCAGTCGCTAGCGTCTGCGTTAAGAAAAACTCATACTAGGGGCACTGAGATTCTCGCTTGCTTTTGCTGTGGCGTTAGTGTCACAGGCTGTGACGACAGATACTTGCGGGAGATGGAGCACCCTAGTCAGGATATAATTAATCTCTACCTATTACTAGTCTCGACCTATTTTATGATGTTTAAACCTTTCATTTCTAACCACAGAACAGAGAAATTATCCGAATAGAAATGTTTTAACGTGGATTTTGTTCCAGGATCAGTGTGGCAACGTATTCTCTCTTATTATCTTCAACAAATACATGTAAAGATATGTAAACCACACCACACCTTATTAGAAATTTATTGCGTCGTTTACAACAAAGCGACCTAATTATCGACCAATAACAATGGCAATAAATGACGCAATCAAATTCCCAGCCTATTTTTTTCTGTGTGAAACGTTGGCTTGCAAGCCAAACTAGTGACACGTTTTTCGTGCGCTATACCACTTCTTGTGAATATATCTATTTTCTGTGTCTCTAACTCATTTTACAGATTCTTTATATAAGCACTGAACGACCGAAAATAGTTTATTGCAATCATAACTATTTGACTTATATAAACATTACAAGCCAGAGGTATGGCCGAAGAACTCCTTATTACTACGTGGGATTGCATTTTAATGCACTTATGCCATTAGACAACAATATATCGGTGAGTTACATTGCATCTGTTAGAAAAAATAATATCAATAACTCGTAAACCAATAACTATTTAAGTTTTTACATGTTACGTATTTAATTACTACTAATGAATACTAATCAAACTACATTTAGTAAAAAGCTAAAAGAGTTCCTAATAAACATGAGTTTTTACTCAATAGATAAGTATATGGAAAATGAAAACCAATAAAAAAATATATAAATAGAAAATATAAACAAACATATATATATTAATATGACGATTATAAAATTATATTTTGTTCTATATTCTATAAGGCGCCACCCACAAATTTGCAATACCTGTAAAAGGCGACTAAGTATTAAAGTGCAAGTACTAGTTTTAAGACCAAATTGACACTTAGTTGGCAAATAAATATTATTATTATATGTAGTAAATACATAAATATAAAAACAAATGCTTAAAACTAAAAATAGTAAAAAATTAAAGGAAAAATCGGCCAAGTGCTAGTTGGGGCTCCTCCGTCGGTCTCACTAGCGCCACTTCTCAAAATAAATAATTTCTCTTTCTGTAAGTGAGCTTATCAGAAATCCTCGCACAACTTTTACATAAGAACCTCGAAAGTCATTGAAATACTATATATAAGGTGGACACAAATCAACTGCAAATATTTTAAGGGCAGATACAGACCACCATACTGAACAACTTTTCCAAATAAACTTATATCGAAATACGAAATTTTATTTTTCACTCTCCATACTAAACTTGATCAGCTGTATCTCAATTTGTATGAGAGGTCAAAAAATTTTTTTTCGTATTACGACATAAGTTTATTTGGTAAAGTTGTTCAGTTTAGTGGTCTGAATCTGTCCTTAAAATATTTGCAGTTGATTTAAATTCACCTTAATAAACCTAGTGTCAAA
This sequence comes from Apomyelois bistriatella, assembly GCA_947044815.1. Lineage (NCBI taxonomy): Eukaryota > Metazoa > Arthropoda > Insecta > Lepidoptera > Pyralidae > Apomyelois > Apomyelois bistriatella. Next base: position 11,476,660 of record OX345701.1, on the reverse strand, counting down.
AGTAGCCGTTTTTAGCAATCAATAATTGTTTTTGCCAAAAAAACGAAACCGACTTTAACAAATCTGTGGTCAGTGCCGATTCTATTAATAAAATATGCTAATTAACGAGCCAGCAGCTATAGTCAACGAATTCGTAAAATTGGCACCAACTTCAAATTTATTAAAATTTTTGATATGAAGCATATTTAAACAACAATGTATTGATTATTTCATCCTTTTTAATTCAGGAATTGGAGTCGGTTTCGTTTTTTTGGTAAAAACAATTATTACTTTTTAGTTTTGAGTACGCAATACCTTATAACAAAGAAGTTCGAATAGCGCTGTCAAGTGACGCAATTTTTTTTTAAAATCTATGCCTTTGGCCCTAGTATGAGTTTTTCTTAACGCAGACGCTAGCGACTGCGTTAGCGATTTAGTATGGCAAACCTGTACAGCGCCTCTGGCGGATAGTAAGGTGACTAAGAAATTCCATACAAAATGTTGACGCAGTCGCCAGCGTCTGCGTTAAGAAAAACTCATACTAGGGGTACTTATAACTAAAAAGTTGTAAATACTTTGCATTTTGGAAAGTCGGGTAAACGTCATCAGCGTTGTCTCACCTTATTGACATGGAATATATCAAAAACGACCCAAATCGTATAATTTTTTCAATTTAAAATTTCCTTTATTTTACTATATTCAGATTTATTCCTGATGACGTGCTATTTGACATTGATTCTTACCGTAATTTATTTTTGATGCTTATCTGATAATTGCAATTTTTTTTAATAATAATGCCATAATTAGTTACGGTTATAATTTTTTTAATTTCATCTTGATAGACAGTCGGACAACAAAATTGATCTTAAAATGTTCCATTTTTGCCTTTTGACATACAGAACCCTTAAAACCCCCATTTTAAATTAATAAATAAAATAAATAAATATATAGGGACAAATCACACAGATTGAGTTAGCCCCAAAGTAAGTTCGAGACTTGTTATGGGATACTAACTCAACGATACTATATTTTATAACAAATACATATATAGATAAACATCCAAGACCCAGGTCAATCAGAAAAAGATCATTTTTCATCTTGACCTTACCGGGGTTCGAACCCGGGACCTCCTGAGTAGCGGTCAGGCATGTTAACCATTACGCCACGGAGGTCGTCAATAAATTATTGCAGATTATAACGAAAAAAACGTTGTCCTGCAACTCTTTACCTAATATATTATAATAAAATATATGTTATTTTATGAGTACTATCTGACCCGGCGAACTCCGCACACACCTTTCTCTCCGTTTAAACCTTCCCTGAACTTCCACAAATATTTGAAAACTAATATTAACCAAATGGGTCCAGCCATTCTCAAGTTTTAGCCAGACTTTTTTGGAAGACGGTGTACTATTATACATATGTACAGTCCTTATTTTTACATACTTACAAAAAATAAATTAACTTTTTTTTTGTTATTCAAAACTGGAAATTTTATTTTGAAACGTTAATCCGTAAAAACATACCTCAAACAACAAGACAGGCCAGTTTACCAGTTTTTTTTCTCTGTAATTTTTTGCAGGCCGACTTCATCTTTTATGAGTTCCTAACGAACCAGTACAAGCGAAGTTTTATTCAGATGCATTTTGGCTGGTGCGACTTGGTGCTCAAAGACCAGTTCTTCGGGAAACCTATGAAGCAGGGGAAATTCAACCAGCCTTGTCCTTTTCCTCCGGTAATCCTCATTTATTATTAACTACATCAAAAACTCCATCATGATAATGCATCAGCTTAGATATCTTTTTTTTTGACGCCACTCATTACTAAAGGTATCAGCACAACAGGGGGCTTAGCCAAAGTCACAGATTAAAAAGAAAAAAATGTATAGGATTGACATAAGTCGTGATAAATCAAGTGGTCAATCGTATGTCAATCCCATACATTTTTCTTGTCGAACTACATTAAGGGTGGGTTGCACCAAAATACTAGCGTAAAAGTTATAACGTATTTTGACGATTAACAAAATGGTGCAACCCATTTTTCACCTAACTGGTACTTTGACTACACAGTTATTGTTATAGCAAGTTTGCTTAAGGTTTTGAGATTGTGATGCGACTATGGCTAAGCCCCCGGGTGTCAGCTAATATCTAGTTTTATCCATGGCGAGTATGAACAACTGTTCCACTATCTGACCAGTCCACTAGCGAATGTTCTATAGCCATGACATTATAATGCCTAGTATTTTTTCCTATCTTTCCTTAATCGCCTAAAGGTTGACGCTTTCCTACTCTGCGCTTTTCGGAAATTTTCCGTTTGTTTCTTTCCGTTCCGTTTGTTTTTTGTTTGTTCCTTTCCGATTGTTTCTGTCTTTACCAGACGATATGTTTTTTTTTAATATTTACAATGGCCATCGATTGACCACGATCCCACCTGATATTAAATGCAGATGTGGTCTAAGGTTGAGCTCGCTGGCACTTTAATAGCCTATTCACTCTAGCCTTGAAAATCCCCAAATTGATAAACGAAACGATACTTTATAATTTTAATGGTCCTTTCGTATTAGTTCCGCTTTTGGCCTATGCGCCTTATAACCTCAACATTTGGTTAATATTATTTGATAAGATGGAATATAGAAAGCAGTGGAATCTAATCCATATGAGTAATGCATTAGAACGGAACAAATAAATAGACAGACACACAGACTTTCGCATTTATAATATTAGTAAGAATGGAAGTAGCTTACTACCCGCTTATTTCTAAAGATACTCTCTTTCTCCGTCGCGCAGATAACGTACCTTTCCAAGAGATTTTTCGAAATCGGTTCAATAGCTACTAAAGATTACCTCAATTGGGGCTATAGCACAAGAGATATTTTCAAAAAGATCTCTCCGCGGCTGATCTCCCCCGCTGGTGACAAAAGGGCTGGCTGCTTTTTTGCCCAAATGATTAGCATAGCTATCCAGAGGGGGAACGCAGCCAGTGTTCTTTGCTACCATGCTGCATGGGCAAGAGCACGAAGATCTCGAATTTTATTTTTTTTGTCACCAAAAATCTGTAAATATTACTCCAAACATCCAAACTACCCCATTAGTATAAAAAAACAGGTGCCTTACCCACCATCTCTTAAAACCATGCAAGATCCAGTGTGTAAGAGAGATGTCGCCTTACATCATGTATCGCGCTGTCTCGCTCACTCACTGGATCTTGCATGGTTTTAAGAGATGGTAGTAAGCCACCAGATAGATAATGTTTTTTTTTAGGGGGAATATCATCTTTATAACATGACGATTCCTGTGGAGCAGGTGCCAAGGTCATTCCCCTTCAAAAAAGGCCGTATCATAGCCAACGTAACAATTTTCGACCCAAAAAAGAAGGTAGTTGAACCCTTGGTTAAGGCTCATATCGACATGGAGTTAAAGGAATATAATAATATTACCAAAAATACGATGTGATGAAATTCATAAATTTATTGATACTTTTTTTATTACTAGCTCTCTGTCTATGGATTGTTTGTTTCTGTCTATGGTTAAAATAACGGTAACCTCATCATCAGCTTCAACATTGGATTTCAGACACAATTTATTTAAAAAAAAAAACTTTTTGGAATAAAGTGGTTTATAAAGCTCTTGAATTTAGAACCGTTTTTTTTTTTATGTTTATTTCGTTATTTCCTTTGTTTTGTATGTTTTCTCTTAATGATAATAAAAATAAAAACTCTTTATAACACCAGGATTACAATATTATATTTTATTCATTTCGTAGTCAAATAATGTGACCACGAGTCCGATGCGAAATTTCGCGAAAAACTTAGAATCCTAATCTTGACTAATATTATAAAAGCGAAAGTGAGTTTGTTTGTTTGTTACGCTATCACGCTGTATGTTCTGCACCAATCATCCTGGAATTTCGCATACACATAGATAAAAGTATTGAGAAGGACATAGGATACCTTCCATCCCGGAAAAAAGCACTGTTCCTGTGGGAAATTCACGCGGGCGAAACCACTAAAGCTGATAAAGAATAATGGCGGAAATTAATTCAGTCTCAAGAAAAAACTGAAAATAAATTCAGAACTTTAGTAATAATCGCAGCTGCTTGTTTTAAAACTAATTATAGTAGTGCGGTGTCTTGGCGAAACGAGATTAAGTGAGAAATTAGATTATGGAACAAGCGATGTTATTGCCCGACTACGAAGAATAAATATAAAATAAATACATTTATTTGTCGTATGGCCCCCCTGTTCGCTGTGTTTACTTTATTATACTCTAAAACTACACTGCTTTAAATAGTCAACGGCTTTGCTCGTAAGGTCCTTGAATTCCATCGGCACTCCCTTGTATTTGGTGTTAGGACATTCAAGGTTGGGAAAATAAATATAAATATTTAGGGACAAATCACACAGATTGAATTAGCCCCAAAGTAAGTTCAAGACTTCTGTTATGGGATAACTTAACGATACTATATTTTATAACAAATACATATATAGATAAACATCCAAGACCCAGTTCAATCAGAAAAAGATAATTTTTCATCTTGACCTGACCGGGGATCGAACCCGGGACATCAAGAATACTGCTACAAGAAGACAAAGAAGATGAAGAGAAAAACTGAAACTGAACTGAAGACTGAACAAATTTTCATGAAACATGGCTTGAAATAATTATCTATGACACAAAAACGAACACTCTGAATAAAATTATATATGACACAAAAATAACAATTTCATCCGTTTGAGAGCCACATGATACAGACAGACGGACACGTTAAACTTATAACATCCCTCTTTTTGCGTCGGGGGTTATAAAAAACCATAGACATTGTGTTGGCGTGCACAGCTGACCCGAGCAAACATTTTTTGTTTAGGATATGCAAATCTACTTATTAGGATGCACCGCGAGCAAACTAAACTGAATTAGTTAACGTCAGGCTCTCTTCATGTTGTTTTTCTTCGTCAACAAATTGTTTACTGGGGTGTACAGTGGACTAAAAAAGACGAGATAAGAAATCTTTGACAATTTAAATTGAAAATCTAACGACAGTCATTTATCAATAACAGCCGGGAGCATTCCGAAGTACAGAAGAGCTCAAGATAGAAATGCCACTAATGGCGACCAATCCAAGGGTGGCCGTGAATACATCGTCGCTTGATGCACGCTATCGTTACGAACACACCCGCCCCCTATCAATAGCTATCAAGCTCCTCAATAAATAGATATATACTACATAGTATAAAACAAAGTCGCTTCCCACTGTCTGTACGGATTTTGATTCGGTTTTTTTTTTAATAGAGTGATTCAAGAGGAAGGTTTATATGTATAACACATGTATGTGGGAGTAAACACATAAAAAAACTACATAATCACACAAAAATATATAATAGATACACTGTTAAAAAAAGAATCATATAAACACATAATATCATTGGAATATTATTGTAACAATCTAATTAATATCAATACATTATCATATCATACCTTGTAGAAATCTTGATTTATTTACAAAATATCCACACTTTAAGAGGTATTTCAATATGGTCTCATTTTAACAATTAAATTGATATTTCAGTTGATAACATTGATGACATTACATTTTGAATTAAAGTTGAACATGATAATAAACAAAATAAATAAATAGTAGCTTTATAATAACGATACACACAAGATTAATAAAGAAGTTCATTACGAACTAATTAATTATTGATAATTGATAAAATTAAATATTACGTGAACACAAACCTGACGCAATATCATTGTGACAGTTCAGAGTTCAAGCACACAACTTGCCGTGTCTACTGTTGGACCACGTCTGATCTGTCGAGAGATCGGGCGCTCGTCAATAGCGCAGTGGTGGGGATAGGAAACGAAATCCGTTTAAAAACAAAACAAAGAAATATGAAGGTAGTCATGCAACCACCCTCTACTAGGGTTGTATATGTAAATCCCTAAATACTAAGTATCTATAACTAATAAAGTACATGTCAGCACTTTTGGGGACTTGCATAGAGCCCGAATGCGTTGTTGCATTTCATTAGATTGTTCTGGTCGTGAACCTCCGACAGACGTCTCGTTTAATTATTACAATATAACTTTTGTAATTCATTTAAATAAATAAGTTTAATTTTAAATAACTTTTTAAACAGTCTCCCATACGTTCCCCGAACAAGTCTAGGTATTTATAAATTCTTATTTGTTTTGTAATTTATATTTCTCGCCCGCATGTATTATATGGCATTGCACCAGTGCGAAGCCGGGGCGGGTCGCTAATAAGATATAAGTGTAAGAAAAAAACGGGATACTTTTATATGTGGCTTACTGTACTTTGTACGTACAGCACTGAAAATATTTTGTAATGCAAATATTTAACTAGTTGGTGCTTTGGCCGCGTGGTATACAACTATTTTTATGAATAAATTATTGACATAGTTATTTTTTTTTTATTGCAATATGACGACTACTAGCTTTCGCCCGCAACTTCCCCCGCGTGGATCGGAAGCCTATGTCCTATGTACCTTATGGTTTAAGGTATCCCCATGCCAAATTTCATTGTTATCCGTCCCTCCGTTTCGACGTTAAAGACAGACAATCATACAAAATTTAATAATTGGATGAATGTTATTGTAGCTATGATGATTCTATTGTTGTGCTACGTACATCAGGGGCTACAAGATGCTATGATAATACGCCCATAACAATGCTATGAATGGGCTACAAAGTGCTACGCCAAGAACAAAGTGCTACGACTGAAATGCTACGCCAAAAGCAACAAAGTTTTACGCCAGGAGCTACAAGGTGCTACGCAATCGGCTACAAAATGCTACGCCAGAGGCTACAAGATGCTACGCCAGTGGCTACAAGGTGCTACGCCAGAGGCTACAAGGTGCTACGCCAGAGGCTACAAGCTGCTACGCCAGAGGCTACAAGGTGCTTAGTCAGAGGCGGCAAGGTGCTACGAGCTACGACTACAAACAAAATTTAAAATAAAATCTGACTATACATGGACGATTCTTTGAAGATAAGATAAGATAAGATAATCCTTTATTTGCAATAAATAGGGTACAATGTGATGTTCATAATAACAATTTAGAGTCCTTAACCTATTTAGCCATTGTCCACAGCATGCAAAAATTCATACAAATTGATAAAAATAAAAACATCCATTAATTTATAAGTAGGTAGTTAAGTACATATAATTGCAAACAAAACTAATCTATGCATCGTCATTTAGAAATTCGTCTAATGTATAGTAACTTTTTTCCAGCAACCAACTTCGTAAAGATGATTTGAATTTATTTAGCGAAAGATCTTTTATTTCTGCTGGAATTTTATTATAAATTTTACTGCACATAACAGAGCAGTTATTGCTAAACTTTTTTGTTTTTGGAACTACATCAAGAATAATCCTATTTCTATTTCTGGATGACCTCTGATAGAAGTCTTTTGCCTGAACAAAATACTGAAAATTCATTTTAACAAAAACACTTATTTCAAATATGTATAAGCAAGGAACTGGTAATATTTTTAACGATTTAAAATATGGTCTGCAAGAAACATCAGGTGCTATGTTGCATATTGATCTGATACACCTTTTTTGTGACAAGAATATTTTTTGTATGTTAGTCCCATTGCCCCATATCATTAAACCATATCTAAGCACAGACTCAACATAAGCAAAATAAGTCGTTACGGCTGTTTTCCTATTAGAAACTTTATTTAACTTGTATATTGCGTACACAAATTTATTAATTTTACCACTAACAGTGTCAATATGTTCCTTCCAATTCAAATTTGAGTCTATTTTTATCCCTAGAAATGTCGCATTCGTAGCGTTCCGTAGAATTTGTCCGTCATAATTTACGTCAATACATTTATGTTTAAAATTATTAAAATTCATAAGTTTAGTTTTAGATATATTTATTTTTAAATTATTTTTATTAAGCCAATTTTCTAATATTTCTAAATTATTCATAATGTCATTTTTGTGTTTATCTAAATTTTCATCTTTAGGAGTAGTTACTATGACCGATATATCATCAGCAAATAGTATTGCTTTTTGCTTAATTACATCAAATATGTCGTTTATGTAGAAAACAAACAACAGTGGACCCAATACACTACCTTGTGGTACCCCATATTTATTCTTTTTTAACTCAGACCTATAAGACTGTACTACATGATCAGAATTTATTTGTTCAAGTTCTACATACTGATCTCTGTCCGTCAAATAAGATTTTATCCAGCTTAGAGCTGGACCTCTTATTCCACTGCGTTCTAGTTTATCCAGAAGTTGATCATGAGAAACGAAATCAAATGCTTTAGACATGTCAAGAAACAGTACAGTTGTGTAATCATTTTCATTAATGTTTTTTAAAATTGTGTTTATTAAATTAAAAGCTGCAAGTGTTGTGGACTTATTTTTTTGAAAACCAAACTGATCTTCTTTTAAGATTTTAAATCTTGTAAAAAACTCACTTATTTGCCTTTGCATGACTTTTTCAAAAACCTTTGAAAATATGGATTGCATACATACAGGTCTAAAATTTGCCAAGTCTGTCCTCTCGCCTTTCTTATGCAAGGGTTTCACAACAGAAACTTTAAGTTTCTCTGGGAAAACACCTTCTTGCAAAGACAAATTTATCAAATACGCTAATACGTGACTTATTTCTTCTTTACAATGTTTGATAACTTTTGTACATATATTGTCAGAACCTTCAGATTGCGTATTTTTAAGTGACGATATAATCTTTACTACATCCTCATTACCTACAGGTTGCAAAAAAATAGAATTTTTTAAACTGTCATGCAATGTATTCTCTATATCATTATTCAATTTATTTGTTTCCTTTATAAAATAATTATTAAATGTTTCAGCCATGTCCTTTGGATTACTAATTTCATTCTTATTATATAAAATTTTATTAATAAATACCTTACTATTATTTTTATTACATTCTTTTTTAATAACGTTCCATGTGGCTTTGCAAACATTTTTACTATTAACTACATATTTTTGGTTACTTAGTTTTTTCGATAAATTTGTACATTTTTTTTAATATTTTGCTGTATCTATTATAACTTATTTTATCGGTTTGATTTTTTGTAGAATAGTATTTAAATCTCATGTGTCGTTTTATTTTACTGCTAATTTTTAAACCTTTGGTTATCCAAGTTGACATTGTCGTTAAGTTTTTTACCCTGACTTTGGGAAAACAAAGATTGTATAAAAGGCTAAAAATATCATGAAATTCATTAAATGCTAGGTTAACATCACTTATTTCATAAACATTTGAGAAAGAAAGGTTTGACAAATAACTTTTAAATTTATCCATGTTTTCTTCTGAGTAACATCTTTTGTAAGAGAAAAAAATTTCTGAAATTATCTTTTTATCTTTTGTTTCAAATTTTAAAATTTGAGCTGTGTCATGATCAGAAAGCCATAACGACAACGTATAACCATAAACATTTGACAGACCATTACTTAATATGAGGTCGATACAATTTGCTTTCCTTGTTGGCATGTTTATATGAGACGTCAGACCATACTTATCAAAAATCTCCCTAAATCTTGACGAATTATTGTTTTTTACTAGCAAATTTATATTCATATCACCAGTTATTATAACTTTATGATCTGAGTATTTATTACAACATTTAAACATCAATTCGTCAAATTTATTAAAAAAGTACTCAATATGTCTTTTTAGTCGAGATGGAATACGATATATACATATAACAATAATTTTATTGGAGGGTAAACCAGCAATACAAAACTCAAAGAGGCTGGGGGTCAAGAGATTGTTGAATTTTGTGATTTCTTTGCATTCAATACAGTTTTTTACAAGAATACAAGCTCCTCCCCTTTTATATGTTCTAGAATAATTTGCCGCTAGCTTATAGTTTGTTATGCATGCAGTGCTCTCATCTCCTACTTTAATGAAAGATTCCGTAAAACATAAAATATCCGGGTTTGTATGGTTTTTAATATCTGAAAGTGTAAGTTCAATGTTTTCTTTTTTAGATCGCAAACCCTGTATATTTTGATGCATAATTACAAAAACATTATGCTTATTTTGCACGAAAAAGATCATTTGTTGCATTTATGTTATTTGGCGACTTCTGACTGATAACATCATTTTTATCTGTCAATTCATGCTTACTTTTATCATTTATTGGAAAATAATATGGTATTGTACCTTTCCGAGGCATCTTACTTTTACGTGAACTGATGTTTGCCTGACGTAAATGTTTTCTTATAAATTCGTACGACAGATATGTATTCTTGTATTCTATGTATTCGATGCATTGATTAATCTTATTGCAGGCTATATTATAGTCATAATTATTGTTCATGTCAATATGATTACAATTCTTAAAATGTTTAGTCCATAATTTTACTTCAGAATTTAATTGATTTAAATTGTAATTAATATAAGGATTATATATAATTGGCATTAAAATTATAGAAGCTATTTTTAATTTATTCAACACAATACTAATATTGGAAAATAATTTATAAATGTCATTATCATGATTTCCAAAACCTAAAATTATAACATCTTGTTCAGTCAATTTACTTTTTAGTTCGTCACAATAATTGAGAAACTCAGAGCTTCTCCCACCTGATATAATATGCCCATATACTTTATAATTATTACTACATTTTCCTAATTTAAATTTATTCAATATTGCCGTGAGACCGCTAAAATTTTCATCTCCAATCAAATATAATCGAGGTTTTTTACATTGTCTATGTATCATAGCGCCATCTAGTGACATGGTTTTGCTACTACTATTTTGATTTTCATTATTTCCGCACTGCATACTTTTTTCCTTCTCCATAACACTATGATCTTGTAGTGTCGTTGTTAAAGATGTCGCTAATGTTACTGGTTCATTTTTTCCCGTTTCTTCTTGATTAAGTAAATTTATTTCTTCTGTTTGTGAAAAATTTAATTTAGTACCACCTATGGATTTTCTTTTCTTTTGAGTAGAAGTATTTTTAGGCGTTGTTTTGCATATATGTGTCAGTTGGTCCACCTTTAATTTATATTCAGCAATTTGTTTTGTCAACGTATGATTTTCTGAGACTAGATTTGTTATTTCATTCTCGGCTATTTCCAACTTTTCTTCAAGTTTGTTTACTTTTTGTTTAAGAATGTTTATTTCCTCTTTGTTAAATGAAGAAGAAGTACTTTTCATGTTAAAGCTTCTATTCATCTCATGTTTGGGAGTTGAAGGTGTTGTCATTATACTAGACTCGTCTGTGAGAGAATTAAATGAGTTTTCTGTTGAAATATTTACCTCTTCATTTGTTACTGGCGAAATATTTTTGTTAGTAGGCTTAGTCCTGCTGTGTGATACAGATTGACACGCGAGGCATTTGTATGTGTTTTTACATTCCTTGCTCATTAACCCAAATGTTTGTATTGGTACATTAGTGCATTTTAGGTGATATTTTTTTTTACATAACATACATGTCAGTAACTGTTTGTTTACTATCGTTTTACTACAACGAATACACTTTAGCGCCATCTTTTGGTTGGTTGAAATATTAATATGTACTAAAAAGCAAGTCGTCAAAGTGTCTGTTTATTGACAATGTCAACCGTAATCTGGTACTATTTGCAATTTTCGTCGTAACTCGCTAGATGTCAGCACAACTCGTGCTGTGCATGAGTGCTGGTAAAAGCAACTATACTGTGATTTCTTGTGATTGATAATTACTAAAGAAAGCTGACACGGGTTCAAAGTCCAAATTTCAGATTCAAACACAAAACGGTCAACATATTCGTATTTTATCAAATCCTGAAGTAAATTCACTTATTATGACTGTTTCAAGTGTCACTATAATATTATTTTATCGAAAGTCACAGAATAATCATGATTTTTGATATAATTAACTTCTACTTTGAATGAAAATAAAAGCAAATATAACCTATTTGCATTGGTTTTTGTACGTCGCTGGTGGCCGATCACTAAATTATTCAGCCTCCATTTTCAGAGCTTCGCCGTCTCGTCAGTCCTCAAACAGAAATAAAGTATTCATTGATATTTTATTTTTTCTTTTGAAAATATTTATTCTCTACTAGCGACCCGCCCGGCTTCGCATGGGCACAGAAACCTTCCTCTTGAATCACTCTATCTATTAAAAAAAACCGCATCAAAATCCTACATTATATTTACTACGTACTATATTTTGTCTCGGAAATCCCACGGAAGCGGAGCCCCGGGCAACAGCTAGTTTCACATAAAAATTCCTCAACTCAGCGTGACAGTGAGAAAAACATATTGGTTTTTCGACTTAAGAAGCCAAACGCGTGAATTTCTCACGCGTTTTCGTATCGGCTGTCCGTATATGTGGAAATAATGGCATTTTTATCACATTCTATGTAAATGCTGCTTGTTATTTTATTTTTGTAAGAAATAACAATGAGTTTGTTGACTAAACATATAAACTCATTACAATGAAGGTAATGACAAATCTTCTATACTTACATACATACATATAATCACGTGTTTATCCCATGCGGGGAAGACATAGCCTAGGGCCATAAGACCATAGGCCACGTTTAGCATAATGGTAGTTGAAACAGGAAATCATTGATAGTGATGGGTTGCTAGCCGCATCGCCTATGTCATGATTTCCCCATTCGCCGATTCCCTCAGACGACTTTTACGGCTTGCGCGGGAAGAGAAGCAGCTGGTACATTGTATGTTTTTCTTTTTCTCCCAGACCAGCATGGAAGATTCTTTATAGATATATATACACATACACACCTAGTGGACGATACGATCTTATATATATATATAGAAGATATATATATATATATATGTTATAATTTATAACTCAAGAATGGTTGAACTGATTTGGCTGAAAATTGGTGGAGAGGTAGCTTAGAACCAAGAAAAGAACATACCTTTCATCCCGGAAAAAAACACTGTTCCCGAGGGAAGTTCACCGGGGCGAAGCCACGGGCAAAATCTAGTTGAACATTTGGAGTGTGACGGGAGCGATAGGGATATGCTCGACCGCCACAAAGGGAAGATCTTCCCGACTTCAGACGATGACTTGTCGGAGGAGCTCCAGTCTGTAGAAACTCTGCAAGCGCGATTTTACTTTCAAAGTAATTTGCTGACTTGTATGCAATTCCGAGAATCTCGCTTTTAACGCTATCTATTGTGCTACTTAGCTGATATTTGGAGGATGGAGTCGCTCGCGTCCGCAGGAAATACCTTCCACAACCCTGCACGTGTCCTCCGGGTGGTGCTAAACGAGCTGACAACGCCGAGCATCGGGCGGCGGATATGATAACCCGAACCCTTTACAGGGACATCCCCTGAAAGGGCAGGCTACAGGGGCCTTAAGGAGTTAAAAGGCCTTTAAACATCCTGGCGTAGAAGGCAACGGGAAACCACTACGGCTAGTTCTCCCAAGAGAATGTCCCGACCTCAATATGACAAGCAACACAGAGAGACATGCGAGGTCGGACGATCCGACTGACAACCGGCGCTCAGGGATAGCCGGGTCTCTGAGTGTGAAATTGGCTACCGAAGGCTCCGTACGGGTTCGGCATCAGGCCCGAATGATAGCAAATGCTACTGATGGCCGAAAGAACGAGTTTGCGTCCCGCCGTCCGCATCGCATTGCGACGTGGAACGTTCGAGGTTTACTGCAGGACGGGAAGCTCGACATCGTGGAGAAAGAAATGGCTTCACATCGTCTGGAGATACTGGGGCTTGCCGAAACACATATAAAAGGATCTGGCCACTACACTACATCTAAAGGTAACATCATGTATCACTCAGGACACGCCACTGACAGTGTGCATGGAGTGGCATTTTTGATACCAAAGAGTCTCCAAAAGCACGTTCTTGGGTACAATCCAGTAAGCGATCGAATTATGACCATCAAGTTTAATTGCAAACCTGTAACTCTTAATATCATACAGACATATGCACCGACAGCTCAATCGTCAGAGGAGGACATAAATAATTTTTACATAGTGCTGGAAGACACCATCAGAATGCTACCCAGACGTGAATTACTTATCGTCCAGGGAGATTTTAATGCTAAAGTTGGCGACACCCGAAGCTGTGATCACATTCGTGCAGTTGTGGGAGAATATGGCATTGGGCGGCAAAACGATAGAGGTGAGCGATTTTTAGAATTCTGTATAGAACACAGACTTGCTATCACAAACACTTTTTTCAAAAACCACATACGTCGTCTCTATACGTGGAAATCTCCTGGTGACCTCCATAGAAATCAAATTGATTTCATTACAATAGATCAGAGGTGGCGCTCAGGTGTCACCAATGCCAAAACTTACCCGGGTGCTGATTGTGGTAGTGACCATCAGTTACTCGCCGCTGAAGTACGAATCCGTTTTAAAACACCGAAAAAATCCGAAAAGAAATCCATGAAATTATCCAAAAAGGAATCAGAACTCTTCAGAAACCACACAGAAGCTGCCTTCTTAATAAACAGCAGAATAGAAAGAAATGATACGGAACAACAATGGAAGTATTTCAAAAGCGAAGTCACGGAAACTCTGGACCATATAGCAAGGCAAAGAAAACCGCTCGGAAAGAAGAAGGACTGGATAAGCGATGAGACTTGGAATGCAATTGAGGCAAGGAAGCTCCTGAAAAAGGCCGGCCTCCAAAACGCTGAGCATCATAATAAATATAGAGATCTTAGCCACAAGATACAAAGACTCTCCAGGCGCGATAAGAACTCTCATCTCACAGAAATGTGCAAGGAAATTGAACGCCATGCTGAGAAATTCCAGACTTCTGACCTTTTTAAAAAAGTGAAACAAATCACCAAACAAGCTAAAAGCCAGTCATGGTCAATTGAAGACAAAAATGGAAACCTCATGCACGAACTTGATAGGGTCGCGGAACGATGGAAAGAGTACTGTAAGGAGTTGTACAGTGAAAACACTTCCGGTGTCCCCATCGTTAATTTCAACAACTTAAACACTGCGGACCTAGAACCGGATATTCTGCAATCGGAGGTGGACGCCGCCATACAAAAGTTGAAATGCGATAAGGCACCTGGTAGGGATCTGATCACGGCTGAGGCTCTGAAGGCCTTAGGAGAGAATGGCACCGCCAGGATTTTGAGGCTTTGCAACACAATATGGAAAACATGTGTGTGGCCTCTGGACTGGACTCACTCAACAATCCTGCCACTACATAAGAAAGGATCAACCAGACGCTGTGAGAATTATAGAACTATCGCCCTCATCTCACACACGAGTAAAATTCTGCTACACATTATAAACAACCGCCTCCGCCACTTTCTCGATTTTCAAATTCCTCAAGAGCGGGCGGGATTTGTGAAGGGCAAAGGGACAAGAGAGCAGATTTTAAACATGAGGCTTATCGTCGAAAAATGCTACGAGTTAAACATCCCAGCCGTAATGTGTTTCGTCGACTACCAAAAAGCGTTTGATTGTGTGAGCTGGTCTCATCTCTGGCGGGTGTTACGTGAGATGGGTGTGCCTCTGCATCTGATCATACTTATCAGAAACCTGTATGTCACGGGTCGTGGCGATGTCAAACTCGGAACGGCGAGGTCTACGGAGTTCCATTTTGAGAAAGGAGTAAGGCAAGGATGCATCATCTCCCCGATTCTGTTCAACATATATGGCGAGTACATCATGCGGAAAACACTGGAAGGGTGGGATGGTGGCATCACAGTGGGAGGCCTGAAAATTTCTAATCTTCGCTACGCCGACGATACGACACTTTTGACCACGAGTGAGGCGGATATGGTGCAGCTAATGAGTCGGCTGGACAGCATCAGCAGGGAAATGGGCCTATTGGTCAATCGAGCCAAAACCAAAATCATGATCGTCGATAGAGCCAGAGCCCTTGACCACCACCACTTGCTCGGGCAGTATGACATTGTGCAGGATTTCATATACCTGGGCTCGAACATTTCTAACAAGGGTGGCACTGAGGAAGAAATCAAACGCCGCATCGGAATGGCCAAATCAGCAATGACCCAGCTTGGAAAGATATGGAAAGATCGTAGCATACATACGAAAACAAAACTATACATCGTTAGAACTTTAGTATTTCCTATCTTTCTATATGGCGTGGAATCCTGGACCATGAAAGCAGCCGACCGACGCCGCATTGACGCGTTTGAGATGTGGTGCTGGAGACGCATGTTGCGTATCCCCTGGACGGCTCGTAGGACTAACGTATCTATCCTGGAAGAACTTAAGGTGAAAAAAAGGCTATTAAGTACTTGTCTTCAAAGAGTGATACAGTATTTTGGTCACATAGCCCGAAAACCAGACGACAACCTGGAAAAGCTTTTGGTCACTGGAAGAATGGACGGAAGGAGATCCAGAGGACGTAGCCCGATAAGATGGTCTGACCAAATTAAGCAGCAGCTAAACATCCAGATCTCCAACGCAATCCACAGGGCAAAAGATCGCCATAAATGGAAAGAGATCGCAAAGAAGATAGGTCGGGCACATCACGACGCTCAGTAGTGAGCAAACGACTGGAGGAGGAGGAGCTGATATTTATTGTACGCTAGTGTCCCCACACATACATACTATATAAGGTGGACTCAAATCAACTGCAAATATTTTAAGGGTAGATTCAGACCACTATACCGAACAACTTTTCCAAATAAACTTATGTCAAAATATGAAATTATTTTTTTCACCATACTTAACCAGATCAGCTGATTCTCAATTTGTGTGTAGAGGTAAAAAAAATTTTTTTTCGTATTTCGATATAAGTTTATTTGGAAAAGTTGTTCAGTTTAGTGATCCGAGTCTGCCCTAAAATATTTGCAGTTGATTTGAGTCCACCTTATATATCGGTCAAAATGAAACCCTATACTGATATGTTAGTCAGTTGTTTTTTTTTTTAGTTTTGCATACTAGCGCTTTTCTTACAAAATGGAATTAGAAACGTGGTTTTAATACTTAACAATGAAAATTTTTTCTCAACAATCTTCTAAGTGACATTAAAATAACAAATAAGCCACAGCCATGGCCCACGACACGCCAACAACGCTGGCTGAAAAGAAACAAGTAAAACAAATTAAAAAGAAAATGTTTTTATTTTGAGTCATATTGTTTGCTTCCTTTAGGGTAACCAAAATTTTATGCGAAAAATTCAACTAAATACAAAATGAAATTTTTAAACCTTTAATCTGTTTTTTTTTATTCTTCCCGATTCTTAGTTTATTAAAAAAAGATTTTATTATATAAATTAATTTATACACTATGTCTATACTTACATCTATAGACATTTTAATCTTGCTTTTTGGAAAAAAATATCCTACTAATATTTTAAACACAAAAGTTTGTAAGAATGTATGGATATTTGTAGCTCTACAGGAAAACAGCTGAACCGATTTGGTTGAAATTCTGAAAGAAGATTGCCTCTGAAACAACACGTAGGCTATATTTTATCCTGGAATTCCAACGGAATCAGAGCACCGGGCAACAGCTAGTAATTATTAAATCTTTGAAATATTCCGACAATATCCTAAAACAAAAAACTGTCTACATCTTGTTACCCTAGTCCCATTGTCCCCAAGGTTTCAAGGCTCCAAATTAAAAGGCGACGATTTCCACTTTTAATTACTTTCTTAATGAATAATTTGGTGTTTGGATAACAGGCAGTTTTGGCGGCGTAACTCCCCGGACAATAGATACCTTCCTGGTTTTTATAGCCATTAAATATTTACGGCAATGAGAAACAGGTGTTAGGATACTTTATTCGGAGACAAGGAAAAGGGATGCGACGAAATTAGATGTGCAACAATGTCGTAAGCCGAACCTTGGAACTTTTGGGGAAATTCTTTAAGGTATTACTGTTATACTGACGTGTAAGTATATTGTATTAGTGTTTTCTAAAATTTTGAGAGAAATGTATCAATGATTTTCCACTGATTTTGCATGGTTCGTTCGCTTCTTTTCAAGTGCAAATAAAGAGTCACGTTGTGGGTGTTATGTCGTGGGTTTTGCTTACTAGTGATACAATATCCTCATTTAAATGCTATAATATCACTACATAGGATAAAACAAAGTCGTTTTCTCTTTCCCTTTATCCCTATGTATGCTTAAATCTTTAAAACTACACAACGGATTTTGATGCGTTTTTTTATTATTAGATAGAGTGATTTAAGAGGAAGGTTTTTATGCCAATGCGAAGCTGGGGCGGGTAGCTAGTCCTATTATAAAGTATAAATAGTTAAATAATAAGTTAACGCTTTCAGATTCATTAAGGCATTTAATTGTCAAAGTTGTCTAATAAAATCGGCCAAGTGTAAATGGACTAGCGCACTGAGGGTTCCGTGCCATTATTTATTCAGAACGACAAAAAAAAACAAGTTTGTTGTATGGGAGCTCCACTTAATTATTTATTTTACTTTATTTTGAGTATTCGTTGTTACTTATAGCGGCTGTGGCTTGGCTGCCACTACCAGCCCCTGCAGCCGGCCCCTCACCGCGGCGTCCCCGAGGGCCCTATAAATGGCTCGACTGGGAGTTGTTGGTCTTTTTTCGCTTGACATCTGCCAGTTGAGTACATTACTGCCTTTCTTACATCAGTCACCAACTTTGTGTTTGTACTTCCAGTGAGCTAGCAGTGGAAAACATCCTCAGAATACCGTTAGAGCTGTCACGCAAACGTTAAAGGTAGAGTCCCGTGTTTACCCTTTGTGTACAGAACAAGTGTATTATTAAGTATCAAACTAGCGCGTGCGTGAGTAGCCAGCACGGAGCGAATAGTTGTTTTTTTGTTTACCTACCGACCTTTTGTACGCGACGCGTCCACTGAATGTAATATTTTTAAGTTCTCATTATAAGTGAATTTGTAGATTCTTTTATGAGAATAAAGTTCTTTAACCATAACCATAACCCTAATTATACCTAAACAATGGTTCATTTATAGGCAAAGAAACCCTGTAATAATACTCATTAATATCAATTAACAAACATCAAAGTTTGATAACTGAAATTGACTAATTATGAAAGTTTAAAATAGGCCCGAGTACGCTCTGCCACAAATTTAATTTATTAATTTGATCACAGGCAAACGCAAGAAGCAGACCGCTTCCAAACGGTCATTTTAGATATCCCTAGGACCAGCAGTGGAGAGAATCTGAGCGTGTTTCCCGGTTCCATCTTCAGCTTACGCTTCAGAGCCCAGGGTACGCTATTAATCATGGTCCTGATTTGGCGGAACTGGTTATTACAATGGAGCGACTGCCGTCTGACCTCCGTAACCCTTTTTACATGGAAACCAGACCCACAGGAACATGACCCGGGTGTGTTAGTGGCCAACACTGTCAGATTTTTCAGGCTGCCTAAAGGCATCTGACATAGCCTAACGACTGCCATCTACCGATCACAGCCGGGACCAACGGTTTAACGTGCCTTCCGAAGGGTTATGGGACATCTGGGCCGCGAAAAAAACTGGGCCGCGGCCCAAATGTCCACTTTTCAAATTTTGTATGGGTCCGAAGCACGGAGGAGCACAAGATAGAAATGCCACTAATGGCGACCAATCCAAGCATGGTTGCGCACTCGCCGTCGCCGTCGCTTGACGCGCACTATCGTTACAAACACGCGCACCGCGCTAGGCTATCGAGCTCCTCAATTGCAAGACCAGCAGTGAACAGCCTGCAGTTGAAATGACAATAATGATGAATTTTTGACGCTAAATTCAAACTTCCTATTTGGTTGGACAGACAGGACTCATTCATTTTGTGTAGGTGTCATAGTCAATCGACCATGCACGCACACCCTGGTGCCAGAGTTCTTTGGAACCGCCTCTCGGCCTCTGACGTGGTTCAGGAACACGACTATGATTAAAAAACGTACCCTGGGGCTCTGAAGCGTGTAAGATGAGAATGCATCGGTTCCAGAATATTTGATTAATAATACATTACTGTCGAGGCCAGAAATGAAGCAATTTACGGCCGAGTTATATTGCAAGGCCGAAGCACAGCTGAGGCCTTGCCAAGTGATTTTAAAAGGACGAGGCGAAGCAGAGTAAAATAAAAAAACGTGTTTAGTTAGCATTTTCTCAACTATATAGAAAGTCAAAGAGCTTTACAAAGCACTCCAAGCTCATTCTGGATTCATGAATACAAATATTATTTGTATACGTATTCAGCAGCGAATGGAACCCAAGTTATTTTGAAACGTCCTTGCTGTTAAGACGAGACCTCGGTGAACACTAGCGCCACCGTCAACTAAAAATCATTATACACTAAAAACACAAACTTTAAAAAATCCGTGTTGTGTAATTAAGGGTCTGGATCTGAAGTTAATTTTAATCATATTAAATTATACTTAGTTACATATAGTAACAAATTGCAAAACTGCTAAAAGTGGCCGTTTTAAGCAATAATGCAATTTGTAAGTATATGGAACTATAATTTAATAATTTATCATGTTTAAATTTAACTTCAGATCCAGAACCTTAATTACAAAAGACGGATTTTTGATAACTTGTGTTTTCAGGTAATAATGATTTTTAAATGACAGTGGCGCTTGTGTTCACCGAGGTATCGTCTTAATAAAAATACTTACATACTAATATTTGCATAAGCAATTATGTAAATTGACACCGCATTTATCAATATTATTTAGGAATACCGAAATGTCAAAGATCACCATAAATTGTCTTGTCAAAACGTGGAAAGTTGGCTTCTACGGAATGGGAATTTTAACCTTCCTTATGGGGCAAGTTATAAACCTATAGCGGTGAAATAAGCCCGCTGAAAGTTTTGGCTCTAGGCCCAAAATATTTTGGCATATTACGGGATCGGATGATACAGAGAAACAGGCTCTTAAGCACGTCAAAGTCACAATTTCAAAACGCTAACGAAAGTCGGCAAGAACAAAATGTATGGGATTGACATAAGCTGCGGTAAATCACGTGGTCAATCTTATTTCAATCCCATACATTTTGTTCTTGTCGTAATTCGTTAACGTTTTGAGATTGTGACTTTGGCTGAGTCCCTTTGTCCTTCATTTTATTAAATTTTATTAAAAAATGTACAGTCGGCTGCAGATAAATCTGACCCCCATTCCACAAGTATCACTATTGAAAGGGGGTCATATTTCTCTGCAGCTGACTGTACACTAACAGTAAAACAAAGTTATACAAAATTGATTACAATTGATATGGTTAACCGAAAAACGTCTTATATGTGTGCCAGTATACACAGCATTCATAAAAAATAGACATTACAAGTAAATAAATACAGATCAAAGAATGTTAATAAAATAGTACTTACTGGCTATAGCAAAGTTACTTATAGGAATTAGTCTGTATATATTTGTAAAATATTGGTGCAATAATGAATTTTTTATCGTAATGTAAAATGCAGGAAAGTGGACCTTGGGCTCCGAAGCAACTAAACGGGTTTAAGCTATGATTAATTATTTAGTTTTTTTTTCAAGGATCACTGTTTTCGTGTTTACTTTAAATATATTGTACCTAACTAAAAACATATCTTTTTTTAGATAAACGAACTTACAACCAGACAATAACCCAATAAAAAAAAACATAATATCTCCGCTATCATTCATTATGCTTGGGAATAAGTTAGGATCCTAACTTAAGAAATTCCCTTTATTTTGCTTCTCGGTTTAGACCCCGCCGCCACTTCAAGGGTTGGCAATCATTCGTCATTGTGACACGACCTTTGAACAAATGAGAATCGCTATCACAGATCTCAGGAAAACGATAATATTAGGGTCGAGACACATTATGTCATTACCTACAAGAAATACAAACAAGCCAAAATTAAGTCTTAAGTTTAGTAGTCAGTACAAACTAAAGTGTAGATTTTTGATGCAAATATATAGGAGAGACTATAAATAAAGTTCTACGTATTAGCGCAACTGACAAATAATGATACTGGCGGATCGCAATACTAGCACTATCGCGAAACTGACCTCCTAGCAAAAGTAGCGAAGGAAGAAACTGACGATGATCAGGAAAATGACTAACTAGCGAAATTGACAACCTACCGAAAGTGTCTAGTAAGTAAACTGGTGAATTAGTGAAAATGACTAGCAAGGAAACTGGCCGGTGGTACGCTAACTCTTTGATGCAGTTTTTTTAATAGATAAAGTGATTCAAGAGGAAGGTTTTTATGCCCATGCGAAGCTGGGGCGGGTCGCTAGTAAAATATATATATTTCAGTTTTCTCAGGCCCATTATGTTTTCGCTGTTTTTTTAACACTTTCTATGACAGTAACGTCTCTCGACGTAGATAACAATTAGTTGTTATCGTTATCTCGTTTTTTATCTCGTTCGTTATCGCGAAAGTGTTCATTTTTGCCTCGTTACAATTCTTAACACGTTAGCGGACACACGACTGCTATAGCAGTTAAAAAAATAAAACTTATTTTATGTTTTGAAAACATCCGCGAACGTGTTAAGTCAGATAACATAAAAGGGCCCTATTAAAAACTTTCTTTATTTTTTTTAAGATTACAAATAAAATTGGATTCAAGAAATGTTGAACAAAATCTCCAATCGTCCAATATCGGATATTCCCTGAACAGTTTATTAAATCGTCCCCAAGTCCCATGTGCGGAAGAATTTAATAATGGCGGCACTGAGACAACGCGCCGCCTTATCTCGTGGGTATTATCGACAATAATCAGATTCATTTTACCATTTTACTACGAACCGTTTAGCACCATTATCATTTATGGAACTTATTATTATTATTTTTTTTATTATTATATCATGACATCTTTTATTACTTGACATTTTTGTTAAACTATTTCAATAATCCTCAATATTTAATAATTTAATAATAAACTTATGGTAATTATAAAAATATTCAAATGTAAACTCGTCTGATTTGACTCAAATTTTGTGAATTGACGTTTTTGAAGAAAATGCTGCTGTGGAGTTTGTGGCGCCACTTCATCTCCACTTGCGCTTTGGAAGTGGTGGTAAACTTAAAATAAGTAACAATTGACGTCAATAAGTGATAAAAATATCCTATATTGAAAATAAACAATTTGAATTTGAATTTGGAACTGTATAATTATTTTTATTTATTTAAAATTTATTGTACAAAATACAGTTGTATAGCACAATAGGCGAACTTAATGCTAAAATCATTATCTAATAGTCAACCTTTGGGTCAAGCAGAGATCGTAATGTGGGTTTAATATAATATAAATTTAAATTTACATAAACTACTTACATACATATACTTACATATATATCTAGATATACATATAAATACATAAATAACAATATATATATATATATGACAGAAAATTATTTACGAGATAAAGCAGCAACTCTAAATGTTCCCGAAATTATAACCTAATTTTGCTCCTTAAACTGTGACGTTCTGTGATAGTAAGAACCTGTCGTAAGCCATTTGAAGTTAGCGCGGCTGGAGGCTGTTCTGATGTTACTTCACTACATCACTATCACTACATAGTATAAAACAAAGTCGCTTTCTCTGTCCCTATGTCCCTATATATGCTTAAATCTTTAAAACTACGCAACGGATCTTGATGCGGTTTTTTTTAATAGATAGAGTGATTCATAGGGCAGGTTTTTATGTCCATGCAAAGCTGGGGCGGGTCGCTACTATATTATAAATGCGAAAGTGAGTTTGTTTGTTTGTTACCGTATCAAAATCAGGCATCCCAACAGAATTACCTTGTCACAACTTCGTACAAGGATCTAATTCTGGTAAAAATCCTAACTCCCTAACTAATATTATAAATGCGAAAGTGAATTTGTTTGTTTGTTACGCTTTCACGGCCTATCTTCTGCACAAATCTTCATGGAATTTCGCATACACATAGATAGAAATATTGAGAAGGACATAGGATACCTTTCATTCCGGGAAAGAGCGCTGTTCTCATGGGAAATTCACGCGGGCCGCGGGCGAAAGCTAGTAGTTCTATAACAGAGGAAAAAAAATTAGAACTACCCGTTTCGTGAAAGACTAAAAATCTCGTAATATAACGTCAGAAGTCGGCGATACAAAGGAGCTAGGAGCGCGCCCGAGACGCGACAAATTAAAACTGCATTATATAAGAGTACTTATAGTAGTTGCACTGAGGCTGTAGTTCTTTAAGACTTGCCTTACTGAATATTTGGTACCTATCATACATTGTCAATCTCTAAGTAACAGTTAAATTATGTGTAAAAAAGAAAATAATCACCTTTTTAACCGATATTTAGTACTTAACCAATCATTTTATTGACGTGACAACGTCTTATAAATTGGTTTGCCGGGTGACACTTCAAGAAACTGCGTTACGCTCCGCTCACGTTATGCGCTCACAATGAGAGCGAGTGAGAGGCACGCGTCCCTTCCACTCGGGCATGGTCGAATGAATATTCACATTAAGGTGATACCTCGGCGAACACTAGCGCCACCGTCATTTAAAAATCATTACTCACTGGAAACACAAGTTATCAAAAATCCCTCTGCTGCAATTAAGGTTCTGGATCTGAAGTTAATTTTAAACATATTAATTTTTTTAATTATAATTCCCTTTAGTTACAAATTGCATTATTGCTTAAAACGGCTACTTTTAGCAGTTTTGCAATTTGTAACTATATGGAACTATAATTTAATAATTTAATATTTAAAAATTAACTCCAGATCCAGAACCTTAATTAAAACAGAGGGATTTTTGATAACTTGTGTTTTCAGTGAGTAATGATTTTTAAATTACGGTGGCGCTAGTGTTCACCGAGGTATCACCTTAAAATTATTTTACCACTCAAAGTCGTTGTCACGTAAAACTTTCGCCCGTATACCGACTTTACAGGCAACCAATTTTTTAAAATGCAAGATTATTCCGTTACAGGATTTGAATACTTATCTAATTCGACTCTTAACATTTTCGATTACCAAATACAATTTACTACAAAACATTTCAAACGCTTATATTAAGAACATGCTTAAATGGAATAGGTGCCCATATCTCCTCTACTAACAATACAAAGGCACTACCGAAATGAGTGTCTCCCTAAGTATCTAGCATTGTTTAGGTCTAGCCCAAATGGAAGCGAGGCGCTACGTCCCGCTCATTATAGCTAGCCAGCGAAGCGTGAGTCGCGCTCGCAGCCAGTGGTAACAAACATTTAAGATAAGATAAGATAATACTTATAGCTTATTTTTGCCAGTATCAAGTTTTATAAACATGTTCTTCATTTTGTCGAGTCACAGAGTCGTCTTGTTCACGAACACTTAGCGAATAATAATCCACCTTTATTATGCACAAATACTCGAAAAAACACAAACATTAGAAAATAAATACAATGACGATAACTGAGCGACTAGCTTGGCGCCAAAACTCCATACTTGAATTTATTTAGAACTTTTATATAGCCGATCATATTATGAACAATTTTAGAAACTGGCCATTAAGAAAAAAAAAACTTAGGATAATGGTTAGTTTCATTTTAATTTTTATTGCATTTTTTTTTTTTTTCTGTTGATAAATTTTTTTGCAGAACTGTTTCTTTTAACTAGACTTGTCTATTGTCTACGTTTACTAGCCCAAATAGACGCGAGGCGCTACATAGGGACGTAGCAAGGGTGTTAGACAGCGAAGAGTGAGTAGCGCTTAGAGGCAGACGCACGCAACCAACATTTCATTTTCCTATTTTTATTTTTTAAACGAATTTCTTAACGGTTTTATTGTCAAAAATCACGGTAACAGGTTCTCTTTTTGGCCTTAGTAAGAATCACAGAGCACAGAAATGTGCCATAGCTAAACGAAGGTCGTTAAAAACCTAAAAGATGAGTTATTTATTTCTCTTCTTTGGTTTATATTTTCATAATAAACCTTGATTTGCTTATTACCCTAAATCCACACAGTTGTTTGCTGGTGTACGTTCAATGGCAACCCTAAGTTACCATTTCACCGAGGCCACGGAAAAATTCTATTCTTAAACCAAAAGCCGGAAGACATTTCTTGGGCTTAAAATTTAAAATGTTTAGCTCCCCTGCTAGTATATGAAAATCTACGACTACAAGGTGTGGAGCACCTACATTACTACAGAAAACTTGACTGCAATATGTTTCAAATAAAATACTGTAAGTGTAGTATTATTTTTTAAATTGTGAGGCGTTTTTAATAACAATAAATAAAAAAAATTAACTTCATTTATGTTAGACAACATATTGGTCCATATACAGTTATTAACATATTATTATTATTAAATCCTTTATTTATAATAACACCAAAATACATTTCATTTAAAAAACCGAGCTACGGAAACCTCGTAGGGTTTAATAAATTAAAATAAAATCAAATAAAAATCATAATTTATTTTTATTTATTTATTTATTCATTTATTTCAGGCAACAAAATTTACATTATTGGCCCATATTAATAAATACCTTAAAGTCTAACATACATATAAAATAATCAATTTCGAACTAATACACGGAATAATAATCTAATGAAGAAAGTTTTTATTGTAGATAGGTTGAACAAATTAATATATTAACAAAACTACAAACTAAAAAATACTTAACATATTTATAAAACTAAAACCAAAACTTAAAAATCTAAAAATTGGTTCTCTTGCGGCATGGTGCCAACATTATTTACTAACTTTTGTCTGCGGCTTCGCCCGCATGAATTTCCCCCAGGAACAGTGCTTTTTCTCAGGATGAAAGCTATCCTACGTCCTTCGCAATACTTGTGAAATTTCAGGATCATTATTTTAGTAGATAGGGTGTGAAAGCATAACAAACAAATAAACTCACAGATTTTTAAAATTTATAGCTTTTAAACATGATGACTAATAGGTTAGCATTATCTGACATTTCCCAATCCACACCTCGGTGCAAACCATCTTGCAGTTATTATAAAATTGTAATAGGTACAGTGGGCTGCAGCGAAATCTGACCCCCTTTCAATAGCGATACTTGTGGCATGGGGGTCAGATTTCTCTGCAGCCCACTGTACATATACCTCTCGCTTAGACACCTACACAAAGTATAACTTAAGTTAGAGTGAAGTTATCCGGAAAAGTGTGAGGGTGTCGAAAAGCTCCAAAGTTTTATTGTGTTCGAGTTTGGTGACGCGAATAAATTGCCAACTTACGAGTAGGTTGTGGAAATTATAATAGACAAGCGACCCGCCCCGGCTTCGCATGGGCATAAAAACCTTCCTCTTGAATCACTATCTATTAAAAAAACCGCATCAAAAGCCGTTGCGTTGTTTTAAAGATTTAAGCATATGTTGTAATATGTTTTATATTATGTAGTGATGATGTAGTGATATTGATAGAGAAGTGATGATACTGGCAATATTTTTTTTTTTTTAATCTTTATTTTTTTATTATTTATTAACTTTTCTCCACTCATCCCTATCCATGAAAACCTCTGGCCACTTGTCCAAAAAGTTGTTCAGATCGTCACGCCTCCTTGGTCTGCCTCTACTTCACCGGTCGTCCGGTATCCAAAACGTGGCCATTTTTGCTGACTCAGAAAAAAGGGGGAGGCCTTCGCCCGGCAGTGGAATACATTAATAGATGATTGGATACAAGATTTCAACAAGTGTCACTGAACTGCCTCTGTGGTCCAGTGGTTAAGACGTTTGCCCGAAGACCCGATGGTCGTGGGTTTGTTTCCCTCGAGAATTATACTTTGTTTAGTTGTTTCCAGTTTGGTCAGGATATCATATTCTTCACGCGGGCGAGGCCACGGGCGAAATCTAGTCGAAAATAAAACTAAAAGGCGCACTCCGAAGAATAGTTGGTGCGCCTCATTATGTGGCCCCAAAATGGTTGCGCTTCGAGAAATACCTACCTCCTATTTTCAACCTTTACGAGCAAAACAAATATCGGGACAATTTCAAATTTAAGTAGCAAGAGATAGAACAGTGGTTGCTCTTTAAGTAAACTCACTTAGAACTAAGCACACAGCTTACGTTGAAATTCTTACAGGAGAACCACATGAGTAGATATGAAATAGAGAGAAAGATGCAAATGCGTTGATATTCACACACACACGGGCGTGTAGCATAGATGCCAGTGTGCTGTCTAACAGCAACAGCGGCTGGGCTTACATGCATGAGTGAAACTATTGATCCTGTGGTTTCAGTGGAGACCACTCTCTGTATCGTCCTTTCCCGTAAGTGGCGTAAGAGGCGAATAAGAGAAATAACCAAAGAAGTTCGAATCGCGCTGTGAAGCAAATTTTTTTTTAATCTATGGAAATAACAAAGGTCTCATTAATTAACTTGTACCTGATGTATGTATGCCTGGAATTTGCATTCCCGGAAGGTTGACATCAGGCAGGCCATAAAAAATTAAGACAATAATCTGATGGATTGTAATACAATAAGCGTATCTGACGCTCTGAAGCTGTACGATTTGGAAAGAAACGAGGAAATAACTTTATTAATTAATATTCTCAATCAATTGCTGGTTGACTGGAAGATATCCCCATATGGGATAAGTCCGCCATTGTATATTGGTTCAATGTTCTATGTTTATTTATTTATATATTTATTTAAACCTTTATTGCACAAAATACAATGTATCGCACAATAGGCGGACTTAATGCTAGGAGCATTGTCTAACAGTCAACCTTTGGGTTAAGTTTATATATGTTTTTTTATATACAGTAAATATATTACAAACAACAAACAAATAACTATGATGGTGTAGTACTGTGAGTGAGCCGATATCTGGAGGCTTACCACCATCTCTTAAAACCATGCAAGATCCAGTGAGTAAGGGGGATGTCACTTTACATCTTGTATCGCGCTGTCTCGCTTACTCACTGGAACTTGCATGGTTTTAAGACGGTAGTAACCCCCCAGGTCAATTAATGAAGGTTTATCTCTGTCTGGTTGACTACTCATGTGGCAGTGCAGATTCGGGAATTTAAATTTTCATTAGTCGGTCTGGATAGCACTGCTAGTATAGCATTCTATAATCTGTGATAGCACTGACATAAGAATCTTGTGTAGATTGCATTGGGGTACGTGCCTACTTGAAATCTGTTTTAAATATCATATAATACTAGCTGTTCCTCGAGGCTCTGCTTGTATCATTCTCCATTATTTCGGGGAAAATTACCAACTTAGGACAAAAAATTGGTAACTTTATACCTCTAATCATTTATGTGGTTATCTGATTTCCCAAACTTTTAAAGAATTGGTTTTAGAGAGCTTAGGATCCTAGGATAAAAAGGATTTCTAATTTTTTATCCTTTAACGATGAGAGATTTTTTTATGGCCAGTCACACATTTTTTTATGGCCATTCACCTGCTTGATTTCAACAAACCTTGAACATGTTATTATTGGTAGAATTCGCCAACCAATCGAACTGAGGAGTAAATAAAGACATCAGTTAATCCCTTTGGGGCCTTTAACTTGACGTTATTTTTGAAAGTCAGACAGAAACCACCCGACATAGCCTGACAGCTCACAAATTAGAAAGAATATGACATAGATTCTACAAGCCAATTTTTTTATGTATGTTTAATGGCCCTGAAAACGAGTCCTTTAAGGCCTGTCAATTCTATATTATTATTTTTGAATAATTTTTACAGCCATGGAAACTAGTCCTTTAAGGCCTTTCTTGAATTTATTAATCTTCTTCAGTTCTATTTAAGTCAGTCAAGTCAAAAAGTCAAGTCAGTAGTCTAGTCCAATCAAGTAAGCCAGTCTAGTCAGAGTCAGATATTTAAGTGAAGCGGTGGGTACCATAAACAAAATATAGCAAAACAAAGACTTAAACCTGACAGATGGCGCTATGACACCCACCGATTTATTGCCGCAAGAAATGATAAGTTGCCGCCATTTCTTTACCGACAAACAACCAACATTACTTCCCATTACTAACACAAAACGATCGCAATTTGAACCCTACATCTTTGGTAATAAGGCCGTAGTGTTTTACAATCGATGTTTGTAAGTTTTAGTGCAAGTTTCGCTAAAACAAGACCGCTCGAGATTTCTTGCACTTGTGATAGTATTGATTTATTCTGATGGTAAGTTATGATGTTTTTTGAAGTTGACTAACTTGCTTACATATAACTTGACACTGGCAAAAATAAGCTGAAAAAGTTTGTTTGCCACCCAAACAAGAAAAAAAAATAACTTGCTTACACACCATTGCCCCTAGTATGAGTTTTTCTTAACGCAGACGCTAGCGACTGCGTTAGGATTTTGTATGGATTTTTTTAGTTGCCTTACTATCCGCCAGAGGCGCTGTACAGGTTTGCCATACTAAATCGCTCAAAAAGAAAAACTCATACTAGGGGCACATCTGCTTTCCCTGTACAAAGGGTTACTGAGGTCAGAACGCAGTCGCTCCATTGTAATAACCAGTACCGCCAAATCAAGGACTATGATTAAAAGCATACTGGCTCTGAAACGAAGGTAAGCTTAAAAGAAGATGTTACTACGAAATAAACTCAATGAAAGACTTTTTTGTCAATCGTTTTATGGGTGTAGCACTTTTACGCCATCTTAGTTTTATTTTTGTACTTGAACCCACGACTTATCTTGCAATACATTGCATAGACCAGCTATTTCCCAGATTCAAGATTCAAAAGAAATCATTTATTTTGCCAAGAATTCTAATCCTTAGGTATTTTTTCGTTAGTTTGTTTGTTTGTTTGTTACTTCTTCACGCTTTATCTTCTGTACCAATCTTCCTGAAATTTCGCATACACATAGATAGAAGTATTGAGAAGGACATAGAGTACCTTTCCTCTCAGGAAAGTGCACTGTTCCCTCAATTTCACGCGGGCGAAAGTTAGTACATGAATAAATAAAGTAGTGATAGTAAAAGAAACCATGTCAGACGCCAAGAGGTGGTTTCAAATACACCGGGGTGTACAAGGTCAATTCACCCACAATATTCGAATAAATCATAGAAGTATAAAACCGCGCGCGGTCACCTCAGGCGTTTTTTTTATCTATGAAATAAATTGTGTAGACGCTAAAAATGCTAACCTACAAATTTTTCCGAGAAATATTGAAACAAGTTTTGTTTGCGATTTTTCCGATAGAATCAACAATACATTAATTAAGGGATTCATCCGAGGTGTAAATGATGCGATTCATTGGATTCCTTTATCCATTGTTAATTAAAAACAAACAGACGTCAATTTCGAAACAGATTCATATTGTAAAGTCACGTTTATCTTTCATTTTGTACTAATCAAGATTGGATGGGTGAACCTATTTATTTTCTAAATAATTAAAAGGATGGACATGAAGTTTTGATGAACGTACTATAAAAGAGGATGCAAAGCTGATGGAATTTCGACAACATTTGGATGAAAGCTTTGACCGCGTCTCGTCGTGCAGTGGAAGCAGGAGTACCCGAAATCATCCAGCCATTCGAAGTAATTTCTAAGATATGCTTATGTTTTTGACCTCCGCCACTAATTGGGTCAACATTTCCTTAATCGCTTTTAACGATAACAACAAGAAGAGAAGGGGTTATTTATTCTTAAAGCCGGAAATCACATGGCTATACTCTAATGATTAAGTTATCACAACACAAAATAAAATCCTCAAGGGTCTGTATACATGCATAACGCACGTGGCACTACTGTGCCCCTAGTATGAGTTTTTCTAAACGCAGACGCTAGCAACTGCGTTAGCGATTTTGTATGACAAACCTGTACAGCGCCTCTGGCGGATTAATAGGCAACTAACAGATTCCATACAAAATCCTAACGCAGTCGCTAGCGTCTGAGTTAAGAAAAACTCATACTAGGGGTACAGGTGTTACAGGCGTCCATTAGCTACTTTGACTGCGCTTACAATCAGCTCAGCCGTATGCCAATTTGCCTACTGGATTTTATTTTAAAAAAAAAACAGAAGCGCTTAGCGTAATAGAACGTCTACGCTAAACCAAAGACTATAAAAAAATATTTTCAATTTTGAAAATCGAATCTCATGCGACGACAGAGGTGACAAAATAGCAGCCTGCCAGCAATTTCCTCCACACCCCTCCCGATGTCCTCATTTCCGAGCCAGGGAGCCTTGTACCGACAATAGCCAATTTATTGACTATACAGTATTATAGAAAAGTGGGCGCGATTGTTGCTAGATTTATTTTGCTTTTCATTGCTTTCGCGGCTTATATTTAGTCCTCAATTTGTGAGTCGTGTGGCTTCCGGTTTGAGAAAATGGCAGGTTGAGATGACAGATCCATCGATGGATTTGAACACATGACCCGGGTGACCCCTACCCTAAGGTTGACTGGAAGAGATTGCTTTAGGAATAAGTCCGCCTTTGTGCCTTATTGTTTTAAGTAAAACTATTTTATGTAATTTATTATTTTGTGATGCAATAAAGAGTATTTGACTATTTGTATTGTATTGTGTGTTAGTGGCCTACACATACACAGTCAGATTTATCAGACTGCCTAAAGGCATTTGACATAGCCGACTGCTATCTATCGATAAAAACAGGGACTAGGCTTAACGTGCCTTTCGAAGAACGGAGGAGATAGAAATGCCACTAATGGCGACCAATCCAAACACTCGCTCACTCGCCGTCGCTTGACGCGTGCTATCGTTACGAACAAGCGCGCCTCGCAAGGTTTGAACTCCTCTTCTATCCTACCTTCTATCCTATCTTTTATCCTACCTTCTATCCTATCTTCTATCCTACCTTCTATTATATCTTATATCCTACCTTCTATCCTACCTTCTATCCTACCTTCTATCCTACCTTCTATCCTACCTTCTATCCTACCTTCTATCCTATCCTACCTGATTGATATTTACACATTATTCACACCGTTTTAGAAGAACAACAAGAAACTTTAATATAAAACCCAATAAGGTTTAAACAAAGAAGTTCTAATCGCGCGCGGTCTCTTTTAAGTGACGCATTTTATTTTTAATCTATGGTTTTAAAAGAAACTAATATAAACATATAATGTTTTTAAAAAAAAGTACTTATAATTTTGTCTCAAAAGTAAGGTACTATTTATTTTTCATCGTCAACATTTTAACGTCAACGTTTAATATATGGCTCTAATAAAAGTTCATTTTGCGACTTATGAATTTATAGAGCCGGCGTGACATATTATATCGCTGCAAATTTAAACGCCACGACCGAGGGCGGTACGTGACGAAACTAGATATGCCAACGTGTTATTTTATTGCTTAAAATTTATTTGTTTTAATATTTTCTATGACTTACTTGACCGATAGTCCTATGTCGTTCATCGGTTGTCTCATCCACCACCATGCGTCTCTAGCTTTGTCACTACATAGTATAAAACAAAGTCGCTTTCTCTATGTCCTTTGTATGCTTATATCTTTAAAACTAAGCAACGGATTTTGATGCGTTTTTTTTAAAAGAGTGATTCAAGAGGAAGGTTTTTATGCCCATGCGAAGTCGGAGTGGGTTTCTAATAATATAACAAAGCTGAAAAGTTTATTTATTTGAATGTGTATAAGTAACTTTAGAACCGTTTAGTCCGATTAAAAATAATTTGTGCATATGATAGCCGGATTCTTGGGGAAGGTTTTAGACTACAGTACATACACAGTTATGTTTTTCTATTATTTGTTGATATAGCTGCAACAGCTCTATATTTCACGACCGCCAATAGGCGACCGCACGACCATTTTTCGAGCCGTATGCAGCCGAACTGCCAACCTAGTTATAAAAAAATATATGTTGGAACCGACTGTGTCTTGCCCGTCAATCGTCCCTGGAAAATCACTCGTGGGATCCCAGACTGTGACATAAAGGAAATCGATATCTTATCTGCTGCCCCTTGTTGGTATATAAGAGAGAGAGGAAGATAGCTGTGTAGAAATATTTGGGTGCGTAAATTCATCATCACCATCCTCTTTGCAAAGGTACCGTCTTGCGACGTCACACGTTCGTTTCTCAGCATGTGTATCATTGTACACATACTGAAAATATATAGAGTAACTATTTGTGTCTATCAATTGCAGGTACCTTTTTTACCAGGACGAGTCCAGTCTAGAAATGTATATATCTGTGGTTTCTAAACTGGGTATAAATAGCATTAGCATGACGCCATCGATAAAATATTACTAAAGTATAGATAGCTACTCACGTACATTGAATCCGTACCTCGCCAAAATCGGCTTATTTCTAGATGGCGCTACTGAGAAGTGTTTGTTATAGGTTTCCATAAAAATTCCGTAAAAATGAAAAGTGTCGCTGCAGCCGTAACTTGAATAACATACGAGTTAGTTTATTTCCAGAAACCATAGATGGCACCACTATCTCACGCTTCGTCTGCGGCTTGCGCACCGTAACCACTCCCACATACACAAACCGACTAACCACCTCAAAGAAATTGAACTATACGCAAACCACCACTAACCACGTCCACGCACACGCATCGAATATTATTTTTCTTGTAGGTAGGTACAGGTACAAGATACATTTAGCGTCAGTGATTTAGCCACAGCATGAAAATATACCTACACTACCCGACCATAGCGTTCGAGACATGATTGTTTTTGCCAAAAAAACAAAACCGACTCCAATTAGATAGGTACTTAACTAAAAAGGATGAAATAATTAATACATTGTTGTTTAAAAATGCTTCATAATCATAACAAACATTTTAATAAATCTGAATGAAGTCGATGATGAAAGATTGTGGATACCTATTTGATGTGGGAAGGGTACGGCTTGGGCCTTGGCTCAACACTTGGGTATAGAGATTGCTGGGCATATTGGTTTTTGTTTTTTGGGAAAAAGATTAACAAAACAGACTCTTGGTGGGGTTCTTTCGCAGCTTGCCCCTGCGGCCTCGTACAAATTACTCTGCCTTCGCCCTTGCGAAGGGCTAGCTACGCCTTCGGCCTTAGGCGCCAAGTTACTTAGCCTACCTGCCTGCTGTGTTACTAAGTTACCACTTTTATTAATTTTAAATATTAGACAAATTGAAAAGGGTACCTTAGTAACAAAGCAGGTATTAAAAAAATCCAAAACCCATATACCATTATGGTCCCATAAGTAACTTGGTGCCCAAGGCCGAAGGTGTTTAGCTTCACGATGGCGAAAGCAGAGTAACTTTTGCGAGGCCGCAGCAGGTCGAGTGATGCAGGTCAAGGGGCTGTTTTGTTAATCTTTTTCCCCAAAAACAAAAACCGATTTCCATTTCTTTACTGAGGCCGATTTGAACTTTGATAAATTTTAAAACTTAAGCACCTAGGTGTGCAGGGTCAACTGACCAAGTACTCAGAGGGACAATAAATAAAGTGCAATGCCTCATTTTTGAAACAATGTTACCTACCAAAGCATACAGGGTCGATTGACCACTCTGACACCACAGAGTGCAGGGTCAAATAAGCTTGTTAACAACACTTATGAATTAATACCAAAGGAAATCGAACGTTAAGTAAAAAACCGTCACAGGGGCCGTGGGGATTTTAAAAAGTTAATACCGGGGCATACAGGGTCGATTGACCTTGAAAATTATTTCATTATCAAGCAATCAACTTGTAAACATACGAAAAATCAAGAAATAACTTGCTAGGATCTACGTTAAGGCGTAATCGGAGTCCGGGGAATATGCAGGGGTCGTTAATAAAATCAATGAGTATACAAATACGAGAACGCAACACTGAAAGAAAGAACACCAACAACGCTACAAGCTACCTAGTTATGCATGGAGCATTACATAGAGACGCAGTCCTAATCAATGCATAGTGCATATTCTCCGTACTGCCCACGCGTAGCCGGACCACCGTGTTATGCTGACACGGCGTCTGGTACGATTCCTTGTCATTTTGTATTTAGTTAATAAGTTAGTTTTAAGAGTCAGTCTGTAATGAGCTCTGTTCTAATAAACACTTCTAAAATTCGAAGTTTAGTTTTTAAAAAGCTCCCTCTACGCTCTCGTAACTTAAGTGGCGCAGCCCGGGTAGGATTCGAGTTATCCTGTCGCCGTTTTTAGCTTCTCTACACCCCCAAATCGGTGAAGTGCTACTATTCGGTGCACGTGGACTCGAAAATCTCCGAACCAAATAAATAACTTAGTGCGAAGTGCAAAATTTCTACGAGGGGGACTACGCAGCAGCGCATGCAGACTCACCACAGGAAGACATGACGTTGAACAGCTTGTGAGTAAACCTCTTCACTACTGTTTTTAAGTGCGTACGTGTTTTTTCCACATTTTCCGACCCCAAATCGTCGAACTTTTAATTTTAATTTATCTGATTTTGTATGATAATAGTGCATAAATAAATCAATTATCCGTGCTTCATATAAAATTATAATAAAATAGCTCCTTTACTATTTTATTTTTATATTTTCTTAATAGTATTAGAGTAAATAAAATATAGAATACCATGGAACAAGTTACTGTTATTCCAAAAGAACTTTTATGTATAATCCCAAAATTTGATGGAGATGAAAAACTATTAAATTTATTTTTAAATAAATGTGAGTATGTTATAAGAGCCTTTAGACGGGAAGGCAATGCTGTTCAGGATTTATATATATACCATTCTGTTACAAGTAGGCTTACAGGTAGAGCTGCGACTCTACTAAGTGAACACCAAAATGTTACAAACTGGGAACAACTTAAGGTCATTCTTCATCAACATTTCGGTGACCCAAGGTCAGAAGACTGTATAGCTATCGAATTAGAAAGCCTTAAAATTAAGCAAAGTGAATCTTACATACAGTTTTGCCATCGCGTTCAAAACGTTAGAAGCTCTTTGTTTGCAAAAGTAAATACTTTGACCGATGAAGGAATTAAAGCGGCCAAGATGATTATTTATAATAATATAGCCTTAAAGGTTTTTATGTATAATCTTCCGGAAGAAATGTTACGAGTAGTTCGTATACGACAATGTACTACTTTGGAAAATGCATTGAGTGTAGTGACCGAGGAAGTTAATTTCCAGGAACAGTACAATGTTAAAAATAATAAGCCGAAGTCGAGTATAGCGCATCGCCCTTATTTTTCACATACCCAAAATTTTACTAAACCTTTAATTAATAATTCAGCTCAATCACTAAATCCAATGCCTAGTCAGCATAATTTTAAATTTGGCATTCCCCAAAACCAAGGTCAGACTATTTTAAGGCCAAATTTCACATCTCCAAATAGAGGAATGTCTTTGCAAGGTCCTGTTGCTACTGCAATACAAAATACACCTCAGCGTAATTTTAATATAGGCCCTTATCCTAGTGCTACACAAAATACACAACAGCGTAATTTCACACAAGGTCCCTCGCCACAATATCGCGCACCTTTTCAACATAGTGGATTTAAATATGGGATTCCTCAATTACAACAACCGTATAACAACAATGAATTTAAATTCGGCATTCAAAATAATCAGAATGTACCTAAATTAAATGCTGACACTGACGTTTCAATGCGTACCGCCCCAGTGAGACAAAATATGTTAGCAAATGAATTATTTTATTGTAAAGAACCATCTGCTTGCTTAGAATACTACCCAGATAATAATGAGTACAGTTATTATACTAATGACCAACATAAAAAGGGCAGCCAAAATAGTAATGCCAATGCACTTTCGCGAATAACGGTTAATGTATTAAGAGGCAATGATGACGTCTCAATGAAAGTAAATATAGACAAAAAAGAACAAAAATTACAAAAATACGTAAATGACTTGACAAACAAAATAAAAGAATTAGGTGAGGTAGAAATGCAGGAACGACCGTTATCTCCTATTATAATCTCTTCTTCCGATTCCCAGGAGTCCAATATCCCATTAGTAAGTAATGGTCGTCGATCCCCATACTCTATCCCATCTTTAGATAGCAGCACAGCTTCTGCTTCTGAAAATCCAAGCAGTGATAATACAAACACTATACATTCCGCGCGTGATATTGACACAGATGGTATTCTTATTCTACAAGAAGCCGTAGACATGAAGCCAAATCAAATACTCGTATACACCTGGAATAGAAATCAAATATCAGTTAAAGACTTATCTAGAGAAAAACAAAAGATTTTAGAGGTACATTTACCTGAAAATAATCCAGATCTAGTTACAAAATTTCTTTTAGAATACACTAGACCTAAAATTAAATATTTCTTCTATTTCGAGAGCGACTTACATCGAAAACAATTTTCCCAAATTACCACAACACTATTTAAAAAGGGTACAGTGAAATTTTATGAATGTACTAAACGTATAGTTTATGTCGATGATGAAAACGAACAACGTGAGGTCATCCTTAAATACCATACCGGGAAAAATAGTCATAGAGGGATTAAAGAGACCTTAGCACATCTTAAACGTACTTTTTATTGGCATTCTATGGATAAAACTGTAGCTAGTGTTATCAACTCATGTGAAGTTTGCAGAAAGATGAAATACGACCGCAAACCTCTAAAACCCGAATTGCAGCTCTCTCAAACTCAAACCAAGCCGTTTCAGGAAATATTTATTGACACTTTCACAATAGAAGGCAAAGCTTACCTAACATTAATTGATGCATTTAGTAAGCTGGGCCAGGCTATAGAAATTATCAATAAGTCCACACCGGAAGTAGTAAGAGCTTTACTTAAATACTTTTCCTTATATGGAGTTCCTAACCGAGTTAGCTCCGATCCAGGTGCCGAGTTTAATAACTCACTTATGAAGGAAATGTTATCATTTTATAAAATCGAATTGCATATAGGCACGCCTCATAATCCTAATTCGATGGGTTTAATTGAAAGGTTTCATTCAACTATTATAGAAATATACCGAGTTGCTAAATATGAATGCAAGGTTACTGATGCTGCATCGGTTATGACATATGCATTAATGTCATACAATCATACAATACATTCAGCTACAGGCTTGACACCTTTTGAGGTTGTGTTTGGTCACACCGAATCTAATAACCCATTTTCAGCTGATTTTGAAAAACAATTTACACAGCAATTGGTTAAAGAACACGCGAGAAAGACTAAACATTTGTATGAGTACCTAACTGATAAAATTGCACAGCAAAAACAAAATGTAATTAATAGGCGTAGAGGTGAAATAGAGTTTGATATCGAGGTAGGTGACGAGATTTTCATGAAAGGGGTAAATACTAGGCGAAGTAAAGACAAACCGAGATATCAGAAAGCTCAAGTTACCGGGCCAATCCACAGAAATACTGTGCCAGTTATAACTAATAATCGTGACACAAAAATACCAATTAAAGATATTAAACGCCCTCCACAGATTATTGCTCCTAGGAGTCCAAATGATCCAAAGCCAGGGCCTTCTTCTGCACCGGATTGACAAGAACCCAGGGTTATTGCCAGTCAAAGAAGGTCAAGCTGTCATCAGCTACGACAAATGGACAATAGTTAAGATTTTAAATTTAGATGATACATATAACGAATTAGTGCTAAATAGAAATAAGTATGTCTCGTTTAAAAAAGAGATGCATAAATGTCTAAGTGCGAAAATGTTAGATATAGATATAACTAATGTAGAGGTACAAACCGATTTTATTATGCATAGTGTCATAGAGAAATATAAACAATTATTCCCTGCAGTAAGAGTCAGACGTGGTATAATTAATCCTCTTGGTTCAATAATAAAAACAATTACTGGTAATCTGGATAATGATGACGCTTTAAAGTATGAAGGCTTAATTAGTAACATTAAAACAAAGCAAGACGCTTTAAATGAGAAAATTACAATAGTTACCGAAATGTTGAATACATTTTCCAATATCGCAAATTCTACTAAAAGCAATTTTATGAAGATTGATAACAATATAAAAGAAATAAAAGCCTATCTTAACAAAACAAAGTCAAATCAAAATTTAGATAAAATTGCACACATTTATATGTTATTTTTACAGAATTTCCAAATGCTCTATATACGACTTAATGAAGTCGAAACCGCTATTGCTTTTAGTAAAATTAATGTACTACACCAATCTATAGTTGACCCAGATGAGTTTTTAGTAATGTTACAACATATAGAGACTACTAATAAGTTAATAGTACCAGCTACCTTAGAAAACATTGTAAAGATAGAGTCAAGTACCGTATTAAAAGCTTATATCAAACAAAATCAGATAAAATTCGTTATGCATATTCCTTTAATCATAGATGAAATTTATAATTACTTTAAATTAATTCCAATACCAATTTTAAATACCGATAAAAGTAAGACTTCGATGATCCTTCCCAAATATCCTTACGTACTTGTGAAGGGGTTGAAAACAAGGTTGTTATCTCAGCCATGTCTCGAAATAGATGAAGAACGTTTTTTGTGCTATGAACATGACCTCTCTACTCATTTGCAAGATGAGTGTATTACCGAACTCATGCAGTTTTCAGCTAATACTTCGAACTGCCATCCTGTGTCTGTTTTTATAAATGATCTTAAAATAGAATCCTTACAGTTTAACCGCTGGATTATTTATACTAAAAATGAATATATACTTACCGAATATTGTAGTGAAGAAACTACTCAAGAGGTCATATATGGGACTTATCTGTTAACCTTAAACAATGATTGTTATGTCAAGGTTAATGAAATTATCCTGAGAAGATATATGAATGATGGAAAGAAAATATTTGATACAAAATTACCTCAAATACATTTACCTAAAGTAGATGACGTCCCGGAGCCGCTAAAAACTATCAACCTCGATGAGATCAACCTTGCAGATATCCAGTTCCTGAACTATTTAGTGAAAAATAGTGCCTCGAGTGTTATAAGTGATAGTGAAAAGTCACATAGTGTTGTAAAAGGTGTTAGTATAGGAAACTTAGTTATAATCATAGCTCTAGTTTTCTTAACTCTATGTTATAAATTAAAGCTTTGGGCAAAAATATGTAATATGAGGAAAACTCGAGATAATCCTACGGATAATCTCGAACTTACGGATGGAGGAGTTATGCATGGAGCATTACATAGAGACGCAGTCCTAATCAATGCATAGTGCATATTCTCCGTACTGCCCACGCGTAGCCGGACCACCGTGTTATGCTGACACGGCGTCTGGTACGATTCCTTGTCATTTTGTATTTAGTTAATAAGTTAGTTTTAAGAGTCAGTCTGTAATGAGCTCTGTTCTAATAAACACTTCTAAAATTCGAAGTTTAGTTTTTAAAAAGCTCCCTCTACGCTCTCGTAACTTAAGTACCTAGCTGTGAACACATCGCTCACTCACACATACATCTCTCAAACTTGACTTCAGATATGCGCTCCGGTTTATGTAGTTTGGTCATCATCCAATATATATTTTTTTTTGTATATTTATATTTTGCAATCTAACATAACAAATTAACTTATGTCTTAGAAATACATCAAATACCAAACAAAATATTTAATAATTCTTACAATGGATTATTAAAATATTCTGTTTCTTAGCATTTGCAAGATATATTGATATGCATAAAACGAAACATAGAAAATTAATTCTAAGAATTGCGCCATCTAGTGAATTTGTGCGAAGCTACTAACATATTTACTTTGTGGTCACACGAGGTTTGCTTTGATGGTTCTAATTTTTACGAAAAATTGGCAAAAATAGTAAGATTGATACTGGTAGCGACATCTAGTTAATTAAGGAGAAAGTAAAATTCAGGCACACTTTGATGTATGGAGGATAACCATCTATACTTTAGTAATATTTTATCGATGATGACGCTAACGACTTGTTGTGGCGAAATATTCTTTTGTTGCTCGATGATTTGCTTGAAATAACTTTTTAAATTTTATAAAAACACAACTTTTAAATTGATAATAAAAGTAAGGTGTTTCTTTTCCCAGTTGGCTAACAACCTCTTAAAACCATGCAAGAACGATTGAGTGAGGGAGATGTCGCCCTAAATCATGTATTGCGCTGTTTCACTTACTCAATCGTTCCTGCATGGTTTTAAGAGACGGTAGTAACCCCCCTGATCTCCGACGGTGAGTTTCTATTGTATTGTATGTATGAGATCCCAGAATCAGATTATTCTCACAAGTTTTACCAATAGGCAAGTATTGAGAAACGTTCCAAAAATGTTTGTCAAAAGCCAAGCAACGAAGGGAATGTAAATGAGGAATGAGCGAACAAGGGATGGGTGGGCACCGTCAGGTTTCAACGCCCACTGTCCGCTTAGTCAGCGGTACGCCCCTGTAGTAAGCGACGCAATGGTTATACAGCCTGATTAAAGTTTGACAAAACTAGATCTTGAAATTAATCTATGTAGCGATTTTTTTTAGAGGCCATACACCGGGCCCAGAATAGATATGACTGGAGGATACTAACTGCCAGTTTGGATTATAAATATAAATTGATAAATTTTAAATATAACTTTTGCACGTCTCCTAACAGACTGAGTACACTGGACTAAGAATTGTAACACCATTTATACATGTATTCTTGCAAAATAAATGATTCTTATTCATAAGTGTTGTGACGGTAAACTTATACTCAAATTAATATTAAAAACTATCGAAGTAAAATTGAATAACATATTCCTATGTATCAATACTTATTAAAAAATACTTATTAATTGAATTTTAGGAAGATTTCCAGCTATTACAAGAATAATAATAATTGAAATAAGTAAATGTACTTAATGTATTGAAAAAATGTCTGTGCTAATAGTTTTGCTTATAAGCTGAGTAGATTAACTAAACAAGCTAAACATTAGTAACTAAACAACTGGAAAGAAAGATAGATAAATAAATATATATTTTACTGTAACAATTAACAAAGAAAAACAATTACAAAAAGACTAGAGAGAGACGACTATCTAAGAATAAACAAAGTATAAACAAAAGTCGCTTTCCGCTGTATATCCCTATGTTACTTACTTCAAAACTTCGCAACGGATTTTGATGTGGTTTTTATAATAGATAGAGTGATTCGATCGGAAGGCTTTTATGTAAGCTCATAATATTGCACCCACGCGAAGCCGGGACGGGTCGCTAATCTAAGAACAACCAGAAACTGAGAATGTAACACAAACTTGAAGGGCGAGGAATTCGAACACATGATTGTTTAAATCTATATCTTTCCACCAATCAATTACATGATATGTTTATTTTTGCTCGATCCTTTTTTTAATAGAACATTTTCAAAATACTTAACGGCGTCACTCTTACCACTGTCAGACTTTTCCTCTGGACATAACTTACCATTGGCGAGTGGTGACATTGAAAGTCTTAGAACCAAATTGTGGACCCTATAGCTGTCCAAGCAGGGACAATATGATGTTGAGATGTCATTGTGATGTTCCCAGACCATCGCAAATCTTTTATCTTATTCTGCATGCTCAGGCACCTTTATAATTAGGATGAATTATTCCGCTCTCAAAAACAAAATCGTTATTGATTTAATAGAATCCGCCTGTATATTCAAAAATATATATAGGTGTATCATCTAAGTATGGCAAGCAGTACACAC
Source organism: Apomyelois bistriatella (assembly GCA_947044815.1). Classification (NCBI taxonomy): domain Eukaryota; kingdom Metazoa; phylum Arthropoda; class Insecta; order Lepidoptera; family Pyralidae; genus Apomyelois; species Apomyelois bistriatella. Next base: position 11,433,308 of record OX345701.1, on the reverse strand, counting down.
TTGCTTCATAAGCATTTCACAAGTGTTTTCTTTTTGTGCATTTTGTAATAAAAGGAAAATATAATAAATTGAATATTTTCCTTTGTATTCACAAATAGCTACCACAGAACACATGAATAAAGCTTCAGTCTTGAACAAAAAGAGCATTCTCGATAGGGGGTAATTTCTTGCCAATTTACAATGGTTTCGACTACTTTCGGCTGATTTTATTATACCTATAAAACCGTTTGGGGATCGTAAATATTTATATTGAATTGACTGTGCCGCAGTTGTATCAGTAATACAGATCCCGCGAATTTGTGTGAGAAAAAAAATAAAATACTTTCCATTGAGTTGAGACCATGTAGTTAGGAATGGCAGCACGGTCTCGGCCGCGATTTCATATTTCTATGGTTTTAGACAGTTTCGAACGCAGAATTAGGAAATCGACCAGGGATTTTTTTTTAAATCTATGGTAAGAAAGTGTTTATGTCCCCTAACATTTAGCATTATCTCATTGAAGACATAGAGAGCAAGCCGTGAACAGAAAGCCCAATTTTTTGTGCATTATGTTGCTATTTAAGGATTTTTTTATAGCACACTTAATTAATTTTGAGAGGTGCTGCAGATTTTTCAAACAAAAGAAAGGTGTGGACGATTTAAATAAAATCTTGACTCGAGACCTTTAACCAAGGTCTCGATTGAACATACATAAAATATTAACAAAAAAAAGAAAAGAAAATCAGTTTCCTAATTAGTTACCATATCTTTTTTATGGTTTTGCCATTTTTATCAATTTTTTTTTAATTATGGGTACATCCGTGAAACCTACCAAATCTGTATACCCATATTACTCTGCGCAAACCCGGATATACTCTTAGCAAGGGTGCTGGAATTTTTATCACTCCACGTAATGTGGTGTGAAAATTTATAATGGCAAGTCTCCGGCTAAGGAGATCCTGTTTTAAGGTGATACCTCGGTGAACACTAGCGCCGCCGTCATTTAAAAATCATTACTCACTGAAAACACAAGTTATCAAAAATCGCTCTGCTGTAATTAAGGTTCTGGATCTGAAGTTAATTTTAAACAGATTAAATTACTAAATTATAATTCCCTATAGTTACAAATTGCATTTTTCCTTAAAACGGCCACTTTTAGCAGTTTTGCAATTTGTAACTATAGGGAACTATTATTTAATAATTGAATATGATTAAAATTAACTTCAGATCCAGAACCATAATTACAGCAGAGGGATTTATGATGACTTGTGTTTACAGTGAGTAATGATTTTTAAATGACGGTGGCGCTAATGTTCGCCGAGGTATCACCTTAAGTTGGATTGTACTTACTCTATTCTCAATTTTCACTGTTCAAAGAGAGTGCTTAGTTTACTAAGCGCATTAATAGGCGGGGCATATAGGTAACTAGCACAGTAACTAGCGTGAAGAAGTCCTTTGCAACCTACGGATTTCGGAAATTATGTTATGTAGGTACCTACTTATTTCATTTTTAATTAATTACAAAAAAATAATGTTGTATTGGTTGAATATTATTGATTACTTATTTGAATTTACTTATTTGAATAAATGAATGAAATTATTTGAACGAATGAATGAACACATTTGAATACCTGTCGATGAATTGTTGTTCCATTATTTTATTTACCTATATAAAAATTAATTTCTGTTCGTTAGTCACGCTAAAACTCGAGAATGGCTGGGCCGATTTGGCTAATTTTGGACTTGAAATATTTATGGAAGTTCAGGGAAGGTTCAAACGGTGAGAAAAGTGCGTTCAGGCGGTACGGAGTTCACTGGGTCAGCTATTTTTTTTATATAAATTACGAGTATTTATAGGCCTACGTCTAGGCCCACTAATGTCTAAAAAAAATATACTTTTGCATGAGTTTTTTGCAGTAAAGTCCACAATTGGCAATCACAGAGCATCCCGTGAAAGTCCCATTTGTTGAATTATTTATGAAATGTAATTATTCTCCATCATTGGCGCAACATGTGGCCCGTCATAAATATCATCTCGCCAATGGTTCTCAACCTATACTGACCAAGGATTAATGACTAACGCACTTATTCATAAAAAAACTAGCTTATGCCCACGGTTTCGTGCGCGTAAAATTAAAAAAAAAATGTGATAAATGAGGAACTACTACCGGTTTTGTGCAAACTTCAGTTAAACCATCTACTTAATAGTCCGAACAAAGCCTAAACATTTGGTTTGAATAGATGAGCCCGTTCTTGAGTTATAAAATTACATCGAAAAGTGGCATTGATTTTTATATAATAGACTTCGCATGGGCATAAAAACCTTCCTCTTGAATCACTCTATCTATTAAAAATAAACCGCATCAAAATCCGTTGCGTAGTTTTAAAGATTTAAGCATACAAAGGGACAGAAAAAGCGACTTTGTTTTATACTATGTAGTGATAATGATTGATAAAAAGCGTTTGTTAACTTCATGTTTACTAAAATGTGTTTTATTTATTTAACTTTATTACCCAATTGTAAACGGCGGACTTAAAGCCTGGCTTTATCTACCAATCAACCATATGACTGATGCAGAGAAAGGTAGTGTTTTGTCTTGTATTTTCACTTTAAATGTTGATAAGATAGAAAGAGCCAAAATATATTTTAGATAAAATGGGCACAATATACGTTTGATAATTTTTATGAATACCAACCTACCATAGGGTAATTCTTCGTCATTCTACCCTACCGTCACACACGCACAGTATATATAGTATCAGTTGCAGTGACCTTACATCATCTCTTAAAACCATGCAAGAACGAACGAGGCGAGTGTGCGGCAATGTTTGGATTGGTCGCCATTAGCAAAAAATCCAGTAGTAGAGCCCTAGAAAAGTACGCTATAAAGTATAAATTAATTAGAATTTATTGCACATTTTGAGAAACACTGTTTAATAGGCCGTTTCGTGTCGAGTGAATTCGGAGCCGCACAATGGGATTCGTTTGGTTATTTTTCCCGCCAATTACCTGCCAGGCCATGTTTGGATTGCCTCCGATTCCGACCTAGATTCTAGTGTTGTAAGTAAAAGTATAAAATATCGATAATCTATCGATCGATACCATCGTAGCGTAATATAATAAAGATACAAAATTGAAAAAACAATCGATAATATCAAATGTCTAAAGTTTGCAATAGTATTCATGAAAGATAAAACTATAAATGTATCGATACTTTATTTAATTTAGATACTTAGAAAGGTATAAAAATATCGATAAGATTTATTTTTAGCTTTAACTAGTGCTTCATTTAAATTGTACCTTTATTATTCATAGTATCTTAACCCTTTCACTGGCAGTAACGCCTCTCGACGTAGATAACAATAAAATGTTATTGTTATCTCATTTACTGTCCGCGAAAGTGTTAATACAATATAGTATTTATACGTGATAGTTTTTTTTACCAAAAACTTAATATCGAGTTTTACATTTCATCAATATTTTAAACTATTGACTTCGAAATGTTTGTTAATTTTTCGAGTTTAAATCACTACATAGTATAAAACAAAGTAACTTTCTCTGTCCCTATGTCCATTTGTATGCTTAAATCTTTAAAACTACGCAACGGATTTTGATGCGGTTTTTTTAATAGATAGAGTGATACAAGAGGAAGGTTTTTATGACCATGCGAAGCCGGGGCTGGTCGCTAGTTTTCGATAAAAACACAATCGATACCTAAGCAACACTGCCAGATTCAACGGTTTCAGTCCGTCCGCGGTTTGAGCTTTGAAAGGAATTAAATTGGCGAGTGAAGCCGTCACTATTTCAGGAGTAAGGTTTTTTTAGTCCTACATTAAAAAATAATCTATGTCAACTTCAAATGATAAAGAATTTTTGTATTGCGCCAGTTAAGTTATTGTTATACAGTAGAACGAGATAAATAAAAGATTATATTAGAAACATATACTAGTATTTAATTCGATAGTTACACAATGAATTTAGGGTCGTGGAGTTGTACTCCACAAAGTTAGTGATTAGGAAGTAAGAAAAGCAGTAACGTACTCAAGTGGCAGATGTTAAGCGTACAGTGCACAGTGGGGTACAATATGTTCCCTATATAAGGGTAAGAGTCACTAAGCAAGTAAATATTTAAAAGATTCAGGCCATTTAAGGCGTTACTTTGTGGAAGTCAAGTTACAATTACTTACCAAATTACTTTGCCTACCACCACTAATGTTAGTCCCAGCACGCCCGTCACTATTATTTTTCAAACACATTCCTTGCGACACATAGTAGCAGTTTGCATGAACTGGTGGTGGAAGTACGCAAAGTAGTTTGGTAAGTACTTGTAAGCATGTAAAGTTACTTTAATACACCTATGTGGCCCACTACATTCTGTCACAGACAATAATATTTTGCGTTTGTATTTAATATAGTGCAATGAATTAGGTGTTAGGTATGTTGTTTGTATTCCCTACTTACTTGTACCTAGAAGTCAGTGCAATTTGAAAATGCACCAGCTCAGAACTAGGATATTAACTCTTTGACGACACAAAACACCATCAAATGCATTGACCTAAATGACAATGAATAGACAAACACACATTTTTTTAATAATAATAAAAAAAATTTCAAATACCTAACTTAAACAAACATTTTTTTACAAAAAGAGCTATTAAATAATTTTTTTACAAAAATATGGATGCCTGAGCTTGGAAAAAAATATTAGGTACTATATATATGTATAACTAGCTGTTCCCCGCGGCTTCGCCCCGCGTGGGTCTCTGTTATATCGCGCCCAAAAGTAGCCTATGTTTGACCTCAGGTCGTTAACTATATCCCTACCAAATTTCATCACAATCGGTCCAGCAGTTTAGCCGTGACTCTTCACGGCTAAACTGCTGGACTGCTGACAGACAGACAGACAGACAGACTTTCGCATTTATAATATTAGTATGGATAGTATGGAAGTATGGATATGGATTAGTATGGATGTACCTACTACTACTTACTTGCCACAGAGGGTGTTATTTCTCTGTGTTACTCACTCACTCCGTAGCCTCAGCAAACCGAAGTGGATCTTGGCCTCCGAAACGAGTGAGCGCCACAGTTTCCTGATCAGCACACGTAGCCAAGTGACAATTTCAAAACGCTAACGAATGTCGACAAGAACAAAATGTATTGAATTGACATAAGCTGCGGTAAATCACCACATTGACCACGTGTCAATCTTATGTCAATCAAATACATTTTGTTTTTGTCGAACTTCGTTAACGTCTTAAAATTGTGACTGGCTAAGCCCCCTGGTTCTGCGCTATGGCTCACAAGTAATTTATGTACTTTTTTTATTTATTTCACTAACATTATATTTACAATAACAATTTTCAGTTAACAGTGTAACAAAAACAATTTTTTTAATTAGGTTTGAACGTACACTGGCATTCAACGTCGAACATACACAATACATCCTTACCTCTTGATTTTATTATTATAATTCACCGAGAGGTAAGATACTATCTTCGTAAATCTCTGATGCTGACCCGCATTTCTCAGAAACTGTTTATTTATTTCATGTACATTCAAATACAAACATTGGAATCTTAAACATAGAAAATTCGTTGGAGATATGTATCGGTAACTAAGAACGCCTATTGTTGACTCTACTACGTTAGACTATTATATATTCTGTTACTCTACAGAGAAATTAGATCTAAGTTAGAGCTCGATATTTCATGTTAATGAGGTTATTCGCTCTAGTATTAAATACGCAAGATAGTCTGGTAACCTTAAATTCCTACTCTTACAAAGTACACTCTTTCAATACTCACTTGTTCATCTACAGCAATTCGAGACTCTATGTAACAAACGGCAATTTGGTAGCGCCTGACGACTTTATTAAAACGAGATTGCGTTTTTCAAATGCCAAGGGGCTTTGTCAACAAGCCGTACGATCTGCTCTGACCAATGTTTGTTCTTTTTGCATGAGTGAGAATGTTCTTTTATGAAGATTCTGGGATTCAAATGGCTTTTTAAAAATCGTTAGATTAGGCTAGTTTATTGTTTTTGTTTAAAATAATTGTTTTCTATTTGTTTTGATTGAAACAATATTTTTCAGAACCCTCTAACGCAGCAAAAGTTAATTTTAAAAGTTCACTTTTAAAACCTTATCGAAAACACCGTCGGCCATTTTTGCAGTTTTGTGACGTAGGTAAATCCATACTTCCATATCCATATCCATATCCATACTAATCCAAACTTTCATACTTTCATATTCATACTATGCATACTATTCATACTATTCATACTATTCATACTATTCATACTATTCATACTATTCATACTATTCATACTATTCATACTATTCATACTATTCATACTATTCATACTATTCATACTATTCATACTATTCATACTATTCATACTATTCATACTATTCATACTATTCATACTATTCATACTATTCATACTATTCATACTATTCATACTATTCATACTTTCATATTCATATTCATACTAATATTATAAATGCGAAAGTCTGTCTGTCTGTCTGTCATCTCTTCACGGCTAAACTGCTGGACCGATTGTGATGAAATTTGGTAGAGATGTAGTTAACGACCTGAGGTCAAACATAGGCTACTTTTGGGCGCGATATAACCGAGTCCCACGCGGGGCGAAGTCGCGGGGAACAGCTAGTATTCAATATGTTTTGGTTTCGTGGGTCAAATAGTGTAAGAAATGAACATTTGTTACATCAAAATTGATGAGTCAAGTAGTCTATTAGGAAGCTTGTACTTGCTTATTGTCTGGGTAATTCAAGTATTAGTTGGTTTATTTTCTGCTACTTATACCCAGAACGTACTATTATAGTACCTTTTACGTAATCTTTGCTAGTATAAAGGCTAGTAGCTACTAGGGTGATCTGTAAAGAGCACCTGGCACTTATTACTTCAGTACACTACCTATAAAATGATTTAGAGCTAGTTCAGACATGGCGGATTCCGCGCAGATGCAAATCGCGCGGTTCTAAACGCAAGTGTTCAGACAGGCGCGGATGTACATGCGGAGTGCCGTTATTCGCATAGGGTGACAGTCCAATCATGGAAGTCGAAGAAGCAATATGTGTGTACTTGTTGCTCCGTAAAAAAGAAAGAAAGAAGAAACGGCAGTATTGGGTGCATCCAATATTACGCGATCGGTTTACTCATGGTCAGTTTCAGACTTTATATCCAAAATTAAGAAGTTATGAACCAAAATTCTTCAATTATTTGAGAATGTCGATAAATTCATTTGATGAATTATTAGAAATGATAAGTAAACAAATTGAATCTAATGATACCCATATGAGGTCAAGCGTGTCCCCAGAAGAAAAACTCGTGATCACATTAAGGTAAGATATTTATTTTATACGTCAGAATATATATTTTGTACTATAGAAGACTGTGAATCGTCAGTGCTATTGCATGATAAAGGCGATGGAGACTCTCCTGGTACTATTGTAGAATATCCAGTGAAATATCCTTGTGGGTTTGAATATTGTTGGTTTTGCCAAAATACTGCATTAGGCGTGTTTTGCTGGCTCGTGATATGAATAGGCGATGGTAATTTCTGCCCTTTCTGTATTACCTGGAGCAATTCAATTTTAGTAGCCAATCGTTTATTTTCTGGAACTTTCTTTAACTCTTTATACAATGACATGCAAAAAAGTTTATCATCATCATCTTGCTTTGACATACTTTCTTGTATCTGTCTTTGTATTTTATCTCTTGATTCAATACTATTTTCTAATATGTCAGCCAATCGCTCTTCTGAAGTAATTTTAGTTTTCTTCCTTTTATTGGGTACCGGTTGTATTTCACTTGCATTTACAAAATTATCTAGCTTTTGGTCAATGTTCCGAATTTCTTCATTTTTGGCTTCATCTATGTTTGTGATAGTTTCTTTGTTTTCTATCGTCTTCTGAAGAAAAGAAAGCCGGTCGAAATACATGTATTTTGAACCTTTACATGCACCAGAACCAGAAGGAATTGATTTGCCTTTCTTGAATTCCTTATTATAAGCATCACGGATGTTCTTCCATTTTTTTTGTAATGATACACCTGGAACAGAAATCACTATCTTTAACAAATATAAATACAGTAGCGGTTAGGTAATTCAAGACACTCATTATGCTTTAACTAGCGGACCCGGCAGACTTTCAAAACGATACAGATTAATATTTTATTTTTCAGATATCTGGGTACTGGTTGTTCCTTTGGAGAACTACATTACAACTTTCGTCTTGGCAAATCTACAATCACAGGAATTGTCCGTGAAGTATGTGAAGCTCTGTGGGAAAAAGTCACAAAAAACGTCATGCCTGAACCCAGCGAAGATATATGGAAGAAAATAGCTAAAGATTTTGAAAAATATGCAAATTTTCCCAATTGCATAGGCGCCATAGATGGCAAGCATATAAGGATTACAAAACCCAAAGATTCGGGTTCTTTGTATTATAATTACAAAACTTTTTTTTCCATAGTACTGTTGGCACTTTGTGATAGTAACTATTGTTTTACTTTCATAGATATCGGATCTTACGGAAAAAGTAGTGATTCTGCAATTTTTAAAAATTCAGCATTTTATAAAAGGTTAATAGAAAAGTCATTACACATACCAAAACCTAAACCAATATCTGAAACAGATCCTAAACCATTGCCATACGTCATAGTTGGCGATGAAGCGTTTGGTTTATCCGAAAATGTAATGCGACCCTATGCAGGTAAAGGGCTATCATACGAAAAAAAAATATTTAATTACAGGTTATCAAGAGCTCGACGTTTTATTGAATGCACTTTTGGAATTCTGGCAAACAAGTGGCGCATTTTTCATAGGCCTATAAACGTGAATATAGACTTTGCCGAAGACATAATAAAGGCCTGTTGCGTGCTACACAATTTTGTTAGAACTAGAGATGGTATACAGTATGAAGATACTTTACATACTGCGCCAATGAGTAATCTTATTACATTACATGCAGGAAGGGGTACACCATCATCATTAAACATTAGAGACAAATATGCTAATTACTTTGTGAATGAGGGTCGTGTAGAATGGCAAGACACGAAAATATGAAATTAAAATTGTTACAGTTCGCGCCAAATAACTAAACTCAAGATGGCGCGTCGCGTTGGTGGGTTGTACATATTACAGTTAATAGCTATACGTTACTGTGGTAACGTGATAGTTTTCCCGCGCTCGTTACGTACCGCCAAACAACGTTATACACATTTCAGTTATTTGGGGTGGACTGTCTATTACAAAACATGTAAACTACCCTGGTAAAATGTATAATTAAATGTCTACTGACCAAAAAGAACCTTCTTTTCCAAAGAATCCTCATTTTCTCCAAAAATCTCCACCAGCTCCTGCCAAGCTCCGTTTTTAATCGTTTTGTTAGAATATTCTGCACATTGGATGTTCCACAAAGCAGGTCTTTTTTCCACCTCATCGATGAATAGCTCGGTGTCGAAGCGATCCATTGTCACCGTCCGATACGCGCGGCTTCCGCGGAGCAACTGAACGCCCTCTAGGTACGTCAAGTAAATAAAACCGAGCGGCGACCGCGCGAATTCATTTTCTAGCGGTTGAGTGGCGGGAGCCGCGCGGATTGTCAATCCGTGCGGACAGGTATGAACGATTTGTAAGGCGCTAATGTAATTAGGATCCGCGCGGTTCAACCGCGCTGTTTGAAACCGCGCGGAATCCGCCATGTCTGAACTAGCTCTTAAACTTGGTGTCTCAGAAATCTGTTTTTGAAATAAAAGTAACTTGAATGAAATTGAGTAGTTTTTCCATATCCCTTTCTTTTTTTTTCCTTTATTAACAGAATCAACAGCACTAAATACAATTGAGTATAATAGATTTCAGTTACTCTTAATGCCAAATACAGATTCACATTTCTTAAACAAAACATTATTTAACTCGGAACAAACATACACGACATTACACGATTGACATCAAAAAAGAATCTTTCAAGATTAACAAATTCTTTAGCTTTATTTTATTAATATAATAGGTTTTCACAATGTAGGTACCTACAGACTTTTACGGCTGAAATGCAAATTAGTTAATTTTATTTGTTAAGAACTCCTAAACTCAGTTATGTTAGATAGGTCATTTTCAGTTCAAAAGCACAGCCATAACGAAGCTATACAAATCTTTGTAAAAATTAAAATCCTTTAGAGTTATGCAAACATAATCCTAGCAGACGGAACACGGGGCTCCTAATCTGCATTTAAATGATGGATTTAAATGGAAGTATTAAAAATAAAGGCGGGAAAAATTGCGTAAAAAGTTAGAAGAGGTTGTGAAAGAGCGCGGTGTTTAACCGATTGCTTAAGAGGAAGTTGTGTTTTAACGTTTAAAACTGTCTCAAAATTACTATACAAAAAACGTACATACTAACATATTTTTTTACTTTTTTACCCCCCCTTTTCATTCACCACTGAAGTCCGGATATCGTAGGTTCGATCTCTATGAGAAGCATAACTTTGTGTTATTTTCAATTTGGTTTGGACATTGGCAGGCTTGAACGCTGATAATATAGATGATTCTGTTCTTCGGATGTAACGTTAAACCGTTGGCGCCAGCTACCACCTGGTGTCTTACCACCATCTCTTAAAAACTTAAAACCATGCAAAATCTAGTGAGTAAGGGGGATGACGCCTTACATCATGTATCGCGCTGTCTCGCTTACTCACTGGATGTTGCATGGTTTTAAGAGACGGTAGTAACCCCCCCTGGTGATCATAAAAGAAACCACTTCAGAGACAGCTTAAAAACCCTGATAGGTTTAATGGATATGGTTGCTCTGTAAAATAGGTAAGGAAGTCAGCTTTGTGCCTAAACTTTTACTCTACATTGTATCTATTCATTCATACTAATTATTATAATGTGAAACTGTGTAAGTATGTCCGTCTATCAAGTCAAAACGAAGAGATATATTTGAATGAAATTTGGCATGGGGATACTTGAACTAAAGGATGGACATGGCTACTTTTGGTCGCGCCAACCGGCATCTACGCAAGCGAACCCGGTGGCGGAAGCTAGTATATGTAATAAAACGTTCCAGTTCATTCCCGCCATTTCCCAAATCTTAACAGATGGCCGTGCTATAAATACTGATCGGACACATCCAATCTGCGCGATTGTCGAAACCTTGTCTTTACAGATATACAGCTTCATTCGACCTACATACCTACAAATATAGATTTAAAAAAAAATTGCCAGCTACATTTTCTATTTCTATACCTACCAAAGAATTTTGAATCGCGCGCGGTCTCTCTACGGCAAATTCTTTAATCTATGGGTTTTGCGAATGTGGTATATATATATAACGAATGTGGTCTTTTGAAAACATAGATTAAAAAAAAAATTGTGTAGACAGCGCGATTCGAACTTCTTTGTTTGAAAATTTGATATATAGCGACGGAGCGGGGCAAAGAAAATGAACTATAAAAGACTACAAACATAGTTTAAAAAAATTGCCAGAGACCGCGCGCGATTTTCTATTTCTATGCCTACTTACAAAGAATAGGGTTAGGAATGTTTGGATTTCAAATCAAATATACAGTACTTGTGTACCCTGGACTCTGAAGCGTAAAAAAGAAGAGAAGATGAAAGAGAAACACGCTGATATCTGAAAAACCGGTTTCCTTTCCTTATGAGATGCAACGTTATGATGAAAGAAAGAGAGACTTCATCAATAGTGCAAAATCAGTAAGAACCTACTGATAAGAACAGGCAATCAGTCAATCAGAAAATGGCAAAAATGCCACTCAAATCTGTTCCTTTGAAGTTTCTTGAAAAATCTAATCTGATCGTTATGCAAGCAAACACTTGTCTCGGTCGGAGTTGAGGCGAAGCCATGGTTCTGCTCCACTATGGACTTTGCAATTTCCTGGATTTAAATAAATGCCTGGCGTCAATCTGTGACGGTTTTTTATTCTATCACTATACAGTATAGTATAAAACAAAGTCGTTTACTCTGTCCCTATATGTATGTATGCTTAAATCTTTAAAACTACGCAACAGTTTTTTTTAATAGATAGAGGGATTAAAGAGGAAGGTTTTTATGCCCATGCAAAGCTGGGACGGGTCGCAAGTTTAATATAAAGTGGGCCACCCTAATTCGTTCTAAATTTGAATCAATTTTTATTAACTTACTTGAACTTAGACTCGCGATTATTAGTCTGATTTCGACATTTCTACAGTTACCTACCTAATAAGTAACACATAAATGGTGCTATAGATAATTAGAACGCGCTATTGTCGTGGATATTTTTATTATTATTTCAAAAAACTACTCAACTGATTTTGATGCCCTACGACTTTAAAATTTTTATTGATATTTCCTACATGCTTACTAAATTTCATCAAAACAGGACCATATGCGAAATTTCAGGAAGATTGGTTCATCAGATAGGGCGTGAAGAGTAACAAACAAACAAATATACAAACTCACTTTCGCATTTATAATATTAGTTGGGATGGGATTATTATTGCCAACGAGCTAGAGAGGTGAAAACTAAATCGTAGTCCAGTGCGGAACCCACCAACTCATTTACATAGTAATACGGTCTCTTGACATTGTTCTCGGAAACGACCGCTTTTCTATTGAGGAGACCTCAAAGAATTCGCAAAATATCATTTGAAGTTGGCTGCAAATATAATAAAATTGGCCAAGAGCGAGCCGTGCTTTGAGGAAAATCTGAATCTTTCAAGAAAAACTTACTGTAATATGATATCAACTTTTTTTTAAATATCATGTGATTTTCAGTGCCCCTAGTATGAGTTTTTCTTAACGCAGACGCTATAGCGACTGCGTTAGGATTTTGTATGGAATTTCTTAGTTGCCTTACTATCCGCCAGAGGAGCTGTACAGGGTTCTCTATCGGGTATCCCAAATATTTTCACTATAAACTAAGGTGGGATAATTGTTTTTTCCATAATCGTCTTGTGTCCGAATGGTGTTTAGCCCGATATCAATGTCACATAATATGACATGCCCTAAAGTTGGATTCCCGAAACATAAAATGCTATAAATTTGTGCGTGATAAATATCATAATCAATAATATTTATAAAAGCTAATCTATATTTCTATATTAAACACTTATTCGAATGAAAAGTAACCCGAATTTGAAGTTAAATAAAATATTGTACCCTAATGGGGGAATACCTAAAATTTAAAAAATATAATTGGTGTGTCCTATTTATATTTAATAATTGTGTAAAAATGCTTTTGCTATGAACTTTTTTTTTGCATGCAGCAAGCATGCAGCAAGCATGCAGCAAGCATGCAGCAAGCATGCAGCAAGCATGCAGCAAGCATGCAGCAAGCATGCAGCTAGCATACAAGCATGCAAGTATTTCTGGGTGGCTCCACCAGAAGACTCGCTTCGTCGGCCCTTCGATTCATTCGTGCACTCGACCTCACTCCGCTCGAGAGATCGCCGGCTCGCTTCGCTCGCCACCTCCCCCCCTCGCTACGCTTCGGCCTCGTACCCTCATTTCTCTCAGGACCTCCTTCGCGAGCTTCTGGTTCCGCGCGAAGGAATAACACTCTAGTATATGACAAAGTTGAGCCACGTGGAGTCGGGGTGCTCTGAGTCGGATTTGTAATCCATGGTTCTCTATCATACCCTAAATATTTTCAATATAATCTAAGATGTAATAATTGTTTTAATATTTCGAAATTTAAAGTTCGGCGAAGCTAAATTAGATGCAAAAGTTTTATGTGAATCGAAGGGCACCATAATTAATATTATGACAAATTAACATTCGGACTAATACATTATACAATACAACAGATATGGCATGTGATTTTATACCATTACTAATTATAAGATGCTATTGTTCTAGCACCCGATATTATGACACAAGAGTATTATGACTAATGATAATTATGTTACCAACTGATACGGTGAGTTGAACATTATTATAACTGAGGATTATAGCAAACTTGTTATGGATCATGACATTCGGATAATAAGTCTTAGGCAATCTGATAGGATACCGCTGTACAGCTTTGCCATACTAACGCAGTCGCTAGCGTCTGCGTTAAGAAAAACTCATACTAGGGGCACAAGTGTAGTGATCTACCCTCCCTTTACGGGTAGGGATTGAGATATCAGGAGCTGTGGAAGTAGTGGGGATTTTCTGATGACGACAGGTGTATATTATTGTATTACTATACTATATTTTTCAGGCTACTATATTTTTCAGGCGGCCTAAAGACATCAAATATATATAGCCTTTAGGCAGCTATCTAGCGATAACAGCTCTGACCAACGGCTTGACATGCCTTTCGAAGCACGGAGGAGCTAAAATAGAAATTTTAGGCTTCTTCCTCTTCTTCAGCCCATCGTCCACAATGCCGAGTGTAGGCATCTAGCAATGCACACCATTCCTCTCGGTCTTGTGATTTTTTCATCCAACTCCTTCCGGCAACTTTGACCAGGTCATCGGACCATCTGGCATGAGGTTTACCACATAATCTAGAAATATTAACAAGAAGTGGCATAGCGCACGAAAAACGTGTCACTAGTTCGGCTTGCAAGCCAACGTTTCACACAGAAAAAATGGGCGGGGAATTTGATTACGTCATTTATTGCTGCTGTTATTGGTCGATAATATTAGGTGGCTTTGTAAACTACGTAATATTTCTAATAAGGTGTGGTGTGGTTTATATGTATTAATTGAAGATAAAAAGAGATAGAATACGCTGCCACACTGATCCTGGAACTAAATCCGCAAAAAACATTCAAAACATTTCTATTCGATAATTTCTCTGTTCTGTGGGGTTTACCAACACTTCTGCGTCCGGTTCTGAGTCTATTTCATTAATGGCGACCAATCCAAATCACGTTCGCTGCCGCTTGACACGCACGATCGTTACCTACAAAACACATGCCCTGCTAGGCTATTGAGCTTCTCAAACGAAATTCAATAGCATTTTTTCTTGTACAAAACTTTTTTGTGGAATGGCGGAGGGCTTGTCCCTTCAGGGACATGTAATTTCTATAAAGCTTTGTGAAAAATCACCACAGCTTTCTAACAATCTAATTGGGTGGAACTTTGACGTCCGAGTTTATTCAGAAAAATTGCCACAATTTTTTTATCAAAGTTAGCAAATACAGTATAATGTGATTATTGAATGATATTATGGACAAATTCGGTTAGGACTGTAATCTGTATTCATAGCATGAGTTAAGTTCAAAACAACACTTTTCCTGGATATTCCTACATAATCTTTTAGCCACAGAATTTAGAAATATTAACAAGAAATGGCATAGCGCACGAAAATCGTGTCACTAGTTTTCAAGGCAACATTTCGCACAGAAAAAATGGGCGGGGAATTTGATTGCGTCATTTATTGCCACTGTTATTGGTCGATAATATTAAGTGACTTTGTTGTAAACTACGTAATACATTTCTCATAACGTGTAATGTGGTTTACATGTATAAATTGAAGATAAGAAGAGAGATGACGCTGCCACACTAATACTGGAAATCCGCGTCAAATCATTTCTATTCGGATAATTTCTATATTCTGTGATCCTAGCACTTTCCTGACTGCATCCTGACATGTTTGTTTCGGAGCCTAGAGTCCGTTTTCTTTTACTTACTATTCTACATCGTGCTTTCTTCGGCATCTTATATGGGACCAATGAATGAGTTCGGTCATGCGCCGCGTCACGTCAACATTCTTTTTCGGGTAACTAAATATCACACCTGACATTATTTTTCTATACGCATCAGAAACCGATTCGACGTTGACGGTAAAAATAAGAGCCAAAATTCATGCATTTAAATTATTAAATTATAGTTCGATATAGTTACAAATTGTAAAGCTGCTAAAAGTAGACGTTTTTAACAAAATTTCAATTTGTAACTATAGGGAACTATAATTTACTAATCAAATATGTTTAAATTTAACTTCATATTTAGAACCATAATTACAGAAGACGGATTTTTGATAACTTGTGTTTTCAGTGAATAATATTTTTTAAATGATGGTGGCGCTAGTGTTCACCGAGGTATCACCTCAAAATGTGGTGCTGTAGGAAAATGCTTGTTGTATCATTTATTGTCTTGTCTTGTCTTGTCATGGACAGAACATCGCACTAATGCGTCAATATCAGAACAACTCAATGTCCGCACACGCCTTTCTGTTCTCCAACGAACTCCTTTTTCGGTCACGTGAATCGAACAGTCTGGAAATTCTTATAATGGTTGGGCGTTTGGCGGGTCCGATCTAGGGGCAAACCATCAACGAACGATTTTTTCCTTGCAGCTTTGAAATACAACACCCAAGAGGCCACACACGGCCCAGAATTGATCTGGTGGCTTACTACCATCTCTAATAACTATCCAAGAACGATTAAGTAAGGGAGATGTCGCCTTACATCATGTATTGCGCTGTCACGCTTACTCACAGAAACTTGCATGGTTTTAAGAGACGGTAGTAACCCCCCTGACTGGTAGATACAAGCTGCCAATTTGGATTATGATGGTCACGACCCTCAGCTGTGAGAAACACGGCTTGAAAGAATTTCCTACCTAAATTAATAAGATTAAACTTTTTCTGGGGAACAACAACTAATAAAGTCTGGTGGTTAAAGGGTTAATAGAAAAAAAAAAACGACTCAAAGCCATGATAATTATAATCACAGAATTTTCTTTACAACGTAAACGCCTAACGGGTTCATTTTACGCTGAGCTCGCTCGCTCTTTGCGCTTTTGTTTGACTTTTCAAATCCACTGCTTTAATTAAGGTACGAAGGGACTAACTTGCAACTTGTGGATTGCCCCAGGGGAGTAGTTGTTATTGATAACTTTAAAAATAGACAAAGGCTTCGCCAGTCTCTATGTCAAAACGTTATGACGAGACCTTGATAAACACTAGCGCCACCATCAACTAAAAATCATTTTTCTTTAATATTGCTTAAAACGGCCACTTTTAGCAGTTTTGCAATTTGTAACTATATGGAAGTATAATTTAATATGATTTAAATTAACTTCAGATCCAGAACTTTAATTACATAACAGGGATTTTTGGTGACTTGTGTTTTTATCGTTCGAGTCACCGGTTATGTCGCATGAAAATCATTGGAAAACGAACGATAATCATTCGACTCACCGGTTTTGGGTGAGTCATACATTTCAAAAATAGCACTCCTGGGCTCTCTCTCCTCTCGAGCATAGTGCAGCTAGCAGACACAATTTTGTATCGTCTATAATAGCTAAGTTATCTATATCTATAATGCATAGTGGTAGCAACCGGAACAACTACAAAGTTTAGCCTTTGAATACTTGCAAGTTAGCGCACTGACTTATATACACGGATACTGTGTCACGTCTTAGCGATTTCCCAGTTGCACCTTCAGCTTTGTCGTCCCCAAGAATTGCAAAACAAATCATCACCATGAAACTACAAAAAATCTACTGCTTTTATAAGTCAATGAAATAAATGGTCATCTTTTATTAAATTTTGGAAATCGCCTCTGCGTGGAATGGCCAGACCACAGACAGGCAACTCCCCCCCCCCCCCCCAAAAAAAAAGATCGCCGATTATGTGTGCGTGTATTTTTGCTTGTGTTTGATAATTTTGTCAAGTGTGTGCGTAGCGACGTGTTTGAATAATGAACTTAACATTATGTGTCGTAGAACCTCGTAGCCGCTACACCATTCTACGAAAGGCTACGAGCTACGACTATTTATCAAACATTTAGGTGTAAAGGTACCTAAACATATTTCGTCATATTTCCTAGAATACCTCGGAACCTGGTCCATACATTAACATTAATTGCAGCTATGAAAAGAATAACTAATTGTGCTTCGAACAAAAGCAACTCGTTAAAACTTCCTTAAAATTTTCACCCAGGGGTGAAAACACCCGGAGTCAGGGCTGACTCCGGCCCTGGTGAAAAGAGACACGGTGTACGTATTGTAAACAGGAACGGATTAAGGCTATTCGGGGCCCATGCTACTAACTGAAATTATGCTTTCGCCCGCAGCTTCCCCTACGTGAATTTCCCTCAGGAACAGTGCTTTTTCCCGGGATACCGCGGCGGAAGGGTACCCTATGTCCATCTCAATGCTTCTCACTATGTTTATGCAAAATTTCTCGAAGATTGATTCAGTAGATAGGGCGTGAAAAGGTAACAAAAAAACAAACAAAAATACAAACTCACTTTCACATTTATAATATTCGTTGGGATAATTTAAAAATATAATTGGGGCCGAAGCTGTTATAAGATTTTCGTCTTTGTGTTTTTGTTATAATTCTAAACCCTGTTATTTTATCAATGTCCAACCTATCTTCAACCTATCTTTTGCAGCTAATTTTAAGTCTCAGTTTATTACTGTTTTTTAGATACACGTCTCTGATAGAAAATCGGCCTAGGAATTTGCTCCTTTTTTTTTGTACAGCACCCTAAAAGATGAAATAGTCTACCAAGAATCTCATGGTAGAGGCTAAGTTTAACTTTAGTCGAAACTAACTCAAACCCGGCGAACTCCATATCGCCTGAATGCATTTTTCTCACTGTTTAAACCTTCCCTCAACTTCCACAAATATTTCAAGACCAAATTTAGCAAAATCGCCTAGCTGTTCTGTTCTTATGGCCCTAGGCTCTGTCTACCCCGCATGGGATAAAGACGTGATTATATGTATGTATGTATGTTCTGAAGATTTAGCCAGTCTAACGAACATCAATTGTTTTTTACTAGAAGAATACAAAAAGAAGATAGATTAAATTTTGCAGGGCCTATAAACGGGAATGATCTGTAAAACAGACGAGGCCCGGGGCCCACATAATTACATATAATACTTAGTTCGACTCTGATTCTTAAGGTGCGAAAAGGAGAGAATTAATTTTTCAATATATATGTTAAGTAAGTATTTTGTAGGACGTTTGTTTGTAAATGGTTAACACTAAGAAAAAAATCCCAGGGTCTAACTATATATTCCAAATTTCACCCAAATCGGTTCAGTCGTTTTCCTTTGACAGAGTAACAAACATCCATACAAACTTTCGTGTTTATAATATTAAGTAGGGTATGACGTGCAGTACGTAGTGTAATAACAACAGTATTTCCTCTGTATCTCCTTAATTAGTTGTTTAATATTATGTAAATTCGGTTATTTTAAATGGCACATGACTGGAACAGAACGGCTTGTTAATGACACTTCCTTATAAGAACACAATAAAGTTCACCGTCAAAGGAGCGAGGCGGTAACTGAGACGTGGAGTTATACCTTTATTACTGGAATCGACAGACAGATAATAGGCTACTTGACTCATATCAATTTTGTATGGTGTAACAAATGTTTATTTCTTATAGTATTTGACCCACGAAACCGAAATATATCGATATCCGCTAAGAAAAATTTCAATTTCAAATTTGCTTAAAATTCGGAACTGTCAAAACGCGAGTCGGCCATCATCCGCAACTATACTGGTAAACTGACGTTCAGACCTATTTTTGTCTTATGTGATTTGTTCAAAATCAGTGATTCGATTGATTTTCATTCGACAAAACTGCGAAATCGCATGATTTTGATGCGGCTCTTGGCGAGAATCCAGTCTCAAAAATAGCACCTTACAGAATAATTACGTAACAAAACTGCAAAAATGGCAGACGGCGTTATCGATGGGATCCGAAGTGTAAACTTTGGAAATTAAATTTTGCTGCCTTAGAAAGCTCGGAGAAAAATTGTTTCAATCAATAAAAAGACTAGACATAGACGCATCAGCTGTAACAGCTGTCTATTTATAAATGAATTAATTAATATTTATTTATTAAAAACTTTATTGTAAGTACAAAATACTTACAAAATTGGCGTTATTTATGTAACGGTCGAGCTTAAATAGGTAAATGTAAAGCTACAGTCAGGTGCATAAATCCAACTCTACCATACTTACCATTTGGTGCATAAATTTTACCCTATCATACACCTACTATAATGACTCGTGGGGGTCGGGTGAGACCGCGGGGCACTACTTGTAAATATACGTAAAAGATTATTTTTCTCGTCTCCTCCAGTAATTCTGTATATCAGTCTTTACCTTCCGCTGTGAAAGTTTTCTAATAATAATGTTGAGGTGGTAACTTATCCGCACCCGCGCCGCGGCTTAATCGACGATTATAGTCTAGTCTTAGCCCACTAATCTCCGGTTAAGTGTCGCAACTATCTATGATGCCTCGTTGTTTCAAAGTTTTAGCTTCAACTAACTGTTGCAGGCTGTTCCGCTTATATGAAACTGCGTTAAGGAATAATGCGTATATGTGAAAATAGTTAAAAGTTAAACGAAAGATATTAGGATCTGATAATACAAATAGTTGGTCGCGTCCACTTCTGGTGAGGAACTACTAAAAATTAATCTTCTTCATCTTATTGATACGATGTTGTTTCGTTAAAGATTTCAGAGGAAGAAAAGTACCGTACAGGCCTCGGACGAAATTGCAATTTACGACCTCGTATTATTAAAAGGACGAGGCGAGGCATTGGTAGCATTTCTGGCCTCGACAGTAATTTATTGCCTACCAACCTACCAACAAAATTAATGATTATGTAAATCACGTCCAGCCTCGTTCGCGTTTAGCACCGTCATACCATACAACCTTATGGTTTGTAAAGTTTAAGTGTTATTATTGCAATAGGCTAAGGAAAAGGCTTTAAGTTGCCATAATAATTGCTGTTACACACATCCAAATGGTTCGTATAAAGTACACCACACGCGACTTTTGTGCCGCCCAAATTCTAGCATCTATAAACGCAGACGCCAGCGACTGCTTTAGGATTTTGTATGGAATTTCTTAGTTGCCTTACTATCCGCCATGGGCGCGTCAGGTTTGTCATACAAAATCGCTAACGCAGTCGCTCGCGTCTGCGTTAATAAAATCTCATACTAGGGGTACTGATTTTTTGTTATTTTACCAACGCAAAGAATCAATAATAGTTAATCACAACAGAGGATTTCGTCACCAGTTTTTCTTAAAAGAAAAACTCATACTAGGGGCAATATAATAATAGTATATACTTACTTGCTCTTTCGTACAAAGGTCGTACTCAGTCAGTAGGTACCTTTCACACACCTATATAAGCTGCTAAACAAGTGATTGCATTGCTATTCCGGTTTAAAGAGTGAGTTAAGAGTGGACCGCCTGTCACACCATGTACACAATACTAGGTACTGTGACAAAACAACCTATATAACAATTGGCAGCGCGGTATTGACACCTGAAAAGTTTTAAGAACGTAGAAAGCATCATGGTGACCGTGCGCCCATTTTTCGCGGGCTATAATATGCTCAACTGCCATGCCAACAACGTTCTTAATCCTTCAAAAAACACTTTGGCTTTTTATGCTGCCGCGAGTCTTGGTAGCTTACCACCATCTCATAAAACCATGCAAGATCCAGTGAGTAAGGGAGATGTCGTCTTACATCGTGTATTACGCTGTCCCGTTTACTCACTGGTTCTTGCATGGTTTTAAGAGATGATAGTACGCCACCTTTATCTTGATTACTTAATAACCATTTGGTTTGAGTCGCATCTAGAGGTTATCTCTTTATTCTGTTACTACCATTTTTTAAACCATGCAAGGTTGAGTGAATAAGCGAGACAAAGCATTACATGATGTAACGCGACATCTTTACTCAATCGTTCTTGCTTGCGGGGTTTTCCGTACGCCAAGTCTCCTTGGCGAAAACAAACTGAAATGTCGTTGTCATTGTCAATAATATAGCCGAGATGACAGACATTGACAGTTGTCAGTTGTGTTCATGAATGATTTTCCTCACAGAATTTTCCTTCCGTGTCTTGTGTTGAAAAAAGGATTGCATCAGATTTATAATTTACGTTAAAAATGGGCAATGCAAGTGCAAAAGCAGTAGAAATAAAATCGCCAGAGGTGCCGGCGCCAGCAAATGCAGAGAAACCCAAACTGAAGCCATGCTGTGCATGCCCGGAGACCAAAAGAGCGCGAGACGCATGGTAAGGTTATGAAGGTTTTTCTTTGAAATTTATCGAAATTACGCAATCGCTTACAATACAAAGTATGGTTCACTCATAATCCTTTCCCCATTTTTGTAAGAAATTCACATAATGATTGAATCATCCAACCAACACTGAAATCATTTTAAAGCAATGAAATATAAACAACATTTAAGTTATTGAAATTAAAGACCTATTGTTATTTAATTATTTCTTACAAAAAGTGCATGAATCCATATCCATATCCATACTAATATTATAAATGCGAAAGTCTGTCTGTCACCTCTTCACGGCTAAACTGCTGGACCGATTGTGATGAAATTTGGTAGGGATGTAGTTAACGACCTGAGGTCAAACATAGGCTACTTTCGGGCGCGATAAAACCGAAGCGCACGCGGGCGGAGCCGCGGGAAACAGCTAGTAAATAATATATCGTTTAAAAGCTGTGATACCCAGTCAATTTGAAGCATTTATGGACTATAATTTAATCTATACTAATATTATAAAGCTGAAGTTTGTTTGTTTGAACTCTTATAACTTGGGAACTACAGGTCGAATTTGAAAAATTCTTTCTGTTTATGATAGCTTGATTCTTGGGGAAAGTTATAGGCTATAGTACATACACACACACACAGGGCGAGTGAAACTGCGAGGAACAGCTAGTAGTGTATAAAAATGGTTCAAAAATATTTATGTCCTACAAACTTACCTTTATATTGATACATATTCTCAGAAAATGTTTGAAGAATTACTAGTTTTGTTATTATTTAATTATTTGAAGTAGACATATAGTTAGTATATACTCTATTAAATTTCACTCATACACTGAAACAATTTTGATAAAATTGGGTAGGTATAGAAATAAAGGCATAGACTACTTTTTTCAAGTTCTCAAAATATTCAAAAAGGAGAAACTATAAATCTTCATTTTTAATTTCAGCATCATAGAGCATGGTGAAGAGAACTGCGGCCCTCTGATCGAGGAGCACAAAGCCTGCATGAGGAAGATGGGGTTCAACATCTAGACAACGCCAGCCAAATATAAGCACTAGTCATTCCTGCCTACCAAATGTCATTTAAAAGTAGGCTGTACTTAGCTACAAGTGACATGCAACATGTCATGCCATTTCACATTTATACTAATATTATGTATACATATAAATGCGAAAGTCTGTCTGTTACGCTTTCACAGTGCTGGACCCATTTTGATGAAATTTGGTATGGATATAGTTAAGGAGCAGGCAAACAGGTTACTTTTGGGTGGGATTAAACCGAGTCACTCATGGGCAACAACTACTAATTTATATATAGAGAACACCTTGGTAATTAGGGTCCATTGGCTCCAACATACTGGTCAACAAGCAAGCCTAATAGTGCTTATGTGAATCATGAAAACATGCTAATCAATTGCTATCGGCTGCTAAGTCTGGTCCAAATTCTGGCCCAAATGTTTACTTTTAATACAAAAAACTTGTGTGACTTGTTGCATGTCAACTGTTTGTTATAAGTCTTGACATGTTCACTGCTAAAACTCAAAAATCTTAACCTGTCAGCTCAGGATTCGCACACATGTGTCACATAACAATTGTTTTTCTATTGTGTCTGGATTCCAGCAAGCCAACGGGTGCAATGTTGCAGCTCCAAATTAAATCTTAGCCTTGGAAAATGCTGCAAACCTATCTACGTAGTCATTTTAAGAATCGGGCGTTATTCGACTAAACCTCAATTATTAATGTAAAAACTATTTTATATCATTTTATAACCAGTATTTAACTATCTAAGACCGTGATTAAAGCATACCCTAGCTCTGTGTAAGTGTAAGCTGAGTATATTACTAGAAACACAAACATTAGATTAACAGCAGTGAATATGTCATCTAAATAAGACGATTTGTTGGCATTTTTTCATAAAAATTTGATCTAACCAAATTTGATTAAACAAAATATCATTTCTTGTCAAATTAAATCAATTCATATGCTTACAAGCATTACGCTTCATATTTTACTATATTTTTTTTTGCCTGTAAAAACCTGCAGACCCTTTGATCATTGGGGCAAGACTTTTGTAATGGTAACCGCTTGCTAGCGAGCAGAACATAAGGAAGAATATATTCGTATGATGGTCTGACGATAAAGTAATGTTTGCAGGAATACACTGATAGCAAGAATTCTGTGCCTTTGTCCAGCAATGGACTTGTGACTTAGATGATTTTGCCTATGGTGGCAGTATAATTTTAAATAAATTAAACTACAGATTTTTTTTGCTTTGTATCAACTACTTTAGTTTCGTGTGCCCAGTAGCTGCCACCTGAATTGCACTGGGGGCTTACCTCTACCTGCGTTGCAATAACGAGTGAGCAAGCGAGATGACGCAGTACATTGTGTATGGCGACATCTCGCTTACTCCATTGTTTTTCATAAGATCATCAAGCATCCTACTGTTGTATTAACTTCTTGAAAAAAAAAATTCTAATGCGT
Source organism: Apomyelois bistriatella (assembly GCA_947044815.1). Classification (NCBI taxonomy): domain Eukaryota; kingdom Metazoa; phylum Arthropoda; class Insecta; order Lepidoptera; family Pyralidae; genus Apomyelois; species Apomyelois bistriatella. The sequence goes on along the minus strand of OX345701.1, from coordinate 11,408,830 downwards.
ATAAATTTATTGCAAAATTGAAGTATTGACCGAGATCTGTGGGATTCAATAATGTTATTTATTTTAGAATTAATTAATAGTGTAAATAAATGTTTTTGTTGGATATATTTGATTTCTTATTTTGCATAAAATTACAATACAATTTTTTTTACAGAAAATGCGCTCCTTTATTATATATATAAATAAATAAATATATAGGGACAAATCACACAGATTGAGTTAGCCCCAAAGTAAGTTCGAGACTTGTGTTATGGGATACTAACTCAACGATACTATATTTTATAACAAATACATATATATAGAAAAACATCCAAGACCCAGGTCAACCAGAAAAAGATCATGTCAGGTCAGGCATGTTAACCATTACGCCACGGAGGTCGTCAAAACGTACATATATATGTATATTGAGCCATGATAGGTAGTGGTTGTAATTTATTGTCCTGATTCCCTGGATGTTTTGCTTCGACTTTTTCTTTGTTATATTTATTTTATGATTATCATAATGCCTACTTGTTGGAAATACATTTATATTATGTATACCTACATTAATAACACTACACACCAATTTAACTAAACTTTAGCGCTCGCGCCTTTTGACGCCAATAACTGAAAATCAGTGCTTCTGCACTAACGTGCAGTAAGATCTCTGAGTTATGGCTTTTTGCCTTGCTGCAGAACAATAATTATTTTTGTGTTACTTGTATTACTTAGTTTAAGCCTTTTTTTATTATTGTTTTAGTGTCTGTGGCAATTCAAATAAATCGTTTTCTTTTCTTTTCTATTCCATATTTTACTTTATTTTTGAGCCCAATAGCTCAAAAAAAAGTAAAATACTTTGCACAAGATTTTTTTTTTTTCTTTGTTCTATCTGCAATCAGCCCCATAGCTTTAATCAGATAGGTATGTTGTGTTGATGCAGGTTTAGAGTTTTCGATTTGCAAATCCAATGATTTTTTTATACGATTGTTTAAAAAATGCGAGATGACATTGGATTGAAAACTTAATGATTATTAGACTCATCATCATCATCATTTCGAGTAGGCGTCACGGTCAGTCGACCATGCACACCCCAGGGTGTGACACCAGTGTCAGAGTTCTTCGGAACCGCCTCTCGGCCTCTGACGTGGTTCCATTAACGACTACCAGATGGCAGCCGGACCAACGGCTTAACGTGCTTTCCGAAGCACGGAATCATCTTTATCATTCAGTCTAATGATAAAGATGATTCCGTGCTTCCAGTCTTGTCCTTTTCAGTCGGAACATGCAATTCAAATTCTTACGATTAGGTACATAAAGACAATAGGGACCATGCAAACCGCTATTCGGCTCCAAAAATAACTGATAGAAGACTAAACTAATATGCCTCGGATTTCGACGAGACGCGATAAAACTTTTTAAAATTAATAAATAACACGATAATAGATGTCAAGCGTGCGTTTGGCCAGCCATAAGTCAAAGAGCAAATTATTATCAGACAGATTCGACGTAAAAAGTTTGTAAGTGCGAACCGGCGAGAGTGCGCGCTGTTGCTTTTAAGTTAAAAAAAAAATTAATTGGCCTAATTTTAGGCCGGATAAGTCTCGGCTTATCGACAAAGGTTTTTAGGACGATTTAAGAATATGCGTCATGTGAAATCCAGGGATTTGGACGATGATCTTTCTTCGCCGAGCTCCGAGGAATCTGTAGACAGTTACGAGTAAGTTTATTTCATTATTGTTTTATTATGTTTCGAAAAACTGGCACTAGGGTGCGCAGAGTCATTGATCTTGTCTAACGCAGACGCCGCAGAACTATAAAAGAGATATATAAATAATCGATCATTTTAAAATGATTATATTTCTTTTAAGTATTTGTGCCGACTGTTATCGGCCGTTTACGGACGTAGTCCGGCCCGAAGCAATGCGGCTTAGGTAGGACAGGACGCTGGGAAAGCTACTCGATATGATGAAACGGGATGTTCGGATGATGATAACCTAGGTGAACTATAGGACTAGACTATATCTAAGTCTCTACGAGAAGCTTTTTAAACTTCCTGCCGAGTAAGTCATTGAAATTATAGGTAGGTACCTAAGTCAAAGAAGTATAGACCTAAGAAGATAGCATTCTGTAATCTGTAATATAAGGTACCTAACCTTTACGTTTTAATCCATATTTACTTTACTCATATCATTCCACACGTGACGAAATTAAAGTCTTAGAACACGAGACAATATCATCCTCCTGCCTTTGATATTCAAAAGCTTATTTTTAGGGTTCCGTACATGAAGTAATCTGTCATAGTCCGAGGGTTAATATAAACCATCGTGTTTCAACTACCCGCATATTTTTATGAGCGTTATAAAAATACGCGGGTAGTATCTAGCTACGAAATGGGACTAAGGGGTTCAAACACGATGGTTTTTAACTTTACAAATTCTCATAGTGACGTGAGAGCTTATCTGCCTGCGTTTTATCTGGGTTATAATTAGTAAAGGAAGAGAAAATACTTAGTGTAGGGCGTAGGGGTACTTTATAATGATGAAATGCCGATATCGGTTACATCAGCCTGACCCAAGTCAATATATCTATTTAGGATAGCAAATAGTAAGTATTTATAGGTACCGATACTGTGAGAAAATAGTATCTACTTACTAGGTAAGTACCAGTGTTGTTATTTATATCTTTGGTAAGTAATTAGGAAGATACTTATTTGTTTTTTTACCCGTCTGTCCAAAGTGGTTATTATGATACGATACGAAAGCAGTGTGGTGTGTGTGACACTGGTACTAGGTACTTATAGTATAACAATAACAATGTGGTCCCATTTCATAAAAAGATTTAGTTCCTTTTCTTGCCAATAGTTGGCGCTACAAGGATTCAAAAAATTGAATTTATTAAGATCCCGCTTGTTCTTGGCGAATAAAGAGCATTCGGTTTTTTAAAACATGACTTTTTTAAAGTATCATCATCCTATCATAAACTGATTTAGTGCTTTATTTAATAAGTTATTGGAATTAGAACCTCAGTTTCTCAAGTGAACGATAGATGGCGTTTATATGTCTTAGCCCCATACTAGGACATACATAGATTATGTTCCCAAGATTGCTCGAAAACGCCTGGACCGATTTGAAGTAAGGATCGAGGTTAATGCCTTAAGGCGAACGTTCGCTAATCTATATCAGCGAATAAATATGTCAATTCTCAAGGCGCTTACGATGACGGGGTAATCCTTGATCTTTGATAAACCCTGCTTTGTGAGATTGGCTAAGTAGGTATTTGAGGACTTTAATGGATATTAACTACTGTCCATAATCAGACCGTCTCCATAATAGGTGCATTTACTTTAAATAGATTTTGGAGAGGCGGAAGCGATGGTGGTTTGCTCAAACCGCGGCTTCAACGATGTTTTTGTCTATTATAATAAGCTACTATACTATATATATATAAGTATTTAATTATTAAATTTTATTACATAAGTAGGTACTTACCAATTACCAATACCACAGATTATAGAATGCTACCTATATCCTATACCACAGAATTAGTAATAGTACTACATACGTACCTATACTTTACGGTTATTTTCAAAATTTTGAACAGATAGAAATGCCTAGAGAGACCTAGGTATCCTAGGTACTTACATCCTATTACGTCAGCCGTATGCTTAATTTTCCAACTTGTCTTATGACCGGTACTTAGATACAAGGAAAACCGACTGAAAAGAGAGTCTTATAAAACTAAAACATGATGAGATTTTTGCAAAGAATTTCGAATAGCGCGCAGTTGGCATTTTTGTTATCTATGGGGTTTTGCAACAAATAGTAACAATAATTACAACTTCAAGAAATAAATGACTACCTAAGTAGGTATATACGAGTACAATTATCAATTTTTCGTGACGATATAAACTATAAATATTTACGTTACGAACCCACGGACATAAAATCTTGTCCCGAGTTCCCGCCAACTCGCCATTTATCAAATGTCATCCAATGCGTGTAGTTCCTCATTCAAAAAGTTGTTTTTTTTTCTAGAATATTCGACAGTGACTATTCGGATTTCGATCCTGAACTTGAGGAGCGCAGGCGACGGAACAATAAACTCATAAAGTAAGTTAAAATTATTTGACGCTTTTCCTCTTACTCGGCTGCGGAATGTTTTTGTTTGTCTTTATCAGTTCGTTTCCCCGGTTGCACCCGAAGCCCTATGGTCTTGGAGCACAGGGTAATTCATGTCTTCAATCAGTCATAACAATGTATCCTCTTTATTTATATCAGCGGCGGGCGGCGGCCTGCCTGACATTGCCCTCCTTGGGAATACTACTGTGGGTTTATGCTACTACCACACTTGGCTATTCGTGTATTTGCTCCAATATTTGTCGAATGGACAAAGTAGGGAAATAACGCAAAAGTTTTGGCAAATATATCGTACACACATCAATACGGTCAAATAGGCAAATATTCGTATACAAAGCCAAGTGAGGTGGTAACATTATTGTATGACCCTAGCGACCCGCCCCAGCTTCGCATGGGCATAAAAACCTTCCTCTTGAATCACTCTATCTATTAAAAAAAACGCATCAAAATCCGTTGCGTAGGTAGTTATAAAGATTTAAGCATACAAAGGGACATAGGGACATTTGTTTTATAATATGTAGTAGTGTAGTGAAGTGATAAAATGAGACATTTTTCGCTTGACACATTCCTAAACGGATCAACTGATTTTGACATGTTTTTTTTTTATTCCACCTAGCGCCACTCGATCTGCTCCGTGCAGTCACCATATCATGGACCTGGAGACCTCACCACTGTTGGGCAAGGCGGCGCCTATTCATGGATATAACAACTATAATGAAAATGTAAGATTCATCAAATAAGATCACTTTCTTCCTTAGAGCGGGAAAGAAATTTCAAAATTAGAACATGATTTTGCCTGTGAATTTGGAAGGAAATCGGCAACAAAAAATTTGAACAATAAAAAAAAATGTGGAAGTATAAACAGCCAGTGTTAATTTAAAAAATATTAATGCTTTTGTCCAAAGAAATATGGGTCATAAGATATTTTTCTTTTTTTATGTGAATAACATTTCTTATATAAACTTTGATTATTTATTCTCTAATCAAAGTTTATAAATACCAAACGCAAGAGAAAAAAAATCAGAGTAAAGTGATCGACTGAATCGAAAGGTACCGATATGTGGTCACGATATCACGATCTTTAGCATTGAGGGATCGATGAAGAAGTTATAAATAAATTAACCTTGAAACTTACTGATCTTCTCAACTCAAACTAGATAACTTAGACAGTGACCTGAGAATTGGGTCGTTTAAATTTAGCATTCCGTCGTTTAGAAACGTCATTGATAATTATAATAAATCACAGAAAATACGCGAGTTACCTACAAAGTGCGGGCTGAGTAATTGCTACTTATACTTATTATCAACTAAGTATGCCTACTTTCTAGGACTTTGCATTTAATGCATTTTAATCCTGTATTAAAAGGGTCTTACGTAAAAGAAGTAAGCCTAAAAAGTGCTGGCTCCACGTCACAGTAAACGATATGCGTGCTAATGGTCTCACAATCACAACTAAGGATGCCGAAAACCCGGCGAAGTGGAGGAGAAAAAGTAGGAAAGCGGATCCTGGGCTCCGATGCAATCGGGAAAGCGCTAAGATGAGAGGGGCCATACCTATATGACCCCGTAAGTAGGTATAAGATTTTAAAACAAAAATAAAACAAAATGGTAATAATCATCAGTGTTGCCAGTGCTAACGTCTTTGGTACCTACAATGCTGCAGGGGAGCCATTTTTATATTAAGTATATAGCGTACACCGACAGGTTATTAAAATAAAAGATGCCGGTGTGATCTATAATAATATTTAATATACTTAACGGGGAATTAATTTAAGACAAACGGTGCGGACAAAATAAACAATTATGGCGGCGACCCCGAGGTCCGTATCGCACGCGCACCGTGTTGCTCCCGTGAGCAGTAGTTGACCACTGAACTCGCGACAGTGGCGGCACCGGCATTTGAGTCCCGTGTTTAAGGGCGAAGTTTGCCACGAATGCGATCCGAACGACGGGGGCCGCCAGTGGACGCATCAGTGCTGGGAACAACTTTAACATTCGTTGCTATTTCTATATTACTAGGCGCTATACCCTCCCCCTCCAAGTCACAGGTACGTCCCGTCTGTGGCTTGGCTGGTCTACCGCGGCGGCGTGGATGGACTACAACGGGTGACGAACCTACATATGGCGTCAAGGCATTGGCATGATACTTGCCTCTGACAAATCCCTTGGAATCAGCCACGACAAAAGTCGTCGGACTGACAACCTCGGTGATCTCATAAGGTCCTTCCCGACGAGGAGCAAACTTACTGGTGACACCCCTAGCTGAATTGCTTAAGAAGTGGGTCTCCACAAGGACAGGATCGCCAACCTTAAATGGTACAACTGGGCGACGAGCTCTATCAGCGGTTTCTTTACGTAAATCTTGTTGATCCTCTACTCGTCGCTTCACATCCTGCAATACACGTGAAAACTCCTTCAAGTAGGGTGTGATCTGTGGTACAAAGTTCTCCTGAGAAACAATCGCGCGAAGGTCAGTATGGACCGACATTGGAGAGCGCAACTCCCGTGCAAAAGTAAGAAATGCAGCTGAATGACCTGTGCCTTGGTTATGGGCACTATTTAATGCAAATCGGACCATAGGAAGTACATCTGGCCAACGACGGTGTTCCTCTTCTACTAAAATAGAGAGTAACTGCTTCAACTCTCGATTTTTCCTCTCTGCTGGATTGGCTTCAGGGTGGTACACAGGAGTCAATGATTGGGACACTCCGAATACGTATAATGCCTTCTGCATTACTGCAGACACGAATTGAGTGCCGTTGTCTAAGATAATTCGACGAGGTAATCCATTCCTCATGAACACTTCTTCAATCAGGACCTTGGCACAAGTCTCAGCGGTGGCATCCTGGAGAGCAAAAATTTCGACCCATCGACTAGCCGTGTCCTCAATGAGAAAAACCCACTTTTCTCCTCTGGGCCCTTCTGGGAGTGGCCCGAAAAGGTCCATGGCTAACACTTCGAAGCGCTGCTGCTGCACTGGAGTCTGAAGTAAACCCGCAGGCTTCAAGTTAGTCGCTTTATATTTCTGGCATTGCTCACAAGATTTGAGGTATTGTGCAACATAACTTCTCATGTTTTTAAAGAAGTACCTTTCTTTAATCTTCTTCAATGTTCGCTCTAAACCTAAGTGGCCAGCAGTCGGCGCGTCATGAAGTTCCTTCATTAGCTCAGCACGCAAAGATTCTGAGATCACCAGTTGAGGTTCTTCGGACTCAATGTCCGGGTCAGAGCGATATAGAACTCCCTGAGAGAGGTAATAACCTCTGTCTGTCCATCGAACAGTAGCATCAGGATTCTGGACATCTTCGAAGTCATGAATAATTTTGCTTACATCTGGATCATCTAATTGAGCGATGCGAATCTCCTCTGGGCCTCGGTGAGGTAGATCGATGACGCCAGGACAAATATCGCAAAGAGGACTTTCGTCTAAATCCTTGTTATCTTTCAACACAGGACGGCTCATAGTGTCTGCGATAACGTTAGGTTTACCTGGCGTATATTGTATATCCAAATTAAATGACTGGAGTTTCATAGCCCAGCGGGCTAATCGACCGCTTGGAGTTTTTAAAGACAAAAGCCATTTTAAAGGCTGATGATCAGTAGCCACCCGAATGTGAGCACCTTCAATATAACCCCTAAACTTATCTAGAGCCCAGACTACTGCTAGAGCCTCTCGCTCGGTAGTATGATAGTTCCGCTCTGCAGGCGTCAGTAGTCTGCTAGCATATTCAATGGGTCTCTCTTCTTGTGGGGTTGGTCCCTGCAGAAGTACAGCTCCTAGGGCGTAGCCACTGGCATCGGTTCGAAGAATGAAAGGCTCCTCAAAATTTGGCTGTCTGAGAATGGGACTTGTAGCGAGACGCTGCTTTAACTCCACAAAAGCACCTTGTTCGCTCTCCCCCCATTGCCAACGTGCAGCTTTCTTAGTAAGGTTAGTAAGTGGGTGAGCTACCTCTGAGAAATTGGGAATGAATTTCCTAAACCAGGAACAGGTTTGTAAAAATGTTTTTAGTTCTTTTAGATTTGTTGGAGACTCCATTTTTAATACTGCTTCAACCTTCGTGGGATCTGGCCCTATGCCACGAGAAGAGATGACGTGGCCAAGGTAAGTAACCTTGTCCCTAGCAAACACGCACTTATCCCTGTTTGCTGTAAGATTGAATAAGCGGAGCCGGTTAAATACCTGCTGAAGATCATGCAAATGAGAAATTGTGTCTTCCGATATGACCAGTAAATCGTCTAAATAAGCCAGCACGCAGACGTTTTTGAGCACCGATCTAAACCTATCTATCAATCGCTGGAAAGTCGACGGAGCGTTTCAAAGACCAAATGGCATTCTTCGAAATTGATAAGTTCCGAACGGCGTAGTGAACGCTGTTTTATGACGATCTTCGGGAGCTACTTCGATTTGCCAATAGCCAGCCTTAAGATCAATTGTTGACATAACACTATTCGGTTTTGTGGAATGAAGAAGTTCGTCAATGACTGGGATGACTGGGTAGGTGTCGGCGCGGGTGACGCTATTAAGCTTCCTGTAATCAACGCAAAATCTCACGTCGCCATTTTTCTTAGGAACGAGAACAACAGGAGATGCCCACTCAGACTCTGCTTCTTCAATCACCTCCTCTTCTAGCATCCTATCTAACTCCTGACGAATAATCTCTTTCTTCACTGGTGACACTCGATAAGGTGGTCCTGAAATAGGAAGTGCATTGCCTGTGTCTATATGATGAAGAGCAAAGTTCGTTGATCCTCCCCCTGGCTGAAAGATGTCCTCATTGACACTCAGGAGTTTGGATAATTTATCCCGAATTTCCGGTTGAAGTTGGAACCCCTCGTCATTGCGAAGACCCACAGACGAACTACCTAGCTGTTTAGTACTACACTCTAAAATCATTGGCACAGGCGTGCGATTACTTCTAATAGAATAAGTCCCTAATGTAAAATCAAGTATCAAACCAATGTCTTCTATAAAATTCATGCCTAGTAAAGTATCGGTTGCATCGGGCAACATTACAAATTTTACCGGAAGTACTGTTCCCAACACCGTTACATTTACAACTGCCACTTCGACATATTGGGCACAAATACGTCCATCAGCAAATTTAAGCTCAGCAAATATGTTGTCAAAACATTGACCATTTTTAACCAAGACATTTTTTAACTTAATGCTACCTATTGAATGTTTAGCGCCTGTATCGACAAGCACTTGACCCGTTTCACCAAAAATACTAATGTCAATAACGGGTCGTATACGCGAATCTAGAACACTAGTAGCAGTTAGGGATTGAATAGATGATTCGGATTTCACTAATTTAGGTACACTTGTACACTGGGGACATTTGGAACGCACTACACCGGGAGTACCACAACCGAAACACGTGATACTAGGGGCCGTTATTACCAAAGAAGACCCAGGGTTAGATCTCTGATCTCCATCCGATGTAGCAGCAGTAGGTTGCCTGGCGGCAAGGCGCCGGCAATTATCCTTCAAATGACTGAATTGTTTACAGTAGGCACAGAAAGCACGACGCTTACTTTCAGCAACAGCTGTCGTGAATTGCGTAACAGAGGTTGACTTAACAGCTGTAGTAGACGGCAGAACAGACGTTGACGGAACAGCTGTTGTAGTCGACGGTACAGAGGACGACGGTCTACTGTTACCAATTATCTGTCGACTCTCCTGTAATAGGTCCTCTATTCGACGAGCTTGTGTTAATAATTCTCCAAAGGTAGAAAAAACAGTTCGAGGAACCTTCTCTCTGATGCGTCTATGCAACAATCCATAGACCATGTCAAGCTGAACCTCCTCGCTTATCATATTTGGCGGTAGCTGGGCAAACAGTGCCCGTAGGTAACAAACGAAAACATCCGTCGATTCGTTAAAGCCTTGTTCTCTACTAAATACCTGCCTATACAATTTGTGCGGAGGTAAACGTGGACCAAAAGTTTGTTGAAGTAGCTCTAATGCTTCTGTCCATGATTGTACAGTGGCTTTTACTCCTTGCCACCAGGTAGCAGCTAGACCTGTTAGTAGAATAGGCAGGCCTCTTAGAGCTATACTATCTTCCATACATACGCATTCTTTGTATGTCACTATTGCGTCAATAAATGTGCATACATCACTTGATTTATTTCCATCATATCGGGCTGTGCATTTGGCAAAGTTGCCGGAATAAGTAGGCGTACTTACAGGATCACGCAGGAACCTACTCATAAGCAGCTCGAACTGCTCGTTGGTGAGGGTCACTGACCCCAGCGCAGAAGGTGCAGTAGGCGCAGCAACAGCAGCAGGTGCCTCATAGGTAGGCGCAGCAACAGCACCGGGCGCGCCAGAAGTAGGCGCAGCACCAGCAACAGGCGCACCGAAAGGCACATGCACGCCTTCCGACTCCAAAGCAGGTGGTGGTGGCGGAACCATATCCGTCGAAGTAGCGGTAGCGTTAGCAATGTTAGTCATGCTATTCGTGCGCGATCGCGTTAACACCATTGTATCACAAATGTTCCCGAAACAACAAAACAAAAAAAAAAAAGTGCAAAGCAAATAACGCAAAAACGTCCAAAAGCGAAAATTAAAAAGTCCGAAAAAAAAAAAATTGTCCGATATATTATTTACAAGCACTACTTATAGTTCAAAGTTAGTAACTTATTCACTAAAACACCAAACAATCCAATTAAACTAAAAAATAAATGCGTTTTTCATGCGTCCATAAGCGCTCACTAACTTATCAGTCACTTATAATAAGCGCAATAAAGTCTATATTAGTTCAAACTGTCTGCGCACACAAACAAAAACACGTGGACCAGACAAAGTACGCGACCAAGCGACCGATGTAGGTACTTGCTGTACTGTAACACGGATCCGGCGACGTATATACTTCACGAACCGCGAGGCCGGGCCGGGAGGGATCGAGTCGCAACAGGGTCGACCGGTCGACCGACTATGTATGCGCGCGGAACAATGGATGAGTCACTTGGCAAATCATAAAATAGTCATTTACTATGTACAACAGCATAAGAACGTAACAAATAGGGTCTTTAGCACTACGTAGGTACAAGATATCCTATGTACTTGACACTAGCTATAAGTGGAATTCGGCGGCACGCACTCGCGGAAAAACGCCAAAATACCCGTATTTAGGTACTTCTCACTTCACACCAGGTCCAAACTAAGTCCATAGAATACTCCACGTGGACAACCGCTAACAGACACAGTTCTTAGCACAGAAAGTTTTCACAGTTCACTGTTTCACTGACCGAAAAAAGTACTATTAAGTTCGGCTTTACGTTGGGCTGCCAGTTTATAGCGTACACCGACAGGTTATTAAAATAAAAGATGCCGGTGTGATCTATAATAATATTTAATATACTCAACGGGGAATTAATTTAAGACAAACGGTGCGGACAAAATAAACAATTATGGCGGCGACCCCGAGGTCCGTATCGCACGCGCACCGTGTTGCTCCCGTGAGCAGTAGTTGACCACTGAACTCGCGACAGTGGCGGCACCGGCATTTGAGTCCCGTGTTTAAGGGCGAAGTTTGCCACGAATGCGATCCGAACGACGGGGGCCGCCAGTGGACGCATCAGTGCTGGGAACAACTTTAACATTCGTTGCTATTTCTATATTACTAGGCGCTATAAGTAGGTTTTATCATCGATAAAATATTACTAAAGTATTACTTTAGTAATATGATGGTTTTATTTAGATCAAAATTAAAGCTAAGTAAATAGCTAAAATCATCAGAATCGGGACTTTGTTAGGATTCCTTTAGGATTCCTATACGGTATAGTAAAAGGCTCTGGAAACGGCAAGGAGAGAAAAAAATTTTTGTGGTAGTTTGACGTGTATATTTCTGTGTCTGTCTATAACAACATATCTCCTAATCCTCATGGTATGGCCCGATATTGATAATTTTGTTTTTTAACTATCGAGTCAGCAATTAGATTACTAGCAACATTATGAGGATCTAATCACATATGTATTTTACAGGCCCAAACAGAACTGACGTCCAGTAAAATATTATCGTCTTTTCAAAGAATAGAAAAGTCGACGAAAAATGAGAAGAAAAAACAGTGTTCTTTGGTTACAATGTAAGTTTAACATCCAACTCGTATTCATAAGTTAAAATTTGGAGGCCATCAAAATCCGTTGCGCAGTTTTAAAGATTTGAGCATACTTACATAGGGATATAGGGACAGAGAAAGAAACTTTGTTTTATACTATGTACCTAGTGATGATACTGATAATACTGATACTACTGATACTGATAGTGAAGTAGGGACAGGGTTATTGCTCGTTTAATTATACTTTCATACTAATATTATAAAAATGCGAAAGTCTGTCTGTCGGTTTGTCTATGTCACCTCTTCACGGCTAAAATGCTGGACCGATTGTGATGAAATTTGGTATGGATATAGTTATGCACTAGGAGTCAAACATAGCCCACTTTCGGGCGCGATATAACCGAGGTGCACGCGGGCAACAGCTAGTAGGATTATAAAGTAATTTGACAACAGATTTTCAGTATGGAACACAATAATGGGGTCGTCTCTACTGACGATGGCGTGGGGTGTGGAGCGCGCGGGGCTGCCGGCCGCGCTGCTGCTGGTGGCCGCCATGGCCGCGCTGTGTCTGTACACCGCGCACGTGCTGCTCAGGGTCAACCTTCATCATGGTATCTTATCTTAAATATGGGTCCTACATTAAAGGAAGCACGTCGAACCTTTGGGTCCTTTTGTACTTACCCCATTCCTTACTCACCCACACTGGGATTTCTGAAGAAGGACCGCATGAGCTTCAGAACATCACCAGGTGCGAAGTGCCTATAGTCCTCCAGGTCAGGGTACGCTGCTCCAAAGAGGTCCATTCGCTTGCTGGCCAGTGAGTCACAGAAACACAAAATGTGGCTCATGGTATGTTCATCATGGTAAAGGAAGGACTATTATTATTTGCTCTCTCTTACTGATTGCATAGATAGGCGACACTATAGAGAACTTGTAGGGAGATCAAGCAGGTGCGACTGGAAAGAGATGCGAAATGCTAGTACAGCGCACTCTCCCGAGATTCGGCTCGTATCACCGAGAGGTTGGTAGAGCCATGGGAGGTGGAGGGAGTGCTCTCTCTTACTATCTGCTTCGACGACCTCAGTGGCGTAATGATCCAGGGGCCCGATTCTCGTGCAATCGAAGTTCACTTCACCGATTTTCTTCAATTTTTTTTCAAGGGTTTATCACGGTTTCTGCTTTTTCAAAAAATCACATTTGAAAGAGTTCAATCGAACGCATCGATCGATAGAAACTTTTCGATTGTAAATTGACTTAAACTTACCGAAAAATCGGTGAAGTGAACTTCGATTGCGTGAGAATTGGGCCCCAGGTACTAGAATTTTATTGGTAAACGATCATAAGAAGCACTTTTTGGGATCGCTTTGTCGGAACCCGAAAGAGGTAAGTTTGGCTTGGTATATGAGGTGAAGGTCAACACGATAAAAAGGGAAAAGTACTTCAAACAAGACATTATAAGATATATTCTTGTGAACATCTCTGATATCTTAAGTATGGGTCCTGAATTAAAGGAAGCACGTTGAACTTTTGGGTCCTTTTGTACTTACCCCATCCCTTACTCACGCACACTGAGATTTCTGAAGAAAGCTGAGCTTCAGAGCATTACTTGGTGCGAAGTGCCTAACAATCCTCCAGTGCCCCTATTCTGAGTTTTTCTTTCACTTTCTTTTTTTTCCTAACACAGACGCTAGAAAACTCATACTAGGGGCACAGGTCCACATTTCTGTTAACTCTCTTCACAAATTGATTCATAAAATCCTGTTTCAGGCACAGTAACCTGCGAAGTGCCTGCTCTATGTAGAACCCTCCTCGGCAGACCAGCTGAGGTGGTGGCTCACGCCTTCAGCCTTGTCGTGCTGCTGGGGGCCAATATCGTTTACTGGATACTTATCACCAATTTCTTGTATTTCACCGTCAATTATTTCGCTGGTAAGTTTTATAGGCTGTAGAGAAACATATCATGCTATTTATACAATACTAGCGACCCGCCCCGGCTTCGCATGGGCATAAAAACCTTCCTCTTGAATCACTCTATCTATTAAAAAAACCCGCATCAAAATACTTTGCGTAGTTTTAAAGATTTAAGCATACAGACATGGACATAAGGACAAAAAAAGCGACTTTGTTTTATAATATGTAGTGAAATGATACATGGTTTGAGCTAGCTAGCAGTTTGTGGCAAGGCGACGCCTGTGTACGTAACGATATGCGCGTCACCTGACTCATGTTCCTGTGGGTCTGGTTTCGGAGGTCAGACGGCAGTCGCTCCATTATAATAACCAGTTCCGCCAAATCAAGATCATGATTAAATACCCTGGGCTCTGAAGCGTAAGCTGAAGATGCAACCGGGAGACACGATCGGACGAAGATTAACCCATAAAATATGTCTCCCAGATCTTCGCAACTCAAACGCCACAGACTACAATTCCACCCTGCTCTGTCCGAAGCACGACGGCGTGAACGGCTCCCTCATGATCCCACTAGACACTGATAGCTCCCCGTACTGGGGCCTGCACACCACGGTGCCTGTCTACGTGGCTCTGATCGTGTTCCCGCTGCTTAACTTCAGGAACGTTACCTTCTTCACGAAATTCAACTCTTTGGGTAAGCCTTTAAAGACCAACCCCCGTTTTAAGAAACGTTTGTTAAGCCCATTTTAACTAAAATATGTTTTGTCCCTTTTTCTCTTACCTGACACTTCACGTGAAAGAAAGAGACGCAACACATTTTAGCTAACATTGTGGGCTTAACAAACGTTTCTAATACGGGGGCAAGTTTATAATCATACGGCTTGAAGAATTTGAAACAACAATGATGTTCCGGTGGAACCTAGGAAATGGGCTATCATCATCATTTCAGCCGCAGGTCGTCCACTGCTGGACGTAGGCCTCCCCCAAGGATTTCCAGAACGACCGGTTGGAAGCGGCCTGCATTCAGCGTCTGCCTGGGACCTTCTTTAGGTCATCTGACCATCTGGTCGGTGGTGGATTTCCGACGCTGCGCTTGCCTGTGCGTGGTCGCCATTCGAGAACCTTTCTGCCCCATCGGCCATCGGTTCGTCGCGCTATGTGCCCTGCCCACTGCCACTTCAAAGAGCTAATCCGCTGGGCTATGTCGGCAATCTTTGTTCTCCTGCAAAATAGGCTATGTTAGATGCCTTTAGGCAACCTGAAAAATTTGACAGTGTTGGCCACTAACAGACTTCGGATCATGTTCCTGGTCAGACAACAGTAGCTCCATTGTAATAACCAGTACCGCCAAATCAGGACCATGAATAAAAGCATGCCCTGTGGTCTAAAAACGCCACTTTGAGCAATTCATCGGATCGAATTCATATTACGAATTCCTTAGCAATTCTTTGGCAATTCCTATTTCTTTCAATTTTTTTTGAAGAGGAATTGCAAAGTTTAGTTGGCCATTTTAAAAAAAATAGAGGAATTGCTACAGAATTGCTAAGGAATTCGTAATATGAATCGATTCGATGAATTGCTCAAAGTGGCGTTTTTAGACCGGGCTCTGAAGCGTAAGCGGAAGATGCAACCAGGAAACACGGTGTGGAAATGACCAACCTAAAAAGTGCTGGCTCGACGTCGCACTTATGGATGGGCGTGTAAATGATCATAATCATTTATTTTGTCATACACAGGTTACAATAGGTTGTTAACAGAAATGTATACAGTCCTCTGTGTGCGCCAGCAGGCATACAAAATGATATCCCAATCAAAGATGCAGATTGCAGAGGGTTGACCAAGGAATAAATAAATAAATATAAATATATAGGGACAAATCACACAGATTGATTTAGCCCCACAGTAAGTTCGAGACTTGTGTTATGGGATACTAGCTCAACGATACTATATTTTATAACAAATACATATATAGATAAACATTCAAGACCCAGGTCAATCAGAAAAGATCATTTTTCATCATAACCTGACCGGTGATCGAACCCGGGACCTCCTGAGTAGCGGTCAGGCATGTTAACCATTACGCCACGGAGGTCGTCTACTGTGTCCGTTATTCCTCAAAAGGCGACGGCTGAAAATCAGTGCTAGACATCCTTACATGTCTAGTGTAATAATGTGCTGTCATCTATTGAGATATTTGTCACATTTCATGTATGTTTGTTTGTTATCTATGCCCTTTGTTGATTTGTATGTGTGATGAGTCTTAATAAATGTCTATTCTATTCTATTCTAAATGCCAATATATACATTTTGCCTTTATTTCCAGGTACCCTATCTGTGGCCTACTTACTGGTCTTCGTGCTAACAAAAGGCTACATCTGGGGCATCAACATCAGCTCTGTAATGGCGAACGTGCAGATTGGAAAAAACGCCGCTGTCCTGAGCGGCATGCTCGCTTTGTCCTTCTATATCCATAATATTATCATCACTATTATGAGTAATAATGCGAGACAGGAGAAGAATGTAAGTCCTTTTTCTTATATACTTACCCCCGTATTAAGAAACGTTTGATAATTATGTTTTGTCTCTTTCTCTCTTACCTAACACTTCACGTAAAAGAGCGAGACGAAACACATTTTAGCTAAAATGGGCTTAACAAACGTTGCTTAATTCGTGGGTTAGTTTTTTCTTATTCATTAAAGAAGTTCCTTAAATTGATTCGTCTGTTTTCATCTTTACGGAGATGTATGAAGCCTTTGTCCTTCATTAAAGAGTTGATTCATCTGTTTTGACTATACACATACAGTAGTATCGGCCAAAAAACTCTTTCCCCAAATCACTACATAGTATAAAACAAAGTTGCTTTCTCTGTCCCTATGTCCCTTTGTATGCTTAAATCTCTAAAACTACGCAACGGATTTTGATGGGGTTTTTTTTGATAGATAGTGATTCAATGGTTTTTATGGCCATGCGAAGCTGGGGCGGGTCGCTAGTAAACTAATAAATAAATAATCATCTTATTTTCTAGGGCAGAGACCTCGCTATAGCATTTATCCTGGTGACCCTGACATACACGCTGGTGGGAGCTGGCTTCTACATCTGTTTCCCTCTGGCCAAATCCTGTATCGAAGATGTAAGTACCTGTGCCCCTAGTATGAGTTTTCTTCGCTAGCGTCTGCGTTAGCGATTTAGTATGGCAAACCTGTACAGCGCCTCTGGCGGATAGTAAGGCAACTAAGAAATTCCATACAAAATCCTAACGCAGCCGCTAGCGTCTGCGTTAAGATAAACTCATACTAGCGGCACTGTTGTCAGTTATTTTGCAAGATTCCGCAACCGTTGTCCTACGGCCATATCGCCATCGCCAAGACGACATTATTGCAATGCAATCATTGGATTAAAAAAACCTAATCTAGGTACGTGTTGAACAAATTATAACCCTCATTTTTTGGCTTGGCCGCGGTTGGGTAGAAAGGAGCTCATTCCATTTTTGAATTGTTTTGTTCTATTTTTTTTTTCCTTGTAAGTAGGTATTATTTTTAATTAGATGGTTGCCAGTATACACAGTAATTTCAATATTTAATTTTTATTTATATTTTATTTTTAGAATAAAATTAATAAAATAGAAAAAACATGCGTGGTTATTTTTTAATCGCTTATGCCATTAGATTGCAATTAGAAGAGGTCATAAGATTTCATATCAACCATTCCATAAATAATTATATCCAATCCCAACTAATATTATAAATGTGAAAGTGAGTTATATTTTGTTTGTTTGTTAACTCTTCACGCCCTATCTACTGAACCAAACTTCCTGAAATTTCGCATAGGTACACATAGCTAGATATATTGAGAAGGACAAAGGGTACCTTTCATCCCAGGAAAAAGCACTGTTCTCTATATCATCCATATATAATCCATAAAAATAAAGTATAGTAAAAATAAACACTATAAAACTATTTCTTTACAGAATATCCTCAACAATTTCGAGATGCACGACATTATGACAGCAGTGGCGAGGATCCTCCTTCTCTTTCAGGTAAAAGCTCACATCCTGAAAGCTTACAATCCAAAAGCTCGTTATTCTAATTCCCTATTCAGTTCCTGTATTAATTCCAAGCTTAGCATAGAAGCCGGTCTTATTGTTCATTTAAATCTCAGGGTTAGAGCTCGACAACACAACATACAGTTGTTTTATTTATTTTTTTCGCTTTAAAACAATCAATGCGTATTGTATTCGTGATTTGTGTCGACCGCTGTGGGTCATCATTCCTGGGTGGGCCGATGAGAATCAACATATCTATATATATAAAAATCAATTGCTTTTCGTTAGTCTCGCTAAAACTTGAGAAAGGCTGGACCGATTTGGCTAATTTTGGTCTTGAAATATTTGTGGAAGGTTTAAACGGTGAGTAAAGTGCAGGTTCAGGCAGTACGAAGTTCGCCGGGACAGCTAGTTATTATGATAAAAAAATATATGCGAGACCCAGACTGCTATATTTGAGACACAAAATAAACGTAGATAATTTATTCTCTTTTAAAAGTATATCTAATATTACGGTAATAAAACAATAAAACCTAAAATAACTTATTTAGGTATAATCCTTTTATCTACAAACTGTACTGTCCCGTTAAAGTCGCGCCTTGCGGTAGTGTACCAAGAAGGCTGGCAGCATTGCCACATTGAAATAAACTAATATGAATTACTTAAGAAGTCAAATGAGCATCTAAGTGAAAATCATTCGAAAACAATGGTTAACCATTGTTAGTAATAAGCAGGTACATTCTAAAATATAGTACTCTTGAAGCCTTATTATAAAACCTGTGATACATTAATAAATATTATAATTAAATCGCATAAGTACCTTTTGAAAATGGGAGACATTAGAAGTACCGGAAATCGGCGAGTTATAATAATATTAAACATATTTGTGACCGGAATCTCCTTTTAAGTAAATAATTACCTGTGTTAGGAGATCACGCTCTTCAATAACAACTGAGTTACGATGAGAACAAGTTATGATGAGAGCAATGATTTTAGAGGAAGCGAGCGAGGTATATAAGGGTAGAAACCTCTAGTCTCTGTCTACCCCGGCGAGAGACAGGCGTGATGATATGTGATTCATCAAAAAACCGATGAGTCGAAAGATATTCATTTCTTCCTTCCCTCCCTTTTCTCTAGGTGGTGACAGTATATCCCCTAGTAGCATTTATGCTGCGAACTGAAGCAATCTTACTACTGCCGTTCACTGAGTCTCGCTGTCTGACTGTCTGTATCAACGTGACTATTGTCATCATGTGCATACTTGTCGCGTGCTTCTGTCCCAGCATTGGGACTATTATAAGGTAAGAATCTTCTCATACGAAAATTTAACAGGGAAACCAGAACAATAGAAACATGTTTCAGGTGTGTTAGTGGCCAACATTGTCAGATTTTCAGGCTTCCTATAAAGACCTTTGAGACAGCGTAACGTCTGATAATTAGCGTTAACAGCTGGAATCGTGCCTTCCGAAGTATGGAGGAGCTCAAGATAGAAATGCAATTAGAGGCGACCAATCCAACCTAGGCCACGTTCGCCCTCGCTTCACACGCGCTATCGTTGTTGTTTCGCTTCTCAGCAGAGCAATCGCGCTAATTCATAACATATTCATTGGACAACGAAGCGATCTTACTACTGCCTCACTGAGTCCCGCTGTCTGACTGTCGGTATTAACATAACTATTGTCATCATGTTCATACTTGTCGCGTGCTTCTGTCCCAGCATTGGGACTATTATTAGGTAAGAACTTTATACGAACGTGTTTCTAAGTTTCTTATTCAGCTTTCAGAGAATTTCGTCAACTGCCGTCTGACCACTGTAACCCTTTATACAGGGAAACCAAACTAATAGAGTCATGATCCGGGTAAGGTATTAGTTGCCAACACTGACAGAATTTGAATAATCTGACAGTGTTTGGTCATGGAGGTCAGACCGTAGTGGCCCCATTGTAATAAAAAGGTACCGCCAAATCTAGTACCATGTTAAATGACCTATGAATAAAATAATCACTAAATATAGTATAAAACAGTCGCTTTCTCTGTCTTTTTGTATGCTTAAATCTTTAAAATTCCGCAACGGATTTTGATGCGGTTTTTTTTTTAATAGAAAGAGTAATTCAAGAGGAAGGTTTTTATGCCCATGCGAAGCCGGGGCGAGTCGCTAGTAAATAAATATATGGACAAATCACACAGATTTAGCTAGCCTTAAACTAAGTCCAAGACTTGTGATATTATGTGATGCTGGAACGATACTATATTTTATAACAAATATGTCAAGTTTTATGTATTATATATGGTAACCCTATATTATGGATGTATACCTTAAACATATTTTTCATGTATGACAACACTATTTATTTTTTTGACGTATCCGCTCTCTCTTCTTTGGATCGCTCTGTCATGGCCGGATGCATATTTTCATCCTATTTAAATAATTGTATTTCCAATAAGTTCATTGGCTATGTATGACTTTATTTATCATAATAAACGTTCGTACAAGCTGTGTTTGCTGTTTGGATTGCTCACCACCACCGTCATCCACTGCACTACCCTGCGCATATACCAAATAGGTTATGTGACCAGGCACGCACGCGGTTGGTATTTTGGAGCGAGCACCAGTTTTGGAAACTTTATTCTAGTGCTTTGAATTGCATCCGGCCCAACGCGATGGCATCTGAAAGTTCGTCGTCGACGAAACCAGGTAACACCACATCTGCGATAGCGATCGAGAAATTGGACGGCCCGGCTAATTTCCATACATGGAAATTCACTATTCAGAACATTTTAATTTTGGAAGGACTATGGGACGTAGTTCAGGGACAAGACAACGACGCAGGTAAATGTCAGCGTGCTTTGGCACGCATATGCCTTGCTGTGAAACCCAGTCTATATCAGTATGTACGAAATTGCAAGACGGCTGCTGAGGCTTGGAAAAATTTATCTGAAGTGTTTGAGGACAAAGGTCTGTACAGACGAGTTCTATTATTAAGGAGATTGCATAAGATTCAGTTCACTGATTTTGAAACAATGACATCCTACATCGAAGAGGTAACCACATTGGTGCAGCAGCTGCTGGACATAGGAAGACAAATAGAAGATGCTGAGGTCGCTGAGATCTTGCTGAGTGGTCTGTCGTCAGAGTATGACACAATTGTCTCTAGTTTGGCTGCAGTCACTGTGACTAATAAACTTTCTTGTGAACTAGTGAAATCTCGACTTTTACAGGAGTATACTCGAAAAATCTCTAATGAAAGTGGTTCGGCATTTGTCTCTAAAAAGACTGTAACTCTTGTGTGCAATCACTGTGGAAAAAAGGGACATTCCAAGGCCCGTTGTTTTAAACTAAAGCGTGATAAGAAGTTGAATAAGGCAGCGACTGCGTCGGTTGATAGAACACATTTAGTGTCAGCGTTCCTGACTGTACCGGACAATAATTTTTATTTGGACAGCGGTGCTAGTAACCATATGGTTAACAACAAAGATTTTTTTGAGAACATGGAACCTCATAATAGTTTAATAAAGGTAGCTAATGATGAGACCCTTACAAGCCAAGGGATTGGAACAGTAAAATTGTTTCTCAATAGTCAGGTGAGTCCATTGACTTTGTCTAATGTTTTATATGTGCCGCAGTTGTCAAGTAATTTAATTTCCGTTTCCAAATTAATTCAAAAAGACTATTCTGTTGTGTTTAATAATAAGGGCTGTTCTATTTATAATAAAGGTCAAACATCTGGCAACCCAATTGCATGTGTTGCATGTGTTAATGGTTTGTACATGTTATGTGTATGTGTCAAAGTAAAGTCTAACAAGTCCTCGCATAAGGAGCACTCCTTGTTCCTGGGTGAAAGTAGCCAGGAATCACCGAGAGCCAAAGTAGCAGCAGGTTTACCAGCAGAGTTATGGCACAGACGTCTAGGACATTTAAGTGTCAAAGGTATGATACAACTTCGGGAATGTGCATGCGGTATCATGTTTCAGGGTGAAGATAAACTGAAGAACTGTGAACCATGCCTTCAGGGGAAGATGTCGGCCGCATCTTATCCTAGTGGGCAGGCACACCGAGCAACTGAACCACTAAAGTTGATTCATAGTGACGTCTGCGGACCAATGCAGGAGCCAAGCTGGGGAGGGGCGAGATTTTTAGTCACATTTACTGATGACTACACCCGTAAAACTTATGGATACCTTATGAAGCAAAAATCTGAGGTAATTAATTGTTTTATGACTTTTAAGTTACATGTAGAAAATCAATTGGGTTTGCGTATAAAAATGTTGAGGACCGATAATGGTGGTGAATATTTCAGTAACAAGTTCTCTGAATATTTAAAAAGGGAAGGTATTATACACCAAAGTACCGTGCCCTACTGTCCGCAACAAAACGGGGTTAGTGAGCGACTTAACCGAACGCTAATGGATAAGGTCAGGTGTATGCTTGTGGAGTCAGGACTTTGCAACCGTTACTGGGGAGAGGCAGTGATGACTGCCATTTATCTTAAAAATAGATCACCCACTGTAGCATTAGCAGGTCGTTTGCCTGAGCAAGTCTGGTCTGGTTCACCCGTAGACCTGACTCATCTCAGAGTTTTTGGCTGTATTGCATATCATCTTGTTCCATCTCAAAAGCGCAGGAAGTTGGATCCTAAAGCGCAAATGGCTATTTTTGTTGGCTATAGCGAAACATGTAAGGGCTATAGATTGTCTGAGCCGTCTAGTCCTAGTAATATTATTATTTCCCGTAGTGTGGCGTTTATAGAGAATAAGTTTTATGAAAAAGTACCTGCAAGAGAAAGAGATTGTGATAATAATTATTATTTTAACATAATTCAAGATAATATAATGAATAATGATAATTCTAATACAATTAATAATGATATTGCTATTATTGAAAATATTTCTCGATCTCTAGATGCCGAAGGCGACCAGGAAGAATCTTTTAAAGAAAATATGACCACTTCAGACTCCATTGAAGAATCTGATGCTGACGAGTTTTATGAGAGCATGACATCGTCTGGCCAGCCTTCTGATGGAGGGGAAGAGTTGGTACTTAAACCCGTGACGAGGGTGTCACAACGTCCTGTACGTAATGTACGTCCACCACAAAGGTATGGTGATTATGATTATAATATGTTAAGTCAGCATGCTCTGTATGAGGAACCACTATCGTACGACGAAGCCTTAGCTTCGCCACACCGTGAGGATTGGCTTTCAGCTATGCAAAGCGAATACAACTCCCTTTTGGAAAATCAGGTTTGGAGACTGGTTGCTAGGCCTACTAACACTAACATTGTGAAGTGCAAATGGGTTTACAAACTGAAGCATGACGCAGATGGGAGATTCGATAGGTTTAAAGCTAGACTGGTTGCCAGGGGTTTTACCCAGAAACAGGGAATTGATTATAATGAGACTTTTTCTCCGGTAGTGAGGCATTCCTCTATGAGAATTTTGTTTTCATTGGCAAATGAAATGGACTTAGAAATTGATCATGTAGATGTCACAACTGCATTTCTAAATGGTGAACTTAATGAAGTCATATACATGGAGCAACCTGTAGGTTTTAGTAATGGAAATCAAAATGAAGTTTGTCTACTACAGAAAAGTATATATGGTTTGAAACAAGCTAGTAAAATGTGGAATGAGAAACTACATAATGTTTTAGTTGAAACTGGTTTTAAACAATCCCTTTGCGAACCTTGTATTTACACAAAGAAAGTAGACAAAGATTTTGTTATTATTGCTGTGTATGTGGACGATTTTTATGTATTCTATAGCAAAAATAGTTCAATTAGAGGGCAGTTGTTAGATGTATTGGAAAGGAAATTCAATGTCAAAAATTTGGGACCATTGAAAAACTGTCTAGGCATGAGAGTCACTAGAGATAGGGCTAAAAATACTTTGTGTTTAGATCAGTCAGAATATATTAAGAAATTGTTAAAACGATTTAATATGGAAAACTGTAAACCAGTAAGTACCCCTATGGTTCTAAATTGTAAGTTGACAAAGAATAATAATGTAAATGTGCATTTGACAGATGAAACCTATAATTATAGGCAACTTATAGGAAGTCTTATGTATTTGTCTGTATGTACTAGACCTGATATCTCATTTGCATGTAGCCAGTTGAGTCAATTTAATAATTCCTTTGATAAATCTCATTGGACCGCGGCCAAAAGAATATTGAGGTATCTAGCTGGTACAATTGATTATTCTTTATGTTTCATAAAGAGTGTTGATTATAGTTTAGTAGGATACGCTGATGCCGATTGGGGCAATGACGTAAGTGACCGAAAATCCTATACAGGTTTTGTCATTAAGCTAGGGAATAGTACAATCAACTGGGAATCTCGAAAACAGAGATGTGTTGCTTTGTCTAGTACCGAAGCCGAATATTTAGCAATAGGTGACATATGTAAAGACTTGTCCTTTATTAAAAATTTATTATCAGAGCTTATATCACTTGAAGTTTCCTGTACAGTATATAATTATAACCAGAGTGCCCAAAAGCTTCTTGAATGTAAAGAATTTTGTCATAAGAGGACTAAACACATTGACATACGATTCCATTTTGTGAAAGATTTAATTAAGACGAGGTCTATATTTGTAAAGTATTTGCCAACTGACAAAATGATTGCTGACGTTTTGACCAAACCATTGTGTAAAGTAAAACATTATCGTTTTATTAATGATATGAATATGCTGACACCTGATGTTTCTACATAAGTAGACTAAGACTTTTTATCTGTGTTGTTGAATAAGTTTTGATGTACAATCATTATTTTATTTGTGATTAATTATATTATTTGACTCAATGTTATAAGGTATAAGGGGAAGTGTCAAGTTTTATGTATTATATATGGTAACCCTATATTATGGATGTATACCTTAAACATATTTTTCATGTATGACAACACTATTTATTTTTTTGACGTATCCGCTCTCTCTTCTTTGGATCGCTCTGTCATGGCCGGATGCATATTTTCATCCTATTTAAATAATTGTATTTCCAATAAGTTCATTGGCTATGTATGACTTTATTTATCATAATAAACGTTCGTACAAGCTGTGTTTGCTGTTTGGATTGCTCACCACCACCGTCATCCACTGCACTACCCTGCGCATATACCAAATAAAATACATATACCTATAGATCAACATCCAAGACCCTGGCCAGAAAAAAAATCATTCAGAAAAAGATCATTTTTCATCTTGGCCTGACCGGGGATCAAACCCGAGACCGCCTGAGTAGCGGACTGGCAGTTCACCATTACGCCACAGAAGACGTCACATTATAATTATCGTTCTGTGTTTAAGATAGACCGTTTTGATGACATATTATATTTCTAGATACACGGGAGCCGTGAGCGGACTAGTCCACATCTTCACTCTACCCTCAGTGCTCCAAATCAGGTCACTGCAGCTTCGAGGGAAACTGACCTGGTGGAAGACCCTGTTCTACTGCCTCATTGTGCTATTTGGAGCTGTCAACTTACTTATGCAGTTCTTTATAAGCGAGTAAAGAAATCAAATGCTCTACAATCGTAAGCTCTGAGACGACTCAAATCGTAGAGAAACACTAGATTATAGCTATGAAGTTGTGGCGCCACTATCGCCCGGCAGAAATCTTTCAGATCAGTGCCTCTAGTATGAGCTTTTCTTAACGCAGACGCTAGCGACTGCGTTAGGATTTTGTATGGAATTTCTTAGTTGCCTTACTATCCACCAGAGGCGCTGTACAGGTTTGCCATATAAAATCGCTAACGCAGTCGCTAGCGTTTGCGTTAAGAAAAACTCGTACTAGGGGCACAGGGCGTCGATTCTGCTAACGTTAAGACAAAATAGTGTTTCAAGAGTTATGACAGTATGATGTGATGTGAATTTAGTGTATGGTGTGATTATCAGATATGATATAAAAAAAAATATACATTTCCTGTAACTAGTGTGTAAAAAAGCACTACCATTGAAACACTATTTTGACACGATTGTGATTTAACGTTAGCAGAATCGACACCCAGGTCTTTGAAAAGTTAAACGACGAAATAGCAGTCTCTGCTGTTCTGTACACAAGCACAATTCCTGTGGGAATTATGGGAAATCACGTTGTGAAATAAGTTTTAACCATTTAACATCATGACTTCCCGAAATTCCCACGGAACATTGACCAATGCCAATTATTTTATAAGTTGACTTTTGACTGAGTATATTTATGTGTAAAGTCTAGTCAAAGTTACGGACTATAATATATTTAAAAAAAAAAACACTTTAATAAGTAATAGGTTTATTAAACAATAAAAACATCTTAGTAACAAAACAATTATATAATAAAAAATAACATAACACTTTGGCCAAGAATTGAAAAATAAATTCAAAACAATAATATCAAAATTTCCTTGTCATAATAAGGTATAACCTCAAATCGTTTCCTTATTATATAATGTACATTATGTCTAATTAATAATATTTAAAAATCCCATAATAAAAAAACCTTTAATGTATGCTTTTATTTTCCCAATTATTATATATTTATTTTTAATTTATAATAAGCACTTGCAAAATCTTACATAAATTGAAAAACATGGATAGAAGAAAATGCTTATTGGTTTTGGCAGTGTGATGTACTAAAATATATAAGGTGGACAAAAATCAACTGCAAATATTTTAAGGGCAGATTCAGACCACTATACTGAACAACTTTTCCAAATAAACTTATATCGAAATACGAATTTTTTTCACTCTCTAAACTAGGTCAGGTGTTTCTTAATAAGTAAAGGAGGACAAAAGTTATTTCGTATTTCGATATAAGTTTATTTGGAAAAGTTTTTCAGTATAGTGGTCTAAATCTGCCCTTAAAATATTTGCAGTTGATTTGTGTCCACCTTACACCGCCTTATCCTAATATTTATATATTAACGAACGTTTATTAAGCCTATTTCAACTAACCCTTTCTCTCTTATCGATATTTAACGAGAAAGAACGAGACAAAACACAGTTAAAATGTGTCTAACATACGTTTGTTATTTTTAACAAATAAGAAGAATAATTATATTTTTTAGGTATCATTTTGTACGTTTAGTTTTATAGGAACATACTCTGCTAAAAATCAAACGTAATATAATTTAATCTAACAATATTGTATGAAGATTTCATTTCTTTGTTCAACAATATAAATACATAGATTTTTTTTCAATTAAGGGACCTTATCTTTTTGTATTACCATAATTATTGTACATAAACATGACATAGTGTTACAAATATTGTATAAAGATCTCAAATACCTATTTATTTCCAACAATAAAGACTTCATTAGTAGTACTATTTTTGAGAATTATGAATCACTGAAAATCAGTGAGTCGAAAGATTCATTTGTCTCAGTGTTTATATCGAATTAAAATCATTCGAAATTTAATGAAAACTATTCGAAATTGAATGAGAACCATTCAAAATGAAATTAAAATCATTCGAAATTGAACGATAAATCAATCGACTCATTACTTTTGTGAGTCATACATCTAAAAAATTGCTTTTCTGTTCTGATACTTAAAACATAATTTTATTTGCCGTATTTTCATTACAATTTGACGTAGTTTAATATTTACGTGATAACAGTAGGGGCATCACGGCCGGTGTACTTCTGTAGTTGTGATATCTGCAACGCAACGTCGATCAAGGGACGCAGCATTACTTGGGCATCGCCCAACACGTTTGTAGCTTCGTAGGAGTCTATGTACAGCCTATTACGAATAAATAAATATTAATTAAAAGGCTACGTTCCGGACGTCTTCGGCGTAAGAAAAAAATGAATGAATAAACACTTTATTACACCAATTACATAAATACATCATTGGATTGTACAGGATCGAAAATAAAATTAGTACAAAGGCGGAATTATCGCTAATGCAATTTCTTCCAGCCAACCTGAAACGGAAAACATTGGAACGCGAGCGATGCAGAAAGCTAATTAATAAATATGCCTAATTAAATACCTAATAACTTCATTTATAGACAAACGTCTTAATTAACCTACTTAAATCACTACATAGTATAAAACAAAGTCGCTTCCCGCTGTCTGTCCCTATGTATGCATAGATCTGAAACTACGCAACGGATTTTGATTCGGTTTAGTGATTCAAGAGGATGCTTTATATGTATAACTTGCTGTTGCCCGCGGCTCCGCCCGCGTGCGCCTCGGTTATATCGCGCCCGAAAGTAGGCTATGTTTGACTCCTAGTGCATAACTATATCCATACCAAAGAATCATGGAGAAACTCCATACATCATTTGTACGAAAAAAAAATTGAAATACAGAGAACATAAAATAAATCGCATTATTAAGAATACTTAACTAGTAACATGTTTACCACCACAAAATATTTTTAAACCCCGGGGTTTTTCAGATAATTTCATTTCATTCACAATCTGTCCAGCAGTTTAGCCGCGAAGAGGTGACAGACAGAGGTGACTTTCGCATTTATAATATTAGTATGGAAGTATGGATATGGAAGTATGGATACTTATGTATAATACATGTATTATATAGCATAGCACCCGTGCCGGGGCTGGTGTACTAGCGAGCTGCCCCGGCTTCGCACGAGTATAAAATATAAATAGAACACTCTATTTCCGTGGTCGTCGTAAAAGGTGAATAAGGCATAACAGAAATCTCAATAAGGGATGGAAATTTGGAACTAAAACACCTGTCTTTAACTTTGTAAAAAAACGATCTCGGGTTTTAATCACTACATAGTATAAAAAAAAAGCTTTCTCTCTCCCTATGTCCCTTTGTATCTTAAATCTTTAAAACCAAGCAACCGATTTTGATGCGGTTTTTTTAATAGATAGAGTGATTCAAGAGGAAGGTTTTTATGTCCACGCGAAGCCGGGGCGGGTCGCTAGAAATAATAATAAATCCTTATTTCGGACAGAGCCCATCCATGGTCAGTAACAATTTTGTTTAAATAGCCCACAGAGTTATTAAAACCACAAGCTTTTGATGCTAACGGAATAACGTTCAGATGATGTTTTCTGTTTCTCTCTACCCTAAGGTTGGCTGAAAGAAAATTGCATTAGTGATAAGTCCGCCTTTGTACTCATTTTTATCTTCGTTCCTGTACAATCCAATGATGTATTTATGTAATTGGTGCAATAATGTGTTTATTCATTCATTCATTCATTCATGATGATAACATGTGTGTGTGTGTGTGTGTGTTTACCTGACAGTAGCTCCAGAACTGCCGGTGCCACTCAAGCGGAGGACGATACGCGAGCCGTCTTCGAAGATAATGCGCAAGCCCTGAAAATAAACCTTTGCTTTAATACTATAGTTTTTACAGACAAACAAACAATCTTATCTGAAGAGATTGGAGAGTACACAAATATGCCGCTGGGCAAATAGGACAATAATCTGACAGATTGGGCAAATGCCCGAGATTATTGGGCAGATTTTTAAAAACTCCTACAAATTAGCATTGTTATCAGCCAATGTTGGACGTTCATTGAATGTTTATCTATTTATTTCTTACTTTTATTAAATTATTTATTTAACTAATTAACGAACAGTCTTTTTCCCGGAATGTAAGGTACCCTATGTCGTTCTCAACACTTATAGCTATGTGTATGCGAAATTTCAAGAAGATTGCTTCAATAGATAGGGCGTGAAAACGTAACAAATAAACAACATATTTTTTGTTTGTCTCTACCCTAAGGTTGTCTGTAAGAGATTGCATTAGCGATAAGTCCGCCTTTGTACTAATTTACAACTTCGATCCTGTACAATCCAATGATATTTATGTAATTGGTGCAATAAAGTGTTTATTCATTCATTCATTCAAACTCACTTTCGCATTTTAATATTAGTAAGATTTAATAACCCATCCCCATACACACAAATCATGAATTCTCATTATACCTGTCGCATAGCCACGCTCTGGTCTATAGGGTCCATGTACGAGAAGTTATCGGCCAATTTGACCACATAGGTCTTTCCACCGCTGGCGTGAGAAGACCCAACGAACCCTGGAGTCGTGATCTTCTTCTCCAAATCCTGCATCATCTCGTTGCAAGGGTCGCTCGCGCATTCCTCGTAGTCGTATCTAAATATGAACCAATTTTATAGATAAATATTTGAGATTTCACCATTCATTCATTTCGTGTAGGTGTCATGGTCAATTGACCATGCACACCCTGGTGTCAGAGTTCTTCGGAACCGCCTCTCGGCCTCTGACGTGGTTCCTTTAACGACCAGATGGCAGCCGGGACCAACGGCTTGACGTGCCTTCCGAAGCACGGAATCATCTTTATTATCAGACAATCTGGTGATGCAAGCCTGCAATGTCCTAACCAAATTGGAAACAACTAAACAAAGTATGCTTCGCGTGGGAATCGAACCCTCGACCGCCGGGTCTACAGGCAAACACCTTAACCACTGGACCACGGAGGCAGTTCTGAAGTATGAAAGATATATAAACCAGACAGAGAAGATTTTACTGAGATGTAATTAGAAAATTTTTGGAAGCGAAGAGGAGATAGGCTTTTGCCCAGCAGTGAAACACATGTATAGCTAAAAAGAAAATAAATAAATGCAATTGTGGTTGCTGAGCTTAAGGTCCAAAGTCACAACACAATGCATAACTTTAACGTTAACCATGTTATACCGTTATAAGAGCCTTGAAAAAGGTTCATTCATATTTATTTACCTAGTAATAAGTAGTAAACATTGTATTTCTTCATCTAATAAAATACAGTTAAGCTAAGCTAGAGCCGCCCAGAGTCCTTTTTTTTCTTATACCAATTTTTTTTTAAATTTTATTTTCTTGTAATATTTCCTCAGCTAGTCATAAAGTTACTTCTTAATTCAGCCCAATGAGCTTTCATGAAAATGATGATCATTGGGAAGTCTTTTAAAGATTTTCCCAGAGCCGCGATCACTAAGGGGCATGCCAGAGACGCCTAATGTTCGTCTTTGCTTTACATAATCAGAGCCGAGAAGAGTTTTTTTTATTATTTTTCACACCTTGTTAAGTAGTTATTAGTATACGTACGTTACGTCCAAACTCAGCCCAATGATCGCTGAATATTTTCTCCATGGATTTTCTTAAGCCCGCGAACACTAAGAGCCAAGATATAGCAGCCTAAAGCTCATCTTTATGTCACACATAATCAGAGCCGAGAAGAGTTTCTTCAATATTTCCTTACCTATACCTAGTAAAGAATTGACGTCCAAATTCAGTCTAATGCGAATTCCCCAGAGCCGCAATAAATGAAAACTAAGCCAGAGCCGGACTTAGATACAACCAACTGAAAATAGTCCATATCAGCGAGGGTTTCCCTTTGCTGACCAGCAAACTTCAATTCGAAGATGATGCCAGAGCCACCCAAAGTCTATCTTTTTTATTTATTTTTTACTCATCCAGTAAAGTAGTTACTTCCCTCGGCTCAATGCCCTAGAGACGCTACCACTATTACTAAGACACATAATCGGAACAGTAAAAAATTTTATTATTAAGGTGATACCTCGGTGAACACTAGCGCCACCGTCATTTAAAAATCATTACTCACTGAAAACACAAGTTATCAAAAATCCCTCTGCTGTAATTAAGGTTCTGGATCAGAAATTAATTTTAAACATATTAAATTACTAAATTATAATTCCCTATAGTTACAAATTGCATTATTGCTTAAAACGGCCACTTTTAGCAGTTTTGCAATTTGTAACTATATGGAACTATAATTTAATAATTGAATATGATTAAAATTGTCTTCAGATCCAGAACCCTAATTACAGCAGAGGGATTTTTGATAACTTGTGTTTTCAGTGAGTAATGATTTTTAAATGACGGTGGCGCTAGTGTTCACCGAGGTATCACCTTAAGTAAATTAGTTTCTCACCTAGTAAAGTAATTGCGTCCGAACTCAGCCCAATGCGCTTTCAAGATGTCCTCCACGGATTTTCCTAAAGCCGCGATCACTGAGAGCCAAGCCAGAGCCGCCCAAAGTCCGTCTTTCTCCCGCACGTGGTCTGATCCGGTGCCGAAACTCTCTTCGCCGCAAAGGGAGAGACGACCGGCGTCCATGAGATTTCCGAAGTATTTCCAACCTAAAATTGCATACATATACCTATATACCGTCCTATATATTCAAAGTTTTCATTCTGAAAACAGCTTTATGTTAACGACAAAAGGTATAGTTTCTACGCATATGGTAATAAGACGTCTACTAAAAAGGATTGAAGAATTGAAAAAGCGTGATGTCGCCTTACGTTATATGTATTGAGGCATGCATCTCGCTTACTCATACGTTATTCGCTATAAGCCGTCGTCATAGGAAAGAGGAATAGGCAGTGGGAGAGAGAGAAAGAGAGAAAGGGAGAGAGAAAGAGTGAGGAGAGAAGGAGACTTAGGGAGAGAGTGAGGGGAGAGAGAGAGAGAGTGAGGGGGGAGAGAGAGAGTGAGTAGGAGAGAGTGAGGGAGAGAAGGTAGGGAGAGAGAGAGAGAGATTGAGAGAGAGGGTAGGGCGAGTGAGGGAGAGAGAGAGAATTAATTAATAGAGGCGAGGTACCAGGAGTGTAGATTACGAGAGGAGATATTATGTACTAGGCAAAATTGATACTAAAGGTTTGTATATAATGAGGTACCAGGATCCCAATAATATCTTACCAGTAGGCACCTCGAACGAAACGAAAAGCTGAGGACTCAACTAGGAAAGCGCTAAGATGAGACAGAGTATTATATTGTACAACTTACCAGACATCAATTTAATCAGTGTCAAATGACCATGCACACTTTGGTGTCAAAGTTCTTCGAAACCACCTATCGGCCTCTGACGTGGTTGGTACCTTTATCGACTACCAGACGGCAGCCGGTACGAACGGCTTAACGTGCCTCCGAAGCACCGAGTCATCTTCATCAGAAAATCAGGTAACTCAAGCCTGCAATGTCCTTCCTAACCAAACTGGAAACACGTAAATAAATAATGCTTCCCGTGGGAATCGAACCCAATCACCACTTACCAGTAGGCACCTCGAACATCTCTTTCCCACTTTTAACAGCGACTTTGTCCACTGCTGCAGCGGTGGGCATACTGCGGGCGTAGCCGTGGACACCGACCTTTTTAAAGTACGGGATGTGGGGAAACCAGCTGAGGACTCAACTGGAGCACTGCACGATGCACGACCACCGGGACTTCAAGCAAACCTCTTAACCACTAGACCACAGAGGTAGTTAAGTTAAGATGATAGTGTGGTATAGTGGTGAGATACCAGGAGTGCAGACTACGAGAGGAGATGTTACATGGCGAGACTGTAGTACGAGATAGATACTAGAGGTGGGTATGGTATAGTGGTGAGATACCAGGAGTGCAGACTACGAGAGGAGATGTTACATGGCGAGACTGTAGTACGAGATAGATACTAGAGGTGGGTATGGTATAGTGGTGAGATACCAGGAGTGCAGACTACGAGAGGAGATGTTACATGGCGAGACTGTAGTACGAGATAGATACTAGAGGTGGGTATGGTATAGTGGTGAGATACCAGGAGTGCAGACTACGAGAGGAGATTTTACGCGACAAAGTTTATACTAAAGGCAATTAGTTACCAGATTCCCAAAAATATTACTTACCAGTAGGCACCTCGAACATCTCCTTGCCGCTTTTAACAGCGACTCTGTCCACTGCTGCAGCGGTGGGCATACTGCGGGCGTAGCCGTGGACACCGGCCTTTTTGAAGTATGGAATATGGTCCAGGTTGTTGGCCAACACTGCCAAAGAGTCTGAGGGCGTCACGAAGAAAGCGCCGCGACCGATTATCATGTTGCGATCGCCTGTACAGAATTATATTAAGTTTTTATTGCTGTGCTGTCATTCGAATGGGTCGTGTCTGTTAATAGTACATTACTGTCGAGGCCAGAAATGAAGCAATTTATGGCCGAGGCTTGTACTATACTATTCTTCCTCTTGACTTCCTCTTAAGACGAAATAACATCGTATCAAATTACACAATGGCGCCTGAAGCTATTCCAAATGAAGCTCCGAGCAAGAGGATTAAAATATTTTTATCACTTTATGAATGAACTAGCAGTACACCCCGGCTTCGCCCGCGGTACATAGCTTATGTCACTCAGGGTGAATGTAGCTACAATGGTGAAAGAATTATAAAACAGCCACAGTAGTTTTTGAGTTTATTCATTACAAACATCACACAGAAATACAAATCTTTTCTCTTTATAATATAGTGTAGATGAATAAACACTTTATTGCACCAATAACATAAATATATCATGGGATTGTACAGGATTGAAAATATAATTGTTTTTGCCTAAAAAACGAAACCGACTTCAATTCCTCAACTAAAAAGGATGAAATAATTAATACATTGTTGTTTAAATATGCTTCATATCAAACATTTTAATAAATCTGAAGTCGGTGCCGGTTCTTTTAATAAAATATGCTAATTAACGAGCCAGCAGCTAGTCAACGAATTCGTAAAATTGGCATTGGCCTTTTTAGTTGAGGAATTGAAGACGGTTTCGTTTTTTAGGCAAAAACAATTATTTTATACTTTTTAGTTTTGAATACGCAATGCCTTACAACTAAAAAGTTGTAAACACTTTGCATTTTGGAAAGTCGGGTAAACGTCATCAGCGTCGTCTTACCTTATTGACATGGAATATATCAAAAACTACCCAAATCGCAATAAAACTTGAAGAGTTCCCTCGATAACTCCATGATTCCATCATCAGATCCTGATCTGATGACTATGGAAGTATACCCTTTCTAACAAAAAAAGAATTTTACAAATCGATTCAGTGGCCTTCGAGTAATCGAGCAAGATATATTGCAATCAAAAAGTTGTAAATACCTCGCATTTTTGAAAGTGGGTTAAATTTTCCATCATTGTCTCACCTACGTCTCACCTTACTTACATGGAATATATCAAAAAATACCCATGCCCAATACAAAACTTGAAGAGTTCCCTCGATTTCTCCATGATCCCATCATCAGATCCTGACCTGCTGAATATGGGACCAATTGGAAAATATACCCTCTCGAACTAAAAAAAAAATTTTCAACTCGGTCTTCGAGTAATCCGGTAACATACATAAAAAAAAACATACCGGCGAATTGAGAACCTCCTCCTTTTTTTTGAAATCGGTTAAAAATAAGTACAAAGGTGAAGGAGTATACAACATAAGACTCATATTTCAATGCACCACTTGTCGGTAACTAGGATAAAGCAAAAAGAACCTTTCCTCCAACACATAAGATTCAATTTTAAATTACCATCACCATCAAAAGCGGCTCCAAAGTCAATATTGCCGTCTTTAACAGCCGCATAAGTAAGGTGAGGATCAGGGTGTGCACCACCAAAGTTGTCAAGTGGTACTATTCTTCTAACGTTCTCAGCAAAAAAATTACTATCAAGACATAAGGTTCAATTTTTAATGCACCACATACCATCACAATCAATAAATAAAATAAATAAAAGTCGCTCTAAATTTGTTCAAAATTGTTCATTTTGAGTTCCGCTAATCAATCAGCCGGTGGACAGAACCTTATATATATACAACATAAAACTCATTTTTCAATGCACCACTTACCACCACATGTAGGTTAGTAGGACAATAGTAAACAAAACCTTATATCAAAGACATAAGATTCAATTTCAACTCACCATCACCATCAAAAGCTGCTCCAAAGTCGATATCGCCGTCTTTGACAGCCGCTACTAAGTCGGCCGCATAAGTGAGGTTAGGATCAGGGTGAGCGCCACCAAAGTCGTCAAGTGGCACTATTCTTCTAACGTTCTTCTCAGAAGCACCCAGTTCATCCACGAATATGCGTTTCACGTATGGGCCCGTTACTGTGGAATAAAAAAAAAAAAAAAAAAAAAAAAAAAAAAAAAAAAAAAAAAAAAAAAAAAAAAAAACATTTTTATGAAAGGTTGAAATTAAGCACTCGAAAGGGAATCAAAGTTAGTCAAAGAAGTTCGAATCGCGCGCGGTCTGAGTGACGTATTTTTTTTTTTAATCTATGAAGTTAGTAATTTAAACTTCGATCATATATGATGTCTTAATCGCAAAATTGACATGTTTCACTCTCAGTCGCCCAGTCAGTAAATCATGTCCGAAATGTGTTGGCTTGTTATTTTTGTGTAAGTAGACGGATCTTAAAAAAATTGTATATGATGTACAAGAATTGTCTATAAAAATTGGCCAAATGACTCCCGGCCTGAGGGTTCTGTACTTCTGTACCACCACACAATATTAAAAGTCAATGGATTATTTTAAGATTTTTACCTTTAATTTGTTGGTAAATATTTTTTTATTTTTTAGGGTTCCGTACAAAAATGTAAAAACGGAACCCTTATAGGATCACTCGTGCGTCTGACAGCCAATTTTCTCTGAACCTACTGGACCAAATCAGATGAAATTTGGTAGGATGGCGTGATCCTGTGACCCAAACACATATGTGCAAAGTAAATAAATATTTTTATAAAATAAGTACCATTTTCGGAAGACAAATTAGGAATTAAAAAAAAGTTTAGCAAACCTTACCGTGTTATATATCAAAAGAAAGGACTCGTTATGAGGATTTCAAATATATTTTTGTTATTATTGTCACATAAAGTTTTGATTTTATTCATGAAAGAAGACGAAAATTGACCATTGATCTCCGAAACTACTGAGACTAAAATTTTGAAAAAAAATACTAAATATAGTTCATAGCCTGTAGATTACAGGAAAACCAACAAGAACTCTGTCAATTGACAATTTAGTGGTAAAAATTCAATATAAAACGTTCACGGTAAATAGTTCACTAAAACACCACTAGATGGAGATAGTAGTAGTTTGTTGACATACCACAATTGAATTTAAAAACTGACATTGGCATTGTACGGAACCCTCTCCACGCGAGTTCAACTCGAACTTGACCGGTTTTTTTTCTTCTAAAATACTTCGTATAATAAATGCTCTCTCACCTCCGCTCATGGAGTCAATCAGTACATTAAAAGGTTTCCGCTGCTCGGAGCCCTGGATGAGAGCCCGGATCCTGTGGAAGTCGAATATCTCCTTCATATAGTCCACATAGTCCTTCACAGAATCCACTACTTCCACGGTGAACTGGTGATCTTCCACCTGAGGAATTATAAAATAAAGAATGTTTTTTTTTTACCAGCTTCTGCACGCGGCTTCGCACATAATTGCTTTTACCTATACTATTTTTTTATGGCATCGACATTTTTATACCTAGTAGTTTTTCCCATGGCCCTTAGTCGCCTAAAGTCGTCCTTATGTACTTTAAGTGACGTCACTCACAATCACTATCACTACATAGAATAAAACAAAGTCGCTTTCTCTCTGTCCCTTTGTATTATATCTTTAAAACTACGCAACGGATTTAGATGCGGTTTTTTTTAATAGATAGAGTGATTCAAGAGAAAGGTTTTTATGCCCATGTGAAGCCGGGGCGGGTCGCTAGTCCATACTAATATTATAAATGCGAAAGTCTGTCTGTCTGTCTGTCTGTCACGTGAAGAGTCACAGCTAAACTGCTGGACCGATTGTGATGAAATTTGGTAGGGATGTAATTAAAGTCCTGAGGTCAAACATAGGCTACTTTTAGGCGCGATATAACCAAGTCCCACGCGGGGCCGAGCCGCGGGGAACAGCTAGTTAAATATAAAGGAATGCTCAAGATGGCGGACTAGTTAGGTTTTGAGCACTGTTACAATTACAATCCATCCATACTTCCATACTAATATTATAAATGCGAAAGTCTGTCTGTCTGTCACCTCTTCACGGCTAAACTGCTGGACCGATTGTGATGAAATTTGGCAGGGATGTAGTTAACGACCTGAGGTCAAACCGCGCACCTCAAGCCGCAGGGAACAGCTAGTATGGTTATAAAATGAAAGGGTTTGTTAAATGAAATGAATGAATATTAGACTAAAGGTTCTCCAAATACAATACGGCATATTTTGAGCATGTCTATTCATTATTCTTTACTAAAACAGTTTATCTACAAACCATATCGCAACAGGACTTAAAAATTATGTATGAGAAACTAACGCAACAAGCACCAAAAATAATGACATACCGTAAATTTCTGAACCTCAATCTTGTCTAAGGGACATTTCAAGTCCGGCACGATCTTGTACTGTTTTATCTCAGTGGTGAGGCGGTAGATCTCATTGGTGGTGTTGTCCGGGGCCGGACCTCCGTTGCTGCAGTTAAACTTGATGCCGAAGTCGTTATTAATGCCTCCAGGATTGTGTGATGCGGTGAGTACAATGCCACCTGTAGGATATTGTAGGATACTTTTATTCATTCAACTATTCTTTTTTTCTTCTTTTAAATTATAGTTTCTACCGATATTACAGTGATTCTGCCAATGGCATGGTTGACACAGGAACAGTGCAGTCGGTAGTTACATCACAAACAAGCTAAAAGAGTAAACAGGTTACAAACACAAAGACAAAACAACATTAAAATTTAGTAGAGGGTAGGTTAGTAAAACTTTTATTTATGTAAACTGCAGTCAGTTGACTGGTCTATTCATCTATAAGTCCGCCATTTCATTTATCTTGTTGAATATAGTTTTATTTTGTGCAAAAAACATAACACAAAAAATATCAGTGTGTTTGTTTGTTTGTCCTTATTTGAATAAATAAAAATAGATGATTTTTAAGGAGATATTTACCAAGGGTCTTGTATTTCCTGATGAGGCACGACACAGCAGGTGTTGACAGTATACCATTTTGACCCACCAGCAGTTTTGCAACCTGAGGAAAAGGTATTTAAGTCATGTCAAAACACTAGTACAGTACCAAACATTTGAAAGACTTAAGATGCACACGCATCAGCTTCATATGCTGCTAGTGTGTTTAAGAATGTAAATAAATAAACACATAAATGGATGTATTTGCAATTTTTATTGCCATTATAAGCTCTATTCTTGCGAAGCTATGAGCTATAATACAAACCATGAAACACAGCTATATTATGAAATATAGTGATGCTGCTTAAATAAAGTAATATTTTGACGAGTCATTGTGGGCTCATATCACATCATTAAATGTTATGACGGCAGTGATTCGGCATAATTTTACCACAAGATAATATCTTGGGAACTATTTTACCGAATATATTTATCTTAAACAACTAGCAGTCCACCCCAGCTTCGCCCGTGGTACACACATAGCCTATGTCACTCAGGGATACTGTGGCCTTCCAACAGTGAAATAATTTTCAAATCCTCTTAGTAGTTTCAAAGCCTATTTAATGCAAACAAATCTTTCTTCTTTATAATATATAGATGACCAATTTTGCTTTTCAGCTTCGAACTAGTTTTCTGACTAATGTAGGTATGTTATGGTTTATCAATTTTTTGACTTTCTTAATAAAGTACCAAGT
Organism: Apomyelois bistriatella; assembly: GCA_947044815.1. NCBI lineage: Eukaryota > Metazoa > Arthropoda > Insecta > Lepidoptera > Pyralidae > Apomyelois > Apomyelois bistriatella. The sequence goes on along the minus strand of OX345701.1, from coordinate 11,369,301 downwards.
GGTACGCAGACCCCATTACATATGAAACATCCGGTCAGAGTGTCGCAAAGGGTGCGCAAGTCGAACGCTCGCTCGCTTCGCTCGCTCGCTTATTTTGGGGGTCGCAAGATAACCATAACCTAACCTATGACCCTCCATAAAGTCGGTTTTGTGAAAAATGCCACCATCTCCTCACCCCTTTTTTTGTCGGCGAAATCGAAAATAGGGAAAAACTCGGAAAATAAGCGTCGCATGAAAAATCTTCACATGACCAAAAGTGATGCTAATAATGTTGTCTACGACATGGGACAATAAAAATGGGTGTCAATATGACGAGCGAAATCACTCTGAAAAATTTTCTAAGTCCCAAGTCTTGCGCACCCTTTCGTATACTCTAACCAAACATCCTTTTATACCATGTTTTTTGTGAATTAAAATAATTTCGTTTTAATACACAGAATTCAAAATAATTATATTTTGTTTTTTTTTTATGTTTCTATTATTTACTTAACAGTTCAATTTAAATGAATACTTACTTGTACCGCCGAAACGGGTTTTACAATGGTTAAATTTCAACCAAAATTGTTTGTGACCATAAATTAGATTTGAACTTACCCCATTCGCGGCGGATATCTTTATAATTTTATCCACGACTTCTTTGACAAGATACCGGCCATCACCTCCGACCACAAGTGTAGAACCAACAATCGCATCTTTATTAGCGTCCAAAATACTCTGGATAAAGTTTTCAGTATAGTTTTCTTGAAGAAAAACTTTAACTTTTTTGCGGAGACCACTTGTCCCCGGCTTTTGACCTTCGAAAGGATTTGTTGGAACCGTAACTACGCCGGACATTTTTCTCGAATAGTTCTACGTTAATACACTGTTCTTATCACCTCAGGACACTGATTTATCGAAATATTATTAAATTAATATGTTATCGAAGTTCGGAAGGTCACCAGCGCAGTGTACGATTGTTACGAAAATCAACTGTCATTTGAAATGTCAAACAAGTCAGTCAATGTCAACCAAGGTCAAATATCGGCTGCGTTCCGAATTCTTTGAAATCACAAAGAATACTCAAAACCACAGAGGTATGTACTCAAAACTCATGTTTTGAGTCTCCTTGAAATCATATATTACCTACCTAATGTAATAGGTATCCATAATTTTTTTAACATTACTCCATTTTTATTCTTGCTTGCAATGCCATCCTCTTATACAAGGTGGACACAAATCAACTGCAAATATTTTAAGGGCAGATACAGACCACTATACTGAACAACTTTTCCAAATAAACTTATATCGAAATATGAAATTTTATTTTTCACTCTCCATACTAAACTAGATCAGCTGATTCTCAATTTTTTATGGGAGGTCAAATTTTGTTTTTTCGCATTTCGACATAAGTTTATTTGGGAAAGTTGTTCAGGGGGGTTAGTACCGTCTCTTAAAACCATGCAAGTTCCAGTGAGTAAGCGGGACAGCGCGATACAAGATGGAATGCGACATCTCCCTTACTCACTAGATCTTGCATGGCTTTTAGAGGTGGTAGTTCCTGTAAAGTTTAGTGGTCTGAATTTGCCCTTAATATTTGCAGTTGGTTTAAATTCACCTTTTATTTACGAATTAAAAATAGCATAAAAAAATAAAACTACACATATTGTTATGTGCTTTTTAATACCTATTATATTTTTAAACTAAAAGGAATTATAAAATGAAACTAAAAAATATTTAAAACTTAAGTACTTTTATTTCCTATATACATATAATCGTTCTTGCATGGTTTTAAGAGATGGTGGTGAACCACCTGTTTATTTTCTTTGATCAAAACAAGTCATAGGTACTTACTAATGGAATCAAAAGAACTTCAATTTTTACATGACTGATTCACAAGATTTATTGTATCTTTGCTGCCATTACAGCGCCCCCAAACTCCTTCTCTAGGTACTTGGCCACGGCGAGACAAAGTCCGTCGTTATTCGGAGCGGCCACCACCTGGATGCCGATTGGCATTCCTGAGCTGTCCACGCCAAGAGGCACCTGGAAAAATATCAATAGCCCACTGAATAGGAAAGTAGAAGGCCCGGAAGCTTAAACTGCCTCTGGTGGCTTACCACCATCTCTTAAAACCATGCAAGATCCAGTGAGTAAGGATGTCGCATTACATCTTATATCGCGCTGTCTCGCTTACTCACTGGAACTTGCATATGGTTTTAAGAGATGGTAGTAACCTTCCTGTGGGCCAATCGTTATGGCGTTTGCTTGACGACTTGAGGTCTTGAGGAGGTTTTTGTTCTATTCCAATGGGAGGCATAGGTACTTTTAATTGTTGCCAATTTACTTAAGACATTGCAGATTAAGGGCTTGAATTCCATGCTTCGGAAGACACGTAAAGCTTCCCGAATGCCCTCTGGTAGTCGTTAAGAAACCACTTAAGAGGCCGAGAGACGGTGCCGACTGACTTTCGGCTTCTGACGTGGTTGCCTATATACTTACTCGTCACTGTCACTATCACTACATAGTATAAAACTAAGTCGCTTTCTTTGTCCCTATATCCCTATGTATGTGTAGGTTAAAACTACGCAACGGATTTTGATGCGGTTTTTTTTTAAAGATAGAGTGACTCAAGAGGAATGTTTTTATTCCCATGCGAAGCCGAGGCGGGTCGCTAGTAGAGTAATAAAGCTGAAGAGTTTGTTTGTTTGAACTCTTATAAGTAGAGAAACACGGGACCGATTTAAAAAAAACTTTCAGCATATGAAAGCCTGTCTCTTGGAGAAGGGCTATAGCTATAGTAATTACATACAAGAAACCACGGGGAATAGCTAGTTCGTATAATAAAAACGGGACGTACCTGAGTTGCCGGACATTTGAGGAAGTTTGGCAGCATAAAGTAAGAAGTATTGGTGGGGAAGAAGTAGCAGGAGTTGTGATACGGCGCCGCGTTGGGACAGCTGGGCATCAGCAGAACGCCATTTTCACCCAACTTACTCTGAAACATATAAAAACTTCGTTTTTGGGATAACCTTCTATGAACAGGTAAGAAATCCGGTATGCTGCACCCAAAAATAACGGTCTTTCGTTTTTGTAAGTAGTGGTAAATGTTTGGGAAATAAATAACTGTTTGTAGAGAAGCGGGCGGGATCAATAGAGATATGCTCGACCACCCCAAAGGGAAGACCTTCCCTTCTTCCCTGAGGAACCGCGGCTACGGCGATGTCTTATAGGAGGTGGTATACGTAAAAACTTGCCAAGCGAGATTTTAGACTAATTTTAACTATAGTTTTCTTCAGCCCATCGTCACAGAATTAGTAATAGTATGCCATCGTTACCCAATGCTGTGTGTAGGCATCTAGTGATGAACGCCATTCCTCTCGGTCTTGTGCTTTCCTCTTCTAACTCCTTCCGACAACTTTGACCAGGTGGCTTACTATCACCTCTTAAAACCATGGAAGATCCAGTGACTAAGAGGGACAGCGCAATACATGATGTAAGGCGACATTTCCCTTACTCAGTCGTTCTTGCATGGTTTTAAGAGATGGTGGTGGTGATGGTGGCCACCAGGATGGCTACTACCGTCTCTTAAAACCATGTAAGATCCAGTGAGTACGGGAGATGTCGCCTTACATCATGTATTGCGCTGTCTCGCTTACTCACTGGATCTTGCATGTTTTTAGAGATGGTAGTAAGGGATCTGGTCATTTACCTACAGTAGGTAATTATAGTAAACTTACGAATAAATCCTCTTTCACGTCCTTGGTTAGCTTTTCAGCCCACTTGACGTCCATCCTAGGGCTCAACACTTGTTTCTCGATGAGGATCAGCAGCGTGTTGAAGTGATGGTCGCTCATGAAGCATAGCTGCCAAGAGAAAGTGATCCGTAAGTACCCGAAAATAGGTTACTACTTAAAGAAGTATTTATTATAGTGAATGCAACTTTAGATGTAAGATTTTTTAAAGAGGAGAGGGGGATATAATGGATGAGAGTGAGATCTCTAAAGTTTAGGTCACGCCCAAAGAATTTATATACAACACTAGAATGCTTACGAATAATAATAATCGCAAAAAACAACATTCAAAATTAATCCTTATTACTCTACAGCAAAGTTGATTTTTCTTTAAAGCCTACATACAAATACCTAACGTTCCTGAAAAAGGTCCAAAATTTGTAGGTGTCCCTTTTCCTCTTGAATATTATACAACCTACTAGAAAGAGATATCAACAAACTTTAGGTTTTATTTCGGGAACGGCTTTTGTCCTCCGTAAGCATTCTAGTGTTATATATAAATTCTTTGGTCATGCCATAATCGCAGACACAATAGTTTTTTAATTGTTTGTAGGTCACCGCGGTGGGTCACTGGGGGGTTACTACCGTCTCTTAAAACCATGCAAGTTCCAGTGAGAAAGCGAGACACTGCGATACAAGATGTAATGCGACATCCCCCTTACTCACTGGATCTTGCATGGTTTTAACATCTCCCTTACTCAATCATTCTTGCATGATTTTAAGAGATGGTGGTAAGCCACTAGAACACTGACAACACTTTCGACCGATGCGAGTGGCGCTGCATGATTGGGAAAGCCGATCCCGCGTAACGGGAAGTGGCGAGAATAAAGATTTTATCCTGGTAGAAAATACAGAGGGAAAGAACTCTACCAATAACAGCATTTGTTTTTTTTTAATAAAGAATTGAATAACGAAATTGCTGACTGAAGTTTTAGTAGGTACTTTACTATTTTAAGGACTCTGTACCCCTAGTATGAGGTTTTATAAACACAGACGCTAGCGACTGCGTACAGCGCCCCTGGCAGATAGTAAGGCAACTCAGAAATTCCATACAAAATCCTAACGCAGTCCCTAGCGTCTGCGTTTATAAAATTTCATACTAGGGGTACTGCCCGCCATGGCGTAGGTTACTATTTATAGCTAGTTGGGAAACCATACTTTCCTTACCTTCTTCACAAGCTCGACCAGCCAGTGCGGTTTCCCATTGAAGTTCGTATACAAGAGTTCATATTCCAACTCCTGGCCTAACCAATAACGCCATAAGTCGTACATGTGGGAGACTGCTTCATGGTAGTACTGCTTTGGAGCATTTGCGCTTGGCACCTCTTTGCTGATCTTCGAAAGGACTCTGAAATTATCACCATCACCGTATAAGTAGAAGTTAATTTAAACTTCTGGTCGCCTAATAAAAATATTATATTAGGTACACCTATGAAAGAGAAGAAATAGTCTATTCTTTAAAAGGAAACCATACGGCAGAAACATTTAATAAATTAGTAAAACTCCCCCCTAAATTTTAGTATCGCCATTTTGAACACTCCCCGCTAAAATCTTATTATTGTTATTTTGAACACTCCCCACTAAAACCTTATTATTGTCATTTTAAACACTCCCCACGTCCCCACTAAACTATCGATCGCCATTTTGAACACTCCCCACTAAAGTATCGCCATTTTGAACATTTCCCACTAAAATCTTACTGTCGCCATTTTGTACATTTGTGTCCAGCCAATATTTCAAAATGCTGCGTGGCTCATAGAATTAAATTACTACTACCGATTTAGAACTAAAACAGCTGTTTCACCCTTACCTGTTCATAGCCTCTTTTACTGCAGGCCTTGGAATCGTGACTGTTAGGTCTTTAGTAGAATCTAAGTAGTAAAAATTTATGTCCTGCAACAAAAAGAACTCAAATAAAGTTTAAATAAGTAGATGTTATGTAGTACACGTGCCTTACTACCATCTCTAAAAACCATGCAAGAACGAGTGAAGCGGGACAGCTCAATACATGATGTAAGGCGACGTCTCCCTTACTCAATCGTTCTTGCATGGTTTTAAGAGATGGTAGTAAGCCACCAGTTGTTACAAAAATCTAGAATAGCACCTTCAAGTCCCATTGTTTGTCGAAACCCAACTGAGCACCGTTCTTCTTAGTAATGACCTTGGTCAGCGGGGCCAGGTCCTCCACATGCTTCGCTATAAAACCCAGGGAAAACATGGCGTCTTTGTCGTCTTCTTTCTTCAGGAACACTCCTGAAAACATTTGGCAATTGTTAATGTTTACTTCTTTTATTCATATAATGTGAATTTCAAGGGCAAATAACTCTACACAGGGAGCTTAATATGATTTCTAAAGCGATCTAAACATCATGTATTGTGCCATTTCTCTTACTCATTTCGAATTGCATGGGACGTCATAGCGAACCCCCAAAATCTGGACTCTAGCTAGCCACAATCACGTAAGAAAATTCTAGTATTGGCAATCCCGATATTAAAGGCCTTACCACGACCTAACAATACCTTTACAGCTGGTGTTTCCTGGAGTGGTGTGGTGTCCGAATTGACCGCAATACATGGCTGGCATCCGAGTGGAGCCTCCAACGTCTGATGCTGTGATGATAAAAAAAACATGAACATTTCGTGGTGCTTGAAATGGCTCAGTCGCAAAATGTCTCTTTCGCAAACGGCCCCCTAGTCGTAAAATGTCTCTTTCGCATAATATCTCTTTCTCATAATGTCTCTTTCGCATAATGTCTCTTTCTCATAATGTCTCTTTCGCAAAATGTCGCTACAGGGACTTAGAATAAAAATATGACTTTCAAAGCAAAATCATTTATTGCAGTAATAGGGTAAACAAATTATGATGTAACATGTGTACCTACTTAATAAATTTGTTTATGTAATTAAAATAGCAAAAAAAATTGATGCAAATTGAAAAATTATTTTGTTACTATTTAAAGTTTAGTGATGGCAACACTTTTTTTTGCTATTTTAATTACATAAACAAATTTATTAAGTAGGTACACATGTTACATCATAATTTGTTTACCCTATTACTGCAATAAAAGATTTTGCTTTGTAAGTCATATTTTTATACTAAGTCCCTGAAGCGAAATTTTGCGAAAGAGACATTGTGCGAAAGAGACATTATGAGAAAGAAATATAATGCGAAAGAGACATTTTACGACTAGGGGACCGTTTGCGAAAGAGACATTTTGCGACTGAGCCCTTGAAATAAGAGATAAAGGCTTCGAACATGTTTTTGCAAACGTCATGAAATTTTATATCTAAAATCTGTAAAACGTTTGCGGCTTTTGCACAAACTGATGGTAGACTGCACGAAAGTGATGAAAAGCCTTTAGGAACATTAGTATGCAAGAATACCCACAAAGCAATGCAGTTTGGAATATAACCGGAAAAACGATGAGATATAATCAAACTGCTAGCCGCTACCGCTAGGTGTGGTCTACATCTTAGCGTCATACACTGGGTGTGGTCTACATCTCGAAGTCCGACACTAGGTGTGGTCTACATCTCGGAGTCAGACACTGGGTTTGGTCTTCATCTTGGAGTCATACACTGGGTGATCTACACCTTAGTGTCATACACTGGGTGTGGTCTATCTTAACGTCATACACTAGGTGTGGTCTACATCTCAGAGTCAGACACTGGGTGTGGCCTACATCTCGGAGTCAGACCCTGGGTGTGGTCATCATCTCAATGACAGACCCTGGGCGTGGTCATTATCTCGATAACAGACCATGGGCGTGGTCATCATCTCGATGTCAGATCCTGTTCAAGGTCATCATCTCAATGACAGACCATGGGTGTGGTCTACATCTCGATGTCAAACCCTGGGCGTGGTCATCATTTCGATGTCAAAACCTGGACGTGATCAATCATTTTGATGTCAGATCCTGGGCGTGGTCTAAATCTCGATATCAAACGCTGGGTGTGGTCTACATCTCAGTGTCAGACCCTGGGTGTGGTCATAATCTTGATCGAGATGATGACCACGCCCAGGGTCTGGCATTTAGATGATGACCACGCCCAGGTTCTGACATCGAGATAATGACCACACCCAGGGTCTGTCATCGAGATGATGACCACGCCCAGGTTTTGACATCGAGATGATGACCACACCCAGGGTCTGACATGGAGATGATGACCACGCCCAGTGTCTGACGTCGAGATCATGACCTCGCCCAGGGTCTGTCATCGAGATGATGACCACGCCCAGGGTCTGACATCGAGATGATGACCACGCCCAGGTTTTGACATCGAGATGATGACCACGCCCAGTGTCTGACATCGAGATGATGACCACGCCCAGGTTCTGACATCGAGATAATGACCACACCCAGGGTCTGTCATCGAGATGATGACTACGCCCAGGTTTTGACATCGAGATGATGACCACACCCAGGGTCTGACATGGAGATGATGACCACGCTCAGGGTCCGACATCGAAATGTAGACCACCACCAGTGTCTGACACTGAGATGTAGACCACACCCTGTGTCTGACACCGAGATGATGACCACGCCCAGGTTTTGACATCGAGATGATGACCACACCCAGGGTCTGACATGAAGACGATGACCACGCCCAGTGTCTGACGTCGAGCTGATGACCACACCCAGGGTCCGACATGGAGAAGATGACCACGCCCAGTGTCTGACGTCGAGATGATGACCACGCCCAGCTTCTGACATCGAGGTAATAACCACACCCAGGGTTTGTCATCGAGATGATGACCACGCCCAGGTTTTGACATCGAGATGATGACCACGCCCAGTGTCTGACGTCGAGATGATGACCACGCCCAGGGTCTGACATCGAGATGATGACCACGCCCAGTGTCTGACGTCGAGCTGATGACCACGCCCAGGGTCTGACATGGAGATGATGACCACGCCCAGTGTCTGACATGGAGATGATGACCACGCCCACTGTCTGACGTCGAGATGATGACCACGCCCAGGGTCTGACATCGAGATGATGACCACGCCCAGTGTCTGACGTCGAGCTGATGACCACGCCCAGGGTCTGACATGGAGATGATGACCACGCCCAGTGTCTGACATGGAGATGATGACCACGTCCAGTGTCTGACATCGAGATGATGACCACGCCCAGTGTCTGGCATTTAGATGATGACCACGCCTAGGTTCCGGATACCGAAATGTAGACCACACACAGTGTCTAACACTGAGATGATGACCACGCCCAGGTTCTGACATCGAAATGATGACCACACCCAGGGTCTGTCATCGAGATGATGACCACGCCCAATGTCTCACGTCGAGATGATGACCACGCCCAGGGTCTGTCATCGAAATGATGACCACGCCCAGTGTCTCAAGTCGAGATGATGAACACGCCCAGGGTCTGACATGGAGATGATGACCACGCTCAGGGTCCGACATCGAAATGTAGACCACCACCAGTGTCTGACACTGAGATGTAGACCACACCCTGTGTCTGACACCGAGATGATAACCACGCCCAGGGTCTGATATGGAGTAATGACCACGCCCAGGGTCTGGCGTTGCGATGATGACCACGCCCAGTGTCTGACAACGTGATTATGACCACACCCAATATCTGATATCGAGATGTAGACCACACCCACTGTATGCATACACATCTCGCTAGCTGCTTGACAGCAGGCATAGAGTCATAAAAATAAAAATAAATCTCATCAGATATATATATTTTATTATGTAAGTACCTCAAGGTGTGGAAAAAAATACATCGCATTTAAACAGACTCCGGGCTCTTAAGCCATACAGTACTTCTACCACAAGATTTCATAAACGCAGACGCTATAGCGACTGCGTTAACGATTTTTTATAACAAATTTGTACAGCGCAGCTCCCCTGGAGAATAGTAAGACAACTAAGAAATTCTCATACAAAATCTCGTAGTAGACGCACAGATTGTAATGCAACCAGAACGGTAAGAGGTGATGATGATGAGAGAAATTTAAAATACCAACACAGACTGATGACGCTAGCGTATGAGGCCATTAACGCAGCCTCGGCCCCACTCGAGCCCCCTGGAGTCCTCCCGGTGTGGTGGGGGTTGTTGGTTCGGCCGTACACAGGGTTGTGGGTTTCTTGCCTGCAATTGTTCAAGTTTTATAGGTCTTCAAGAATTGGACAGTCAGGCACAGCTACCCTTAACACTGGTACGTAAAGTATGGACTGAGGTCACTTTCATTTGCCCCCATTTGTCAACTAGTTGCGCGCTACTTTCAGCTGGAGTGTTATTTTTTAGTTGTATGCGTATGACTTACTCAAAATCGGTTGAACTATTTTCATGCGTCTCACCGATTATGTCGTATGAAAATAATTCGAAATAGAATGAGTGAGTCACAGGTTTCAAAAATAGTATTTCCCGGGCATGAATGAAACGCCTTTTTTAAATCCCGCATGTGCTTTCCCTGGAGGTAAATTAATGTTCATGGATTGTGATAACCGATTTCAGGTACGTAGCCTTTTGCCTATTTGCCTACGTATAAGTTCAAAATATTATGAGTTATTGCACTTCTCTGAACTATAACATGAGATTAACTTAATGCTAATAAAGTGGTGTACCACAGGGTAATATTATGGGACCAATAACATTCCTTTATACACGATTCATAAATGTAACTTTTAGTATATGTAGGTAGATAATAAGTACAGTAACGATTTTCATGGCTCGGTTAGAAAGGATGAATTAGTAGGGCATACAATATTTAGTTCGTGGTAAGCTGGTAACCACAATGAGGACTGCGCAACAGTTACTGCTGATTGCAATAATATGCAAGTTTACTGTGTGAAAGCGGTACTGCTAGTCCATTAACACCTCAATTATATGCTTATTATATCAGAACGTCAGTAAATAGGCTCGTTACATTGTACTGTTATTGGTAATTGGACAAGCCTTAGTGATAATATAAATTTTAGACTGCGAAGTGAGTCCTTGTTTTTCATGTTTAACGAGTATTTAATTTAACCACTACAACTTTACTAAATTAGGTGAGGATAAAAAATCCACAATTAACAGAATCTAAAAAAGAAATTCATGTAAGTAGATAATTATTAAAACAATCCTCTCTCTTTCTCACTCGCTGGTGTAAGTCCGCGATTGTAGGTACTTTTTGTTTTAATTATATGCTTTTGACTTCGCTTTTGACATTAAAATTATTACATACAAACGAACAAACATCATTTAGTTACCACTATATTAGAACTTCTTGCAGAAATTCAAATTTGATCATAGAACAAAACTACATGACATAAATGTTAGATATCTGCCTACTCTTTTGTGAATCAATCATTTCAGTAATTTGCATAACTTGCGGACAAATAAGGTCGTACTATGCAAATCAGTTAAATTATGTTTAACTACGCAAAAATCTGTAAAACAGTTATGAGAAACTAAGCAGTTACAAACTCTGTCACGGGTTTTTTAGGTATCCCTTAAATATTAGTAAGGAACATAACATAACTAGACATGGCAATGATTTGCGGGACATTTATTATTTATAAGTATTTTTTGTTAGGGTTTTTAGTTTATAGTTTAGTTAAGTTTTTAGGGTTAATTTTATTATAATGTTTAAATTTATAAAACTATAATACACTTAACATTTAACCTGTGACTTAACATAAAACAAGCTTCAAGTAAAAAACGTCCAGACCGCAGAAGTTACGAAATTAATATCGGTTTACACCCCAAAATACTTGTAGGTAATCATAAACTTATTATCTCGTATAAGTATAGGTATTTTTGTTTAGCCTTTTAAAACAGCCATTTTGATTAACACAGGTTTAGGACAAAAATTTTTTTACTGCAATTAAAAAGTATTTGGCGCCAAAGTCAGCTATTTTGATTTGATTAATTTTAATTTATTTAATAGCACATGCGAATTGCTTATAAAGCCGATAGATTTGAATTTTTTTTTCCTTTTTATTCAAGTAAAAACAACAAACTTATTAAATAAAAACTATATGTACTTAATTGAAAAAGAATAAGTAACTAAGTCATCATCACCATTATCAACTTCATCATCATCATGGTCATCAGCTACACGAAATGATGGCGATGAAAACTAAAGTCTTACCATATTAGCAGTTCCGGGCAGTTGGTGCAGGCCACTGGTATTGCTCCCGCATCCCTCAATTTCTGTACACACACGCTGTCTTCAGAAGCTACCTCGTTCCTCCTGGCCCATAGACCTACTGTGTACAGCATGCCTTTCACTGACTGGCTTTCCTTCGACGTGAATGGAACTCCTAATAATTTTTTTTGCATTTAATGATTTTGTTTCTGTTCTTTAAATTTAATAATAAATTAAATTACCTCTAGATGTTTTCACTAAGAGAAAGAACAAAAATTTGAAATTGAAATTATAATGCCATCTTGCATATTTTCTTAACGGAGATCGATATATTTCAGTTTCGTGGGTCAAATTATGTAAGAAACAAACATTTGTCGCATCAAAATTTATATGAGTCAAGTAGCCTATTAGACTATTAAGTAGACGACTTCCGTGGCGTAATGGTTAACATGCCTGACCGCTACTCAGGAGGTCCCGGGTTCGATCCCCGGTCAGGTCAAGATGAAAAATGATCTTTTTCTGATTGACCTGGGTCTTGGATGTTTATATATATATTTATTTGTTATTATTTGTTATAAAATATAGTATCGTTGAGTTAGTATCCCATAACACAAGTCTCGAACTTACTTTGGGGCTAACTCAATCTGTGTGATTTGTCCCCTATATATTTATTTATTTATTTTATTTACTAGCTGTTCCCCGCGGCTTCGCCCCGCGTGGGACTCGGTTATATCGCGCCCAAAAGTAGCCTATGTTTGACCTCAGGTCGTTAACTACATCCCTACCAAATTTCATCACAATCGGTCCAGCAGTTTAGCCGTGAAGAGGTGACAGACAGACAGACAGACAACCTTTCGCATCCATACTAATATTATAAATCCATACTAATAAGTATGGATTTAAGTAGCCTATTATCACCTTGGGTTCTCACGTATCTCTTCCAAAGATAATATCATCAATATAGAAATGAACACAAAATTAAAATAAATGGAAAATGTAATAAATGAACTTTTTGCGATAAGTAAAACTACCACATTACCATTACCTAACAAAGTACAAGCCAAATAATTTAGAAGTTTTTACCTAAAAATGGTTTGTTCCGCCATTCCTCCTCTGTCAAACCAGCTGCCACAAGTTTATCCACTTCCTTTGCCTCTGATAAAGCAAGATCAAACCTATCTTGCACCACAGCATTTAGAATTGGGTTCACCTGCGAAATTTCATACAAAACACAGTTGAAATCGTCAACTACTTGAATAATGTCGGTATTCTATCAAGGACTTTCTAAAATGCATCAAATTTCTACAGTAAATTATCTTCTTCTCTTAGAGAGCGTGTAAATCGCGCTGGACCATTTATAGCATTGGACAGTACCTCATCTTCCACTTTTATCCCATCTTTAGAAATTCTCCCATTTTGTTGCGTCGTGTCGTCGTCTCTACTCAACTGACATTGTCTTTCTACACATCGTCTTTCACACGAATCTATATTTTCGGCTCTTTTGTATTTCCATCGTTTTTCATATATTAACCAAATACCTACATTTCAACCACAATTTTGGGGTAACATTCATACATGCTTACGATGGGTTATCGTAAACTTGCCACATAGTTAATTCGTCACGTTTTTAAAACTCCATACATTCAAAGTTAATTCGTCACATGCATAAAAAAGTATTAGTTAACTCGTCACAGGTAGGTATGCGTTATAGTTAATTTGCCACAATTAGCAAAGTACCGACAGCAAGCAAAGTGATTTATTTATTTAGTGGTTTAAATCTACGCTAATATGAAAAATGCCGAAGAGTTTGTTTATTTGGTTTTATGACATGACGACAGGTTAGATTTACAAAAAAAAACCACTCTTGTAAAGATGAAGGTATGTACCATGGGCGGAACTGAAGCGGACAACAAGTTAAATACATTTATTTACTACAAATGTCTAAAGTATTCAACTACATACAGGGGTTTATTTATTTGAATTTAATGATGGCCAAATTATATAATTTAATTTTCTATATTACTCAATTTTATTTTTCTATTGTCATGTGATCTATGTATTGGAATGCAATGTATGAATTATTATTGAATAAATTAATGATCACTTGATCAATTCAAATAGGACATCATTTTTTTTTTTAGCTGCAAAATGTTGATAGTTATCTTGAGTTCATTCATACCCTAGGAGGCTGTTGGTGCTTTTTAAATAATCCTTTATATGAGGATGAGAAAATTTACAATCAGACAGCTAGGTAGCACTCCTGCACATGCTTTTATCTCTCTCGCTCGCTGCAACTATCTCTTTCTAAATGTAACAACTAACCCTTTCGGTCAATGCATTCTTGTTATCAGTCCAGTGACTCACATGACCTTGCGAGAGGGTGGTGACGTGTTTTGCAAAATTACTGTGCAATTTTAAATGTTGTAATTTGTGCATCTTTGAAAAAATGGATAATCAGCCGGGAACAAGTACGGGAGGACATGGTGTAAGTATTTGTAAATTTAATTCTATACAAAAAAAAATATGTGCTATTTGTTTATTATTTTATCTCTCAAATGCTCTTATATAAAAGGAGTTCGATTTTAATAACAGTTATTAAACAATGATTTTATTTAATTTAACTTTAGATAGCCTATGGTTTTAAAACAAAATTAATACTTAACTGACCCCTCATTATTTTCACAGCAATGTCAATTTAATCAAGTGTTTATTTAATTGATTCTAGTAATTATAATCTGCAAGTTAAACTGCACTAGATCTAATACGAACTATTAATTATAATTAAATAAATATTTGAATAAAAGAGTCACATTTCTTATTTTATTTATTAGCAAAGGTACAGTTTAAAACTTTAGATATAATTTTAAATCATACCGTTTTATGCTGCTTGTCTTAACTAGACATGACGCATGACAAACTTTAAACAAAATGGCCGACGGCTCAGACGCCAGCGGTGGTGTGATTAATCATACATTGTGAAATTTGACATGTATTATGCTTATTGTTTTCTGTAGACAAACACAGTTACAAATTTCTATACTATACCCGTTTAGTTTTAAAGCATGTAGTAATTTTTATGGTGATTTTATAAAATGCTGACTATTTCCCGTGACTTCAATTGCGGCATTTATTTCCGTTGTTGTTAAGAGTAAAGAGTATTCTTATATTGAAAGAGTTATCAAATTCCGTCCAGTAGCTTTTTTTCCTCTTTATAGTATTAAGTATAGATAAATTTATGATACTATTTCAACACCTTTTCAGGTCACATTTACGAAAACTGAAAGGGGACGGAGAATGCTTGTGAGAGGTGGTTATATGTACACCTTTCATCGGGAAACTAAGCTTGGAACTGTTTGGAGATGTACGAATCGTGCATGCAGTGCAAGTATAAAAATTTCGGAGAATCATAGCGTTCGAGTTTTGCATGAAGCGGCTCATAAGTGTAAACCAAATGTAGTGAAAACAGAGATTATCAAGACAAAGAATCTTTGTAAAGAAGCAGCAGCAAACACCAGCACACCTATGCCTCAACTATTTGAAGAAGTTTTTCAACCAAAAAAAGACGCGGGTTACGATTTATTAAGTGCCTTACCGAAATTTTTCAAGATCACTTTATATCGTAAGGAATCGTGAATTAAACGTACCCAAAACACATTTTGCTAAATGTGAAGATGTAATAATCCCGTTCAAATATACAGATTGTTTTTTATTATTTGACGACGACAGTGATCCTGAGAACAGAATAATAGCTTTCTGTACTGAAACAGCTCGTGAAGCTGTAAGAAATATTCGAACATATTTTTCGGATGGAACTTTTTCAAGCTGCTGTAAACCATTTTATCAGCTTTACTGCATACATGGTGATGTGAGAAGTGACGAAAACTTTACAAACGTAGTTCCTCTCATATACGTTCTAATGCCTAATAAGCAAGAACGGTCTTATGAGCGACTTTTTATTGCTCTCAAGAAAAATTTGCCATATTGGAACCCGGTGACAATGATTGTCGATTTTGAAATTGCAGTTATCAACGTCATAAAAAAAATGTTTCCACATATTAAACTACAAGGATGTAACTTCCACTTCAAACAAGCATTGGCTAAAAAAGCTCACGCCTTAAATATGAACAGCATCAACGAAAAGAGACACTTGGCTTTGTGTGCTGCATTGGCGCATGTAAAGCTAGAAGACATTGAAGACGGTTGGTTGTGGATTATGGAAGATGCGCCACAGAGTGAAACAGTAACAACATTTAATGATTATTTCGTATCCCAGTGGTTAGAAAATAAAAATATACAATTTATTTGGAATATACATGGTTCTC
The DNA here is from genome assembly GCA_947044815.1 of Apomyelois bistriatella. NCBI lineage: Eukaryota > Metazoa > Arthropoda > Insecta > Lepidoptera > Pyralidae > Apomyelois > Apomyelois bistriatella. The sequence continues at coordinate 11,353,099 of OX345701.1, read as the reverse complement.
GTCATAGGACAATAAATCTCGCAGAAGCATGGCATAAGCGTTTGAACAATATGATGCCTCAAAAAAAACCTAGAATGCTTCAGTTTCTGGAAACACTCAAAAAGGAAGCTGATTATGTAGATACTAAAATAAAAAAATTGAATCTAGCCATACCATCAAACTTAAGAACGCGCAGGTCAATTGCATATGACAGGGAGTTAAAAACTCTTTTAGAAAATTATAATAACATGCCCCTGTCTGAATTTATATTGAAAATTTCTTATATGCAGCATTTTAAAGAAATGTAACATGGATGTAGTTAATTCTACATTTAAGATTTAAATTAATAATTTTAATGTATGATTTCAAAGGAAAACTAATGTTATAAACAAAAAGCAATATCTTTACTTTATATAATAAAAGTTCTTTTTACTATTGTTTTATTGTAGGTTGTTCTAATTTGTTACATAGATGTAGTTAATCCTATACTTAAGTTTTAAATTACGACTTTAATCTTTGATTTTAGGGGAAGGCAAGTGATGAATTATGACAAAAAATACTGTGATTTTATCTGTGATTCATTAAGTAGATATATTTTGTGTTATACACGTAAGGTATATCAATAAGGTAGGTAGGTAGTAGGTAGGTTGTGCATGTTACCTAGGCAAATCAGCCGCTTTCTATTTATAAAGAGAACTGTGATTTTTACAAATTGTTACATAATATTTTAAATAAAACAGCTGTAAATTTTGAGAACCTTCCTAGAAATTAACAGCAAATTTATTTTTGTTTGCTTCTTCTTTGGTTATATTTGTACGTAATATTTAAGTAAATCATTCAGATAGAACTGTGATTTTTGTAATAGATGTAGGTAAGGTTAATATCCCAAAACTGTGATGAAAGAAATAAATGTTGTTATTTAAATTTTTGTTTAATTTTCTTGCTGTCTGTACAAAAATAATCAGTGTGACGAATTTACTATACTAAATATTAGACTGTGACGAATTTACTATAAAAAAATAAAAGTGTGGCAAGTTTACGCATACTTTTTTTCGTGACGAATTAACTTTGTGGCAAGTTTACGATAACCCCTTACGATTACCGCCAATGAGTTTACAACAGCAGTTTATTGTTATCTGTAGTACGCGGTCTTTTATTTCCAATCTTGTCATACATATCCATTCTGTCACTTCATACATCCATCTCAACATTCTCATCACTACCAAGCTCTGCTACATCTGCCTCTCTCTGCCTTTTGTCCGTCGTCACCTTGGTGGTCTAAAATTGCTTTATGTTATTGACTTCTATCATAGTTTCGTTTTCTTTTCAAAATCAGTAGTTAATTACCTCCTTTATTCTTGCAATGACCGCTCGCATCAAATCCTCAGACTTCATCTCTTTCTGCCTGATCTTCCTCGCTAGAGAACAGGCGCTTTCCTTTAGCATAGCATGTTCTTTCTTCAGTGGAGGAATTGGTTGCTTCTTTGGGTCCCAGTACAGAGAAAACAAGAACTCCACCACATAGTCGAAAATGAACTTTATGTACATGCAGATAGTTCTTAATATAGAGCACATTTTACTCTCCACTGACGATCACTCACTGATGTAGATGGACTTTCGGAAGTTTTAGATGTAATGAAAGATATTCATACTTAGCTAATCAAATCAATATTATAAATGCATAATTATCCAGTTGTTGTCATGTCTGTCAGTTTATCTTTCCACGCTTTTATAATTTAAGTAATAGTACCTACCTAAGAAGTAACTTATTCTTCAAATCAAAGGCCGTATGCCTTTTTGCCTACTTAATGGTATAAAAAACCTATTGATTCCACCTAAGTAACTAAGAAAGAAAGAAAATGTATTTGTGTGAAATACTTCTTCTTCCGAGCGTGTTTCCTGATTGAGCCAACGCTTAGTGGTTTTGCATGGGTTAAAAGATACCCTATGTCCTTTTTAATGCTCCTAGCTATGTGTATGCGAAATTTCAGGAAAATTGGTTCAGTAGATAGGGCGTGAAGAGTTAACAAACAAACAAATATACAAACTCACTTTCGCATTTATTTGGATGGATAATCCTGTGACCAAGTATGTTTGTTTTTCTGTTTCAACACTTGCATGCCCACTTTCCTTCAATACGGAATGCAGTTAAGTGCATAACACTTACGTCATCTTCAAACAAGCGCCTCGTTAGTAGCTGTTAGCGGTTAGTCAATCGGTTGCATATTGCACCAAGTTTTATTACTATTATTAATGAGGTACCCATCCTTTATTATATTTTTCCTGCCTATTACTGCCCTGATGAAGTTTATAACCCAACAAGATGCACATCGCGGTGTTACATGCGGCTTCTATTGCGCCATTGACTGTTAGACTTTTTGACCAAAACTCCGGCAATTACGTACTACCATCGATAAAATATTACTAAAGTATATTTTATCGATGGTACTACCTACTTTTCAGGATAAAAGGTATCAGCTATCTCCATACTAAATTTCATACAAATTGGCCCAGCCGTTTAAGCGTGTAACAAACATACTCACAAACTTTTTCGTCTTTAAAAAATTTGTGGGAAGTAGGATGGGTAAAAGCACAGAACAGAGAAATTCGGTGTAAAAGTAAAAGTCGACAGGGAATCGGCGAACGGGGGAATCATGAAATAGGCGATGCGGCTAGCAACCCATCAATATTGATTTCCTGTTTCAACTGTCATCATGCTAAACGTGGCCTAAGGTCTTATGGCCTGTCTACCCCGTGGTAAAGACGTGACTATATGTATGTATGTAAGTGGAATGGGATTGAGGATCGTAGTGGTCTTATAATATATATAATAAGGCTAAGTAAATAATCAAATCAAATAAATCTGATGGAACTAGTGAGAATGGCCGAGAGAATCCCCCTTATGCATAAAAATTAACAAACGTTTGTGTTTTGGCTCTCTTTCACGGTAAATTTTATTAAGAGAAAGAGAAAGGATCAAAACATAATTTAGTTAAAATGGGCATCTTCTGTTTCGTACCGGAAGTGCCGTGTTGCTCAAAGGGGGGGAAAAGCGCTTAGGTATATTTTATTACTAATAGGGAAAATCCGAAGGGGTATTCTTTTCTATGTGGGCCACTGTACGAAAAGGGGCGAATTTTATTAGGGTTCCGTACAAAAATGTAAAAACGGAACCCTTATAGGATCGCTCGTGCGTCTGTCTGTCCGTCCGTCCGTCTGTCACGGCCAATTTTCTCCGAACCTACTGAACCAAAACAGATGAAAGGTAAGATTGTGTAATCCTGTGACCCAAACACAGATATGCAAAGTAAATAAATATTTTTAAACTAAGGGTCATTTTTGGGGGACAACTTAGGAATTAAAAAAAAAAGTTTTGCAAACCTACGTTACGATGATCTCAAATATATTTTTTTTATTATTGTAACATAAATAGTTTTGATTTTATTCATGAAAAAAGACGAAAATTGACCATTCCCCCCCCCCCCCCCCCATGATCTCGGAAACTACTGAGCCTAAAACTTTGAAAAAAAAACGAAATATAGTTCATTGCCTGTAGATTACAGGAAACCTACAAGAATTCTTTAAATTGAAATTAAGTGGTAAATTCAATATATAACGTTCACTTACGGAAAGTAGTTCATTAAAACACCACTAGATGGCGATAGTAGTACTAAGATAAATACCACAATCCATACTTAATATTATAAATGCGAAAGTCTGTCTGTCTGTCTGTCACCTCTTCACGGTTAAACTGCTAGACCGATTGTGATGATATTTGGTAGCGATGTAGTTAACGACCTGAGGTTACAAACATAGGCTGCTTTTGGGCGCGATATAACCGAGTCCCACGCGGGGCGAAGCCGCGGGGAACAGCTAGTTGAATATAAAAACTAACATTGCTATTGTACGGAACCCTCTCCACGCGAGTTCGACTCGCACTTGACCGGTTTTTCATATTTTCATTGCATTTTATTTGTATTGTAGGTAAGGACTAAGGACCACGATATTTATAAGTACAGGTACCTAACTTAACTAAGTACCAACCCAAATTCCCAGGGGAACGAAGTGTGGGTTGTCTACGATACCTGCAGGCTTCACAACTTGTGGCAAGGTAAATAACTGAGACCAAAAAAAAAACAAATAGGTAGGTAGCACAAATCACAAATTAAAAACTTAACACTTTTTTTTTTTGATGTATATATAATCCACAATAATATGGCAATCAAACATATAGCTTATTTTTGCCAGTATCAAGTTTGATAAATGTTTTTCATTTTGTCAAGTCACAGTCAAGTCAGTAGTCATGGCTAGTCAAGTTAGTCAAGGGCTAAGTGAAGCGGTGGAAGTTTCACTTAGCTTTGTCTTGGGAGATTTTGGTGACAAGAATCAAAGTCACTTATACGACATTGTACCACTTCCCAACACTCACGCTTATTCACGAACATTTAGCGAATAATAAATCCACCTTTATTATATACAATGACGATAACTGAGCGACTTTAGCTTGGCGCCAAAACTCAAACACTTTTTTACTGTCTATAAATACCATAGATTAAAAAAAAATGCCTGAACAACCGCGCGCGATTCCAAATTATTTGATAAATACCTATATTTTCACTGATTAAAAAAAACTGTACTTTATGCAAACAAAAATATAGGTAGTTGCAAAATTGTTTGAAAGACTGCCGAACCAACCGCCTTCCAAAGTAAAACTCACTGGACTAGACTCCGCAGTAACTAGTTACTAAGTAAGTATCTTTATGTTATGTAATAAGCAATCGTATTGGAATAGAAGCTGTTGTTACATGTTAAATTTCCATAAAATATGTAAAAAGCAGAAACAAGTTAGTACCAATAAAAAAAAAATCTAATTGTTTTATTTTTAACTCCCGAGACGAAAAGGAGTTTTAAATAAACTTTGCCGAAGTCGCGTCTGTCTGTCTGTGGCTCTATTCGATGCGGTTTTTTTGATTGAATTGCTGACACGATGTGGTTTAAAGTGGAAAAGTCTGCCGATCGCGAGTCGTACCACCACACAATACTAAAAGACTTAACAGGTTATTTTAAGAATTTTTCTCCCCTTAATAAGTGTAAAAATTAATTTTATTAAATACGCACATTCTTTGAATGGAAGTAATAATATCCACTTCCCTCTTTGTTTTTCAAACATCCATTGGCAAGGGTAACCACCTTCGATCAGGTGGGCCGTATGCTTATGTGTCTAATTATATTTAATAATATTAAATACTATTAAAGTCCATCTACCAATGACAACTCTCTCAAAACTCTCTCTACGGACACAACAAACCACAGAGTACTTTATAATATAAATAATATAATAAAGATACTCGTCGAGACGTCGATTTTCAGTGTAATAAAATAGTCTCCTAACGCCATCTATCGATCACCTGAGACACTGATACGCTAAATCCTTGCCTATAACCACGAAGCAAATACAGAGCCTATAACTTATTAAGTACTTACTAAATCAGTTTGTGGTAGGATAACGACACTTTCAAAATCTTCTTTTGTTATTGCCTAGGGTATGTAATCACTACGTTTGCCACAAATAAGTCTGATCTTAACAATTTTTATTTCAATTCATGTAGCGCCACGCCACCTATTAGCAAAAAAAAAGAACTACTTGTCTTAGGGAATGGGACCACATGCTAAGGACAATTGGTGAAGAAACGAGATAGCATAACGCATAAAATGTAAGACGCCGCCATCTCACTTACTCGTTTCGGTTCTGCTTAGATAGATCATGGTACCCCATTGTCCGTAGAGCTAGAAGATTTGAGATTACGACGTCACATCATACGTCATTGTCATTGTGACAACATGACATGTGTGACAGCGGTGACAGTGACAGCAACTACCTATTGAGCCAGGGGGGCGAAACTTCATAGTAGATAACCCAATGTATGGAGTTTGCAGTTACCCCTAAAGAAAACAAAATGGCGACAACATGGCGGATGCTGTTATTTCTATTCCTCATCATACTTTCTCTTTCTTTACGCTTTGACAGTTTGTCAGATTTTGGAGGAAAAGAACTGTCACTTTATCCGCGCTGTATTTAATTTCCAAAACTTAGGTTTCTTTCGAGAATCTGTGCATAGTATTGGTGGATTATTATTCGTAAAGGGTTTGTAAACAAGCGTGAGTGTTGGGGAGTAGTGTAGTGTCGATTTGACTTTTATCTTTGTTACAAAAATTTCCAAGTTATAGCTAGGTAGAGTTTTTCCACCGCTTCACTTAGCCATTTGACTCTGACTAGACTACGGACTTGACTTTTTGACTAGAATTGAATAAATTAGGACTGAAAAAGATTAATAAATTCAAGGAAGGCTTAATGGACTAGTTTTCCTGGCGTAGTAGATAGTGTAAGTACCTACACTTTTGATATTAGTATTGCATAGTTGGTAGCACCGACGTTTTTTAAAAATTGTTTTTATTTGGCCATGAAATGCGATGCAAAGTTTGAATTTCAAACCTTATTAATTTTCGCTGTATGGAAGTCCCGTCTCTTAAACGTAGTGAAGTGATTACATACTCTTTGTATTGAGCTTACGTACGTACGATACGAGATGTGTATTTTTTTAAAGTTTTGATTATTTTTTTTGCGGAAAATATCCAGTTTTGTGAATCAAGGAAATTAAAAATCGCTAGAAATCTAATAGCTTCTTTTATGCACACACTTCAAACTTTTATTTTTTGTACTTCACTGAGTAAGGACGAAGAAAACGACTTCTACGGCAATCTTATTAGAGCTTCATAAAATACGCGAAAAACTGCAAAAAACTGTTTCGAAACAGTTTCATTTGGTAAGATGGTTTAATAAACTATAAATTAAAAATGGTATTCATAATCTAGAATGCTTCTCATAGAATTTAAATGAGGGTCAAAAGTCAGCATTGAACAAGACCACTGAATCCAATTTCCTTGTTTACTTTCCGGTCGAAGTCCTCGCTCAAACATGTCTATTGGTCGTGTGAACTATTCAAATAATAAGACCGAAAATTAAAGCATAAATCAAAGAAAATGTATGTAGTTTATAAAGGGAAATTGGTTTAATAATTTTGTTAATTTTACATGTCTTAAGTGTAATTTTTACAACCCTGAGCTTAACCTACTTATGTTGTTTACCTTTCAGACTTGAAATGTCTACTAAAAAGACAGAAAAAAAAGCAATTCGTAAGGTAAGTTGAATGTCCAAAATTCTTTACAGATTAGGCTAGACCCTAGGTTTGTTTTAAACTTATATTGGTGGAAAACCTACTAACTTACTGATAATAAAATATTTTATGACAAATACATGATATTGCTATGTTTTAAAAAAGCTATTTCTCAACACTTCCTCACTGGTTATCCAACCCAGAACCTTTAGATTTAACTTTAGCAGACTATATTGGGCTCAGTCGCAAAATGTCTCTTTCGCAAAATGGCCCCCTAGTCGTAAAATGTCTCTTTCGCATTATATCTCTTTCTCATAATGTCTCTTTCGCGTAATGCCTCTTTCGCACAATGTCTCTTTCGCAAAATTTCGCTACAGGGACTTAGTATAAAAATATGACTTACAAAGCAAAATCATTTATTGCAGTAATAGGGTAAACAAATTATGATGTAACATGTGTACCTACTTAATTTTGTTTATGTAATTAAAACAGCAAAAAAAGTGTTGCCATCACTAAACTTTAAATAGTAACAAAATAATTTTTCAATTTGCATAAATTTTTTTTGCTATTTTAATTACATAAACAAATTTATTAAGTAGGTACATGTTGTAGGACATTATGAGAAAGAGATATTATGCGAAAGAGACATTTTACGACTAGGGGGCCGTTTGCGAAAGAGACATTTTGCGACTGAGCCCTATATTGTAACGCAAAAAGTAATAAAGGTTATCAAATTCAATATTTTTTGATATATAGACTTATATTTCCTACTGCTGGGCAAAGGCTCCTCTTGTCTTCCACAGTAAAATCCCATCAATAAATATTTGAATTTGCTCAAACTTCAGATTTTACATATTATGGTGTTAAAAGCTTAATATATAAAGTAGAACAGGGAAAAAGCCAAGATAAAAAAGAACCTACTAGCTTTCGCGCAAGAATTTCCCTCTGGAACAGTGCTTTTTCCAGGATGAAAAGTACCTACCCTATGTCCTTCTCAATACTTCTAACTATGAATATATGCGAAATTTTAGGAAGATTGGATCAATAGATAGGGTGTGAAAGCTTAGCAAACAAACAAACTGACTTTCGCATTTATAATATTAGTAGGGATGTCTTAAAATATTAATTTATATGTAGTTAGGTATTTTTATTGATATTGTATAAATTAACATTTTATTTTTCTAAATAATAATGTGATGTCTTAACATGACATTGTGGAAACAAATGAATTTTTTGTAGTTATGACAGTATTTACAGTATGTTTCTCAGAATAATGACTAAATCAAGGCTACTTTATGGAAAGCGATACTTCAGCTTATACACGTCTATGCCACAAGAAATTTATACTAGGTATTTATCTACATCTATTTTTTCCATCCCTTATCCCAGTTCATTGGTGGTCAGGTCTTTTCGTGTATTTGTGCCAGATATGTGTATTATTTATTTCATATTGGTTTCGGTACCGCCTACTGCATTTATTTCCACGTTGTTCCTATCCACCCTAAGGTTGGCTGGAAGAAATTGCATCAGCGATAAGTCCGCCTTTGTACACATTGTTTGTATTTGTATTCAACATGTATAATTTGTATGATAATGGTACAATAAAGAGTATATCTATTTATCTATCTATCTATATGTCTACTCTGGGTTGGTTGCCTTTATGTCTAGGTTTGTCTGGTGTTATTTTTTCCTTGTTTTTCATCCATGTGACTGGTGGTCTGCCTACACCCTTAGGTTTTTAAGGTAGTTATCTATACTTAGATAGTAAAGCCATATCTCATGGTTTCATCCACCAATGATGTTAATAATGTAATGTCGAAGAGATTTAACTTGGTAAGTATAGTATTATAAATATATTCCATAATAGTGTTAAAACAGCTTATTGTAGGTACCTCCTGTCACGGACAGTCATCATCATCATTTCGTGTAGGTGTCACAGTCAATCGACCATGCACAACCTGGTGTCAGAGTTCTCTCGGCTTCTGGCGTGGTATAAATGGTGCAACAAACTGTGCGTACATCACTACATAGTATAAAACAAAGTCGATTTATCTGTCCCTATGTCCCTTTGTATGCTTAAATCTTTAATTCTACGCAACGGATTTTGATGCGGGTTTTTTTTAATACATAGAGTGATTCAAGAGGAAGGTTTTTATGCCCATGCGAAGTCGGGGCGGGTCGCTAGTACTTGATAAAGATGAATTTTACTATATATTTTTTGCAGGAGCGCCGCAAGAAAACCAACAAAATAGTCCGAGGCATGGCGTTCAACATGCTAAAGTACGCTTACCTGACCTTCCGGTCCTGCCTAGACATGATCATCGACCTGGTGTTCTCATTCTTCTGGGAAAGCGAGCGGCGACCCATCCCGGACTTGGACAAGAGGCACAGCATGCTTGCCGAGAGCGCTGTGACGTTGGCGGAGAAGATACGGAATAGGCAGCTAAAGTCGGAGGAGTTGGTGATCGCTTGCATTGAAAGAATTAAAATTGTAAGTCATCAAATAATAAAATAATAATAATAAATAAAAAATAATAATTATATTTTTTTTTGTTAATTTTGTTCAATAAAGTAATTATAAACAAACAAACAAACAAATAATAATTAATAATTAGGTTCTTGAGTTTTAGTTTCTTGTGGAAAAGAAATCTAAATATTTCTTATCCCACTTTCTTATTAGGGTTGGCACAATATGTAAGTTCTTTCCACATATCTATTTCTACATTGTTTTCCTTCTAAAGATGAAATCATTAAAAAAAAATCATAATAACACAAATATATTTTATTTATAACAAAAAATTGATCCACGAAATCGTCGTCAGGCATACATTTTGGAAGAATTTACTCAGTTGATATTTAAATTATTTTTTAATAAAAAGATAAGCAGAAAACCTTAATCCTATTTCAGGTAAATCCAATCCTGAACGCAGTCACGGATGAGAGGTTCGAAGATGCTTTGAAGGATGCCCGGGAGGTCGACAGAAAAATAGCTGAGGGTTTACCGCAGGAGTACTTTAAGGAGAAACCTTTCTTAGGTATATAGTTATTTACAAACTGCCTTAGTTCTACTACAGACTAATATCCATACTAATATTATAAATGCGAAAGTCTGTCTGTCTGTCTGTCACCTCTTCATGGCTAAACTGTTGGACCGATTGTGATGAAATTTGGTAGGGATGTAGTTAACGACCTGAGGTCAAACATAGGCTACTTTTGGGCGCGATATAACCGAGTCCCACGCGGGGCGAAGCCGCGGGGAACAGCTAGTAACAAAATAAAATTAATAAAAAAAATTACGTATTGAGTCCTGCCCTGTACAAAGTGCGGTCCTGTATAGCTCTCTCCCGTAAGTCTATGCGTCTATGCGATCAACCATATTAGTATCGTATTCTTTCAGTAAAATAAAATCTTTGTTTTAAACATTAAATTGTGGAAAAAAAAAAACACATTTTTTACAGTGTTACTGAATATAATATTAGGTAAATGTCTTTATTTTTAAATAATCACCAAGAGAGAGGGGCAAACGAATACTGATGGTATATTTAAAGTGAATAGAAAATATTGAGCAATAATTTGCTGATTTATTTTAATAAACTAATAGGTATATATATATATTTTAATAAGGAACGTTATTCTGGTTAGAAGAAAAAAAATCAAACATATTCAAAATTTTCATTTATTTGTCCTATTGCTTTATGTTCTACTAGCGACTTACCCCGGCTTCGAATGGGTATAAAACACTTTCTATTGAATGACTCTATCTATTAAAAAAAACGCATCAAAATCCGTTGCGTAGTTTTATAGATTAAGCATACAAAGGGACATAGAGACAGAAAAAGCGACTTTGTTTTATACTATGTAGTGATAGTGATATCGTTTCTTCCCTCCCAGGCGTACCGTTCACAGCAAAAGAGAGCACAGCAGTAGCCGGCATGCTGAACACGCTGGGCATACTCTCGCGAGCCAACACTCGCGCCAGCGAAGACGCCGAGGCGGTCCGCCTGCTGCGGAGGGCGGGGGCCATTCCTGTGGCTGTCACCAACGTGCCCGAGATCAACAAGTGGTGAGTCTTATTTTTTTTTTTACCTTAAGGCTATTCCGTCGGTCTCAAAAGCGCCAATTCCCAAAAAAAAAATTCTGTTTCTGTAAGTGAGCTTATCAATAATCCTTGCGTAACTTTTTTGCTAGTATCCTTAACTTGCATTAAGATGATACCTCGGTGAACACTAGCACCACCATCAGTTAAAAATTATTATTCACTGAAAATACAAGTTATCAAAATCCCTGTTATGTAATTAAGGTTCTGGATCTGAAGTTAATTTTATTCACTGAAAACACAAGTTATCAAAAATCCCTGTTATGTAATTAAGGTGATACCTGGGTGAACACTAGCGCCACCGTCATTTAATAATCATTACTCACTGAAAACACAAGTTATCAAAAACCCTCTGCTGTATTTATGGTTCTGAATCTGAAGTTAATTTTAATCATATTCAATTATTAAATTATAGTTCCATACAGTTACAAATTGCAAAACTGCTAAAAGTGGCCGTTTTAAGCAATATTGCAATTTGTAACAATAGGGAACTATAATTTATTATGTTTAAAACTAACTTCAGATCCAGAACCTTAATTACATAACACGGATTTCTGATAACTTGTGTTTTCAGTGAATAATTATTTTTAGTTGATGGTGGCGCTGGTATATACCAAGGTCTCGTCTTAAGTATAGAGAGGGAAAACATAAATTCATATTTTGATATAAGTTTATTTGGAAAAGTTGTTCAGTGTAGTGGTCTGAATCTACCCTTAAAATATTTGCAGTTGATTTGCATATAAAAATCAATACCACTTTTACGCCCGAATACTTAAACGCTACTTAATTTTGAGAGCTGCTCAAGTATCATGCTATCGCGCTGAACGTCAGCGATATGACAGTGACAGCATGATACTTGAACAGCTCTCAAAATTGAGTTCCTAGTATTTTTGGGTATTCGGGTATTTGTTAAAATTTTATAACTAAAGAACGGGCTCACCTATCCAAACCAAATGTTTAGATTTTGTTCGGACTATTAAGTAGATGGTTTATATGAAGTTAGCACAAAAACCGTCGAGCTGTTCTTCATTTATCACATTTTTTTAATTTTACGCGGACGAAGCCGAAAAGCTACTGTTTATAAAATTTGATGAGGAGGTAGTTGATACTTTGGATTAACTAACATATACTTAGGGTCCGTTTTATCCAAATTCATATATTTGTCATTCCAATTTAAGGCATTAAAAATGCAAATCGGGTGTTTTGTTTTCAACCGACTTCCAAAAAAGAGGAGGTTCTCAATTCTTCTGGACATAGTATAAAACAATAGTAGATTGTATCATAAGGGAGCTAAATAATATTTTTACAGCGAGGGCGATTTTTGAATCCAGAGCGGAGTGAAGGATTCTCCCGAGCCAAAAATATGTTTGCGCCCGAATGAAAAGTAGAGTGTATCACTCTACTTTTCATCACGCTCTATGAGAAAAAACAAAACACGTACATTGGGTATTGTTTGCGTTAATTTTTTTTTCATTTCTCATACTCGGAAAGTAGTGTTTTCCTGATCTGAGTATAGGGTGGAAAACGCTTCATGCCCTCCCACGGGCCGAAAAAACCCATAGTAATCACTTTCTTCCTTAGGGCTGGTAAGATATTTCAAAATTAGAACATAATTTCGCCTGTGAATTTGGAAGAAAATCGGCAACAAAAAATTTCAACAATAAAAAAAAAATGTGGAAGTATAAACTGGTATAAACAGCCAGTGTTAATTTAAAAAATATTTATTAGGGTCAGCACTCACTAAGAGCAAAGCATTTTCTGATAACACTAAAATATGAACTTCATGAATATGGGCATACAGTGATAAATAAACACATGTACAAACGTGACGGTCCTGAACATCACCTTAAGAGATTTATTTAATTTTTCATTTTTTTTTAATTAACTCGCTTAAAAAGTTGATGGTAAACCCTCTGCAGTGCTCTTGGTGTGCGCTGATCTTAAGCGGAACTGAGAGACCCCCATGAAGCGCGCTGTATGTTCTATATTTAAAATTTAAAAATGAATTACCAACACAATATCATTCAAGAAGGCACTATGTACTCGTTTTTACTATTATTAATTTCAGAAAAATACTTTCCTTATATTCGAAATGAAAAGTAGAGTGTTGTGTCTAAATGCCTCGCACGGGTATTATTCCTTTCCTCCCTTGTCTAACAATCTACTATTAATTCATCCGATGATTGCTTTTATTCTTACCAGCCAGTGTTTTATTTTTCATAATATGTGCACTCGGCATGACCGTATTGTTTTGTTCCAAATTTGAAACTCATTATTGCCCGCTAAAAACCCTATCGGAAAAGACTTACTTTTCTCCCTCTTTTGGGGCAGCTAAGTTGAACCTTTCGAATAGAAGGGATGAAAAGTCGCTTTCTCTGTCCCTATGTCCCTATGTACGCTTAAATCTTTATATCTACGCAACGGATTTTGATGCGGTTTTTTTTAATAGACAGAGTGATTCAAGAGGAAGGTTTTTTATGCCCATGCGAAGCCGGGGCGGGTTGCTATTTTTTTTTTAATATTTTACTTGTTTAATTTGTTATTTTTACTATCGCTATAAATAAATAATAATAATAATAAAAGCATTTATTTCTGGCAACTAAGGCCCATTTGTTAGTGACATTATCCATACTAATATTATAAATGCGAAAGTCTGTCTGTCTGTCTTTCTGTCAGTCTGTCTGTTTGTCTGTCTGTCTGTTTGTCTGTCTGTCTGTCTGTCTGTCTGTCACCTCTTCACGGCTAAACTGCTGGACCGATTCTGATGAAATTCGGCAGGGATATAGTTAACGACCTGAGGTCAAACATAGGCTACTTTTGGGCGCGATATAACCGAGTCCCACGCGGGCGGAGCCGCGGGCAACAGCTAGTTTCTTATATAGCTATGTTAGTTATAATGTAAGTTGTTTACCAGGCAGGAGTGTCGCAACATGTTGTTCGGCCAGAGCAACAATCCGTACCACACAGGACGGACCCCGGGCGGATCCAGCGGCGGCGAGGCGGCGCTGGCGGCCGCGCTGGCGACGCCCATCGCTTTGTGTGAGTACCACGGGGTGAAATCACAATTGTGTATTAACTTTCCTTTCAATTGACCTTATATACACGTGACGTCTCTCTGCTTAATATAAAATTTTACTGAGATAATAAAATACTTAAATATACCAAGACATATTACACACATTGAGCTAGCAAAGTAAGTTCGAGACTTGTGTCATAGGATACTAACTTAACGATATCATATTTTATAATCTACTAGCGACCCCCCCCCCCGACTTCGCATTTGCATAAAAACCTTCCTCTTGAAACACTCTATCTATAAAAAAAAACGCATTAAAATACGTTGCGTAGTTTTAAAGATTTAAGCATACAAAGGGACATAGGGACAGAGAAAGCGACTTTGTTTTATACTATGTAGTGATAGTTAAGTGATAGTGATATATAACAAAATCAAATTATAAATATTACAGGTTCGGACATTGGCGGATCTACGCGAATGCCCGCCTTTTATTGCGGACTTTACGCACTGAACCCCACAGCCGGATGCACCAATCTTAGAGGTAAATATTCCTTTTTACTTCGTACTTCAGAAGGCACGTTATACAATTGGTCTCGGCTGCCATCTGGGGGTCTAAAAACGCCACTTTGAGCAATTCATCGGATCGATTCATACTACGAATTCCTTAACAATTCTGTAGCAATTCCTCTATTTTTTGTAAAATGGCCAAGTAAACTTTGCAATCCCTCCTAAAAAAAAAAATTGAAAGAAATAGGAATTGCTAAGAAATTCGTAATATGAATTCGATTCGATGAATTGCTCAAAGTGGCGTTTTTAGACCCACTGGTAGTCGTTAAAGGAACCACGTCAGACCGAGAGGTGAAAGTCTGACACCAGGGTGTGCATTGTCGATTGACCGTGTCACCTACACCAAATGATAATGATTGATGGGAGGTATTCCTTATCTTAGGAACCTTCGAGTTCTTTTATGCCCAAACACTCAAACGCTACTCAATTTTGAGAGCTACTCAAGTATCATGCTGTCGCGCTGAACGTCAGCGATATGACAGTGACAGCATGATACTTGAACAGCTCTCAAAATTGAGTAGCGTTTGAGAGTTTGAGAGTTGAGAAGGGCGTCAGACTACCACTTTTTAAATAAATATTCGCAGGAATCAAATTTTTTCATGCCGTGATAGTTTTTCATCCAATCACAGCGCGCCATACGAAAAAAGCCATCCGCTATTGGTTGATTCTCATGCACTATGCTGTAAAGCGCATAACGTAGCAATTTTATTCCAGCGCTTTTTAATCATGGTCCCGATAAGGCGGTACTGGTTATTACAATGGAGCGACTGCCGTCTGACCTCCGTAACCCTTATTACAGGGAAACCAGACCCACAGGAACATGACCCGGGTGTGTTAGTGGCCAACACTGTCAGATTTTTCAGGCTGCCTAAAGGCATCCGACATAGCCTAACGACTGCCATCTACCGATAACAGCCGGGACCAACGGCTTAACTTGATGAGATGTCGACATTTTCTTTGACAACCTAAATGTCCTTGTCAATTCATGTGTAAATTTCCTTGTCAGCAAAACAACAAATATATTGTGCCCTAACTCTTAACACGACTGTACGGACAGACAGACGAGTGATCCTATAAGGGTTCCGTTTTTACATTTTTGTACGGAACCCTAAAAATCATGTTTCATATCAGGATTGGCGCTTCGAACCGGATTGGCGCCGACAATGGCGTCGATTGGCTTCGTCAGCAAGCATTGTTCCGACTTGGCGCCTCTTACCAAAGTGGTAGCGGGCGAGAAAGCAGACCTATTGGAATTCGACAGACCCGTTGATGTAAAGGTTAGTATTATTTATCCTTCAATTCAATTCCAATACAAAGCGGGTGTTTATTATAATGGGCGAGTTTGTAAACAATACACAAAAAATTGTTCTAAGTAGACATTGTTCCGACTTGGCGCCTCTTACCAAAGTGGTAGCGGGCGAGAAAGCAGACCTATTGGAATTCGACAGACCCGTTGATGTAAAGGTTAGTATTATTTATCCTTCAATTCAATTCCAATACAAAGCGGGTGTTTATTATAATGGGCGAGTTTGTAAACAATACACAAAAAATTGTTCTAAGTAGACATTGTTCCGACTTGGCGCCTCGTACCAAAGTGGTAGCGGGCGAGAAAGCAGACCTATTGGAATTCGACAGACCCGTTGATGTAAAGGTTAGTATTATTTATCCTTCAATTACAAACCAAAGCGGGTGTTTATTATAATGGGCGACATTTTAAACAATACACTAAAATTGTTCTAAGTAGACATTGTTCCGACTTGGCGCCTCTTACCAAAGTGGTAGCGGGCGAGAAAGCAGACCTATTGGGATTGGACAGACCCGTCGATGTTAAGGTTAGTCTTATTTATCCTTTAACTAGCGAACCGCCCCGGCTTTGCATGGGCATAAAAATATTCCTCTTGAATCACTCGTATCTATTAAAAAAAACCACATCAAAATCCGTTGCGTAGTTTTAAAGATTTAAGTATACATAGGGAATGTAATGATGATCACAAAGCAAGGCAGGTGTTTATTATACTGGGCGACTTTTTAAACAATACACTTAAAAATAAGATGTTCTAAAAGGACTTTGTTCCGACTTGGCGCCTCTTACCAAAGTTGTAGCGGGCGAAAAAGCAGACCTATTGGGATTGGACAGATCCGTAGATATTAAGGACAATCTTTTATATTTGTCCTTCAATTACAAAGCAAAGCCGGGTTGCACTGACTATGGCGTCAATAAGCTTCGTTTCTTTGATGGTCTTGGATGTTTTTTTTATACCAGCTTTCGCCCGCGGCTTCGCCCGCGTGAATTTCCCAAGGGAACAGTCCTTTTTCCCGGGATGAAAGGTACCATATATCCTTCTAAATACTTCAATCTAAGTGTATGCGAAATTCAGGAAGATCGGTTCAGTAGAAAGGGCGTGAAAGCGTTACAAACAAATAAACCAACTCACTTTCACATTTATAATATACTAGCGACCCGCCCCGGCTTCGCATGGGCATAATAACCTTCCTCTTGAATAACTAGCTATTTAAAAAAAAACCGCTTCAAAATCCGTTGCGTAGTTTTAAAGATTTAAGCATACATAGGGATATAGGGAAAGAGAAAGCGACTTTGTTTTATACTATGTAGTGAAATTTTTTTGCATATAAGAATGCTTATTTTTTTACAGAATATCAAAATTTACTACACAGAGACAGCACAAGACCTGCGTGTGAGTCCCATCAGCTCAGAACTAAGGGAGACCATGAAAAGGTATGTAAATTTCTTTAGTTTGAACTGCAAAAAAAAAAATTCAGACTTTCTCTATGGTTAAGTAGTTAAGGCGTTTGCCAAAAACCCTAAGGTTGTGGGTTCGGCTCCCATGGAAGGCATATTTTCTTGGACATTGCAGGCTTAAATCACCTGATTGTCTGATAATAAACACTATTCCGTTTATATACACATCTGTACTATTATAATCTAATGCTTAATCAATCAATACATCTACTAGCGACCCGCCCTGGTTTCGCATGGGCATAAAAACCTTCCTCTTATATCACACTATCTATTAAAAAGAAACGCATCAAAATCCGTTGCGTAGTTTTGAAGATTTAAGCATACATAGGGATATAGGGACAGAGAAAGCGACTTTGTTTTATACTATGTATTGATGATAGAAATAAATAAAATTTGAGTGTCTCATTGTATTATTATAATAACCGCTTTTTACTTAATGCTTATGGTTGTATATACGGTAAATATACCGAAATATGTTTTTTACAAATTTTTGTCTGCCTGTCTTGTACCTGGTAATCTCTGGAACGGCTGGACCGATTTTGACGGTATTTTCACAAACAGATGGCTTATGTAATAAGGAGTAACTTAGGCTACTTCAATTTTATTAATTTTTTCGTTAAGACAAGTATATTAAGTTGAAATTTAACAAAGAGTATTGGACAGTTCGCAGTTAAGACGATACCTCGGTGAACACTAGCGCCACCGTCATTTAAAAATTGTTATTTACTGAAAACACAAGTTATCAAAACGGCCATTTTTAGCAGTTTTCCAATTTAACTAACTATAGGGAATTATAATTTAATATGTTAAAATTAACTTCAGATCCAGAACTTTAATTACATAACACGGATTTCAGTGAATAATGATTTTTAAATGATGGTGGCGCTAGTGTTCACCGAGGTATCGTCTTAACTGCGAACTGTTCAATACTTTTTGTTAAATTTCAACTAATAACTAAAAATAAACTATTCTAGAGCGATTTCGAAGTTAGCAGAACTAGCGCCATCTACCGCCAGCGCGCCGCAGCCGTACTTCCACTCGGGGCTCGACCACATGTACTCGCTGTGGCGGCACTGGATGACGGAGGAGGCGGACAGCTTTCCCAAGCTGCTGGCTAACAACTGTGGTGAAGCTAGAGCTGTTGTCGAGCTGCCCAAGAAGGTCAGTAATATAGTCTCTCTCTCTTTTTTCTCTCCCTCTCTTTTTTTCTCTCTCTTTCTCTTTCTCAATAGCTCAAAATTTAACATGTTAGCGTACGCACGACTGCTTTAGACGTTATAACAATTAAACTTCTATTGTGTTTTCAAAACCGTCCGCCAACGTTTTAAGAAATAAGGCAATTTTCAAAAAGTCAATAAAATCACATCTTGAGTGACGACATGACACGCCACTTTTCATAGTGTTTTGAATATTTGAAACGTAATTTCGGTCTAATTAAGCTATAATATTCGCCACGAAGTGAGAGAAAAGCAGTCTTCTAAAACTACCCGCAATTAGAAATGGCGCCACCTACCGGACTCCCACTTAAACTTGTAACTAGCGCCATCTACCGCCAGCGCGGCGCAGCCGTACTCTTTTAACATTATTCGGAATCAGCGCCATTTCCTTTTTTTCAAAAACGTATATTTGTTTCAGTTATTCGGCCAATCGCAATACACCATGGCCGCTATAATGAAACTAATCGACGAGCAGATCCTGCCTAAAGTTAACAAGGAGTGGGCGGTTAAATTAACTGAAGAGTTGAAAGAGGATTTACTGGTGAGTTGCGAAATATTTATTGTTGAAATAATTATTGTACACTAGCTACGTCTCGCGGCTCCGCCTGCGTGGTACTCAGTTATATTGCGCCAGAAAGTAGCGTATGCTTGACCCGCGATATGTAATTACATCCATACTAAATTGTATCCAAATCGGCTCAGCGGTTGGAAGTGAAAGCGTAACAGACTGACAAACTTTCGCATTTATAAAGGGATGCGTAGACGTTGGTCCCGTAGGTCGACCGCCTATCTCGATTCTCTCCTCTCGTAATGGCTAAAAATTTTTTTTTACAATGTTAACAAAAAAAAAATTTTTTTTTAAAGCGTTTTGTGCGTAAAACGGAGCAAAATGTGGCGAAAGCGATACAAGTTGCCATTACGAGAGGAGAGAATCGAGATAGGCGGTCGACCTACCGGCTAGATGATATTCGTTAGGCTTAGTCAGGTTCCTTAAGGCAACTTGAAAAATCTGACAGTGTTGGCCACTAACACACTCTGATCATGTTCCTATTGGTCTGGTTTTCCTGGAAAAAAGGTTATGGAGACCAGAAAGTAGTCGCTCCATTGTAATAACCAGAAACATGATTGAAATATAATGTATGCTGAGTGAGATTTTCCTATGGTGCTTTTTCCTTCTGTTTTGTCTAGTATCCCATGCAATATTTTTCTTATTGAACACTGAATTAAAGGAAATAATATTCTCGGAAGAAAAAGAAGAATCTTTTTCCTCTGTATTCAAATTAATTTTTATTTTGTTTTGTTGTACAAAACAAAGAAATTTGTATTTAATAACCTTTCTATGGTATTTTAATTCTGAAATAAATGTTTATTATTCTTATTCTTATCTCATCGGGTGATTCGCAATGAACAAGGTATGGTTGCTTTTTGTAAAAAAATGGAGAATGTACTGTGGCGTATGTAATATTTTCAGATTGTGGACGAGACATTTTGGTATACGCCTATCGATAATACTATTGGTATTATTATAAATCAGTGCCTGTTTCCAGCAAACCCTGGGCACAGACGGTGTGCTATTGTTCCCGAGCGCCCCTACAGTGGCGCCCTATCACTACTCGCTGCTGCTGAAGCCGTTCCACTTCGCTTACTGGGGCATTTTTAACGTGCTCAAGTTGCCTGTCGTGCAGGTTAATTTGTTTTTTTTTTATATTTACTAGCTATTCCCCGTGGGACTCGGTTATGTCGCGCCCAAAAGTAGGCTATGTTTGACCTCAGGTCGGTAACTACATCCCTACCAAGTTTCATAACAATCGGTCCAGCAGTTTAGCCGTGAAGAGGTGACAGACAGACAGACTTTCGCATTTATAATTAGTATGGACTAGCGACCCGCCCCGGCTTCGCATGGGCATAATAACCTTCATCTTCAATGACTCTATCCATTAAGCCACCGTCATTTAAAAATCATTACTCACTGAAAATACAAGTTATCAAAAACCCTCTGCTGTAATTATGGTTCTGGACCTGAAGTTAATTTTAATCACATTTAATTGTTAAATTATAGTTCCATATAGTTACAAATTGCTGCTAAAAGTGACCGTTTTAAGCAATAATGCAATTTGTAACTAAAGTGAATTATAATTTAAAAATTTAATGTTTAAAATTAAATTCTGATCCAGAACAATAATTACAGAAGATCCCTCTGGATTTTTGATAACTTGTGTTTTCAGGAAGTAATGATTTGGTGGCGCTAGTGTTCACCGAGGTATCACCTTAAAAAAAAACCGCATCAAAATCCGTTGCGTATTTTTAAAGATTTAATCATACAAAGGGACATAGGGACAGAGAAAGCGACTTTGTTTTATACTATGTAGTGATCTTGCTGTTGCCCGCGGCTCCGCCCGCGTGAGTCTCGGTTATATCGCGCCCTAAAAGTAGCCTCAAAGTTTATTATGATTGAAGTACAGTGAGCTATAGAGAAATATGACCCCCTTTCAATAGTGATACTTGTGGCATGGGGGTCAGATTTCTCTGCAGCCGACTGTACAACATACAAAACTGTATACAAAAGTTTGCGTGTTTTCTTTGTATGAGATCAAACACCTTTACAAGTATGGTATTTTGTAATATGTAGTCATAATTTCACCCGCAGGCTGTCCAATGCTGGACATAGGCCTCCCCCAAGGTTTTTGCGGCCTGCATCCAGCGTCTGCCTGCGACCTTCTTCAGGTCATCTGACCGTCTGGTCGGTGGGTGTCCGATGCTGTAATCTGTAGTATAAATATATATATAGGGGACAAATCACACAGATTGAGCTAGCCCCAAAGCAAGTTAGAGACTTGTGTTATGGGATACTAAC
Source organism: Apomyelois bistriatella (assembly GCA_947044815.1). NCBI lineage: Eukaryota > Metazoa > Arthropoda > Insecta > Lepidoptera > Pyralidae > Apomyelois > Apomyelois bistriatella. The sequence continues at coordinate 11,331,434 of OX345701.1, read as the reverse complement.
TCAACGACACTATATTTTATTTTATAACAAATACATAAATAGATAAACATCCAAGACCCAGGTCAATCAGAAAAAGATCATTTTTCATCTTGACCTGACCGGGGATCGAACCCGGGACCTCCTGAGTAACGGTCAGGTATGTTAACCATTACGCCACTGAGGTCGACATACATATATAGTAGTATAGATAAATAACCATTGTTCCCAGGTACCACTAGGACTGAACAAACACGGTCTACCTCTTGGCATTCAAGTGGTAGCAGCTCCATACCAAGAAACTCTCTGTCTCGTCGTCGCTGACTACTTAGGAAAGCAATTAGGCGGATACGTACCACCCTGCAAGATAAACCAGTAATATTATAATCTAGCTGTTCCCCGCGGTTTCGCTCGCCCTTGGTGTGTATGTACTTGGTATGTATAGCCTATAACCTTCCCCAAGAATCAAGCTATAATATGCAGAAAGAATTTTTCAAATCCGACCAGTAGTTCCCAAGTTATAAGCGTTCAAACAAACAAACTCTTCAGCTTCATAATATTAGTATAGATATACCGTACTGCCTTAATTTCATGTCATTCCATTTCCGATTTTCCTTGAGAACTGTTTTAAAAAAATGTAAAGTTGCATAAGTACACACTTTATCCGAAATCCAAAAAAAGAAATGTGTAAATATTGGTGGATGTTTGTGTAAAAATAATACTCGTTTAATTGTAACTCGTAATTTTTCATCTAAAAAAACATAAAGGCAGCTATTAATCGGTCATTTTAGAAATTAGAAATATTTAAATAAAGCATATTAAATTAAACTATTCTATACGGTTTTCTATCGCGTTTATTGCTTACTTATTTAAATATTTTTTATTACTTAGTTAAATATTTTTTTGCAATAAACGCGATAGAAAACAGTATAAAATAGTTTAATTTAATGTGTAACAATCGCGAAAACATAAGAAATCATTAAATAAAGCATATAAGAACTTTACAATAGCAATAGATATAGAAACGAAGTGGGGCTTTTTTTTTGCTTACAATTTTTTTTCTGTATTTTCTTCATATAATGCCTGTGTTGTGAATTAATTGTTAAGTTAATTTTTAAATAATTTTAAGTGGTAGCTATTAATGTATTAATGTTGGTGTTTAGGTAGAAAATAAATATAAGACTTAAGTAACTAAAATTATTAGAAATATTGGGACCAAATTATACAATCGCAATAAGTTTCATTAACGTTAATTATTTGTTTTTATTTAAGTATATATTTATTACTAGCTGTTCCCCGCGGCTTCGCCCCGCGTGGAACTCGGTTATATCGCGCCCAAAAGTAGCCTATGTTTGACCTTAGGTCGTTAACTACATCCCTACCAAATTTCATCACAATCGGTCCAGCAGTTTAGGCGTGAAGAGGTGACAGACAGACAGACAGACAGACAGACTTTCGCATTTATAATATTAGTATGGATATTTATTTAATAATCAGATTTAAAATACTAAACATAAAATTTAACTTGGGTGTATGTTAAAAATATCATGAAGTGTTATATACACGTAGTCTTACGTACAACACGAGTGAAGCCTGCAAACTATGACTGTTAGGTTTGTCATATACGGCTTTTAAACACACACAACATAAACCAACTAGTGACAATGGCGCCAGTCGCCATTTCGCATCGCCGTGATACACAAAGGCGGATATTTTCTAGATTCACTTATTTATTTTTTACATTTTGAGTCGACGACGATCCGTCTGTAGCTTTCTTATGTCTCTGGTTTAAAAAAATAAATATTTTTTTATACATTTATAACAATTATACATATATGCAATACATATTTAGATACATTTAGTTTAGTACAGTAGTTATATAAATTAAACAAATGTACTGCAGAGAACTTACAATAGTACGTACATACAGCAACTTCCTCATTAGGCAAGCCATTCAAAAATAAATAAGACATTCATATACAAACATATATTTGTTCATAGCTGGCTTCACACATCAATCAATATATCAATCATATTCCACTAAATTTTGAAACAATGACAGCATTGTATTTTAATAAGCCTTTTAACTGCCTTCGTGGTCCAGTCCAGTACCCCTAGTATGTTTTTCTTAACGCAGACGCTAGCGACTGCGTTAGCGATTTAGTATGGCAAACCGCTAGAGGCGCTGTACACAGCGCCTCTAGCGGATAGTAAGGCAACTAAGAAATTCCATACAAAATCCTAACGCAGTCGCTAGCGTCTGCGTTAGGAAAAACTCTATACTAGGGGCACAGAGGAGCTCGATAGCGCGCGTCAAGCGGCTGGCAACATTTGTATTTATTATTTATTTATTATATTATAAAAATAATACAAAATATATTTATTTTTAACTAGCTGTTCCCCGCGACTTCGCCCCGCGTTGGACTCGGTTATATCGCGCCCAAAAGTAGCCTATGTTTGACCTCAGGTCGTTAACTACATCCCTACCAATAATAAGATATTATTATTATAATAAATTCATAAGACTGATCAAAAATGTCGGTATTTATTAATATGAATTGTATGGTGAAGGTGCTTTATGCAGTAAAACTGCAAATAAAATATTTTTATATAGCAAATGTGTTTTTTTTTTCTACAGCAAAAAAACCGATAAAAAACATGTCCTTATGAAAAATTCCATTTTTAGACTTGACCCCAAGAGTTAGTTTTTTTCTGATTTACTGCGTCATGGAATAAAAATAATTTATAAGACGTTTATTTATTTATGACTCCCGTGATATTCCTGGTGTTGCAGGCGTGCAAAGGCTACGGTAACCACTTTCCATCAGGTGGGCCATAGGCCTGATTGACTACTCAGCAGTATAAAATGTGTATTTTTATTAATATTACATTGGTGTAAGGTTACAGTACATTCAACTTGCACATTTCAATTCCGTCTTGTATTTTTTTTGTAACCCGCACTAAAATCTGTACTTTGCTTTTTGTTGTACTGTAATTCTATTTTTTGTACAAATTGTAAATGGTTGAGAATAAATCATTTATCTATCTATATTTATCTATCTAAAAAAATCTATTGTTTGAAGGCTCCTCCTTCGGTCTCACTAGCGCCACTTCCCAAAAATCTTTCTATGAGTGAGCTTATCAGAAATCCTCGCGCAACTTTTTTTTTGCTAGTATCTAGTATCCTTAACTTACATTAGAACCTCTAGAAGTGATTGAAATACTATCCGTATTGCCTTACTCACTCATTCTTGCATGGTTTTTAGAGATGATAGTAAGCTACCTGACCACTCAACTTCACAGCCAGCTCATTTACATGTATGTTGTTGTGCTGATTCTGTGGTACCAAATAAACAGCTTTTCTTTCTTTCTTTCTTTCTTTACATGTTTTTATAAAGAGTACTTAAAAATATATTTTTGATTCACAAAAAAAATCTTGATGTCATAGTTCTAGAAAGTTGTCAATATTATGATTTTATGTTTCGTAATACATATCACAGAAATTTTGATTTTGTTTAAATCAATTGTGACTAATTTGGTTATTGCTTCGTTTTTAGTATTTTTAAAAAAAAAAAACATAGGAAAACTAATCTATTATACTTACTACTTTAAATGACTCCATTCTTGTGTACTATATTTACTTACAACACAATATAATTAAACTAAGTAGTTATTACTATTAGGTACTTACTATATATGTAGTTGTAAATATAACTTATTTTTGACACGTAATACTTATGTCGTCATAGAAAATAATTTTGTTTGCGCCTTTGAGTACTAGTCGTGCGATCGTCGGAGTCGATCGTATTAAATAAAAAAATTGACAACTTTTAAAAAAGTCTGGTGATTTGTTTTTCCCATCGCACGACTGATAAAAAAAATAAACATATTGTGTTATCAAATATTTTTTAATAATAATAAAAAATTGTCCTTGTTTATTTTTGTTACAAAAATGGTTTTAAAAGGTTTTCTTTTGTTTCTACGATCGTGGCTCGATGTGTTAATTGACTTTGTGTTTGGACTGTACTGGGAAAGAAAACGGCGACCCATCCCAGCCTTGGACAAGAGGCACAGAATGCTGTCGGAGAGTGCGGTGGTACTTGCCGCCAAAATAAGAAATAAGGAGCTGAAATCTGAGGAGTTGATGAATGCTTGTATAGAGAGGATTAAAATCGTAAGTACTTTTTTATATATACTAATATTATAAAGAGAAATGATTTTATTGTTTGTTTGTTTGCATTAATAGGCTTCGAAACTACTGCTTGCAGTTGGTTTGTGTCTACCTTATACGTGAATTATTGATATCAATAGATTTATTTATGCAACTTGACCAAAAATATCAATATATCAATGTTTATAATTGGAATTTTTTAAGCTTGTGCCCATATATGGACATAGTTATTTTTCAAATATATAAATTTGACATATACTTACTACAATGCAATCATAAAACATTACCTTTTTTTAAAATCTGACTAGGTATCCGAATTTGAACAGTCTGTTCATAATTAGGTGTCCAAAACTGGTTCACTGTTTTTTCACCACTAATTTTCTAATTTAAATTATATTTTGTTTCATTGTTTGGAAAAAAATACTAATTCTTTTTCTTAGGCAATGGGGCCACATGCCTTATATAGATAATAATCTATCTAGTATATTAGTATGTTCACCTTCTCACCTCTTGTCGTGCCCTAGCTGCCCTGTCTCCTGCACAATGGGGGACTTGAACGAAGCCAACGATCGGGCGGTACATTTGGCCAAGTACTGGGCAAAGTCAATATTGAGTCCATATTATAGCCATTATGACTCGGTAGAAGTATGTGCTATCATTTAGGTTATTTACATAAATATCCAGAAAACCCTATAGAAAATACTTTCTTTCAAGGTAAATCCATATCTAAATGCCGTGATCGACGAGCGATTCGAAGACGCCTTGAAGGATGCTCGCGAGGTTGACAGACAAATCGTACAGGGACTGTCCAAGGCCTATTTCGAGAAAAAGCCGTTCCTAGGTAAGCACTAGTTTTGTTTAGTACTTAATTTCAATCAATATATAGGTAACTAGGTTTCGCATGCGACTTCGCCCGCGTGATTCCCCGGAAACAGTGCTTTTTCCCGGATGAAAGTTACTCTATGTCCTTCTCTATACTTCTAACTATGTGTATACAAAATTTCAAGAAGATTGGTTTAGTAGATAGGGCGTGAAACCGTAACAAACAAATAAACAAACCCACTTTCGCATTTATTAGTAAGACTAGCGTACCCTGGGCTCTGAAGCGTAAGCTGAAGATGCAACCGGGAAACGCTCGGACTAAGAAGATATAACTAGCAGTCTACGCCGGCTTCGCCCGTAGTATATACATAGCCTATTTCACTCAGGGTGACTGTAGCTTTCCAATGGTGAAAGAGTTAATAAATTCGGAACAGTAGTTTTTAAGTTTATTCAATGTTTATATTACAAACATGGACACAAATATACAAATCTTTCCTTCTTTTCTCTTTATAATATACCAGACGGTCGATTAGTATAGAGTATAGATAAGTTTTTTTTTCTAGAGCCCCAAGGGCATTTTTTTTTGGAATATGTCGTCATTTATATCAGTATTATATAATAAGCGAAATAATTTTCTTTATTGTACTTTATTATATTTATATTTTATTTATTATCTACTAGCGACTCGCCCCGGCTTCGCATGGGCATAAAAACCTTCCTCTTGAATCACTCTATCAATTAAAAAAAACCGCATCAAAATCCGTAGCGTAGTTTTAAAGATTTAAGCCTACATAGGGATATAGGGACAGAGAAAGCGACTTTGTTTTATACTATGAAGTGATAATGATATTTTTGTACTTTTTGTTTCAAATTAGATTTTTTTAGGTATTTACCTAAGTACTAATAGGTATGCGTTTGTCTATTTCGGTTTAATATCTGTGGTGTATACTATAACGACCTATTAATGTGTAACAGCACGTTTATATTCTTTTAGGAGTCCCATTCACAGCAAAAGAATGCACAGCGGTGCGCGGCATGTTGAACACTATAGGCATGCTCTCACGCCGTCACATCCGCGCGACGGAGGACGCGGAGGTAGTCAGACTGCTAAGGGAAGCCGGGGCTATTCCGGTGGCTCTTACCAACTTACCTGAAGGTCTAATATGGTATGTATGGAGTTTTGTTTACATTAATTTGTATGGGATGAATATTTGTTTAGTTTTCTTTTTATTAAGCTACTAGCGTACCCGGCTTTGCATGGGCATAAAAATCTTGCTCTTGAATCACTCTATCTATTAAAAAAAACCGCATCAAAATCCGTTGCGTAGTTTTAAAGATGTAAGCATACAAAGGGACATAGGGACAGAGAAAGCGACTTTGTTTTATACTATGTCGTGATGTTGTCCCACTGCTGGGCAGAGGTCTCCTTCATCTCCTTCCGAACCTCCTCGCATTTGCTTATTTAAACCGCCATTTGCTCTCGGACTTTCTCAAATCGTCACTCTCTCTCTCTCTCATCTTAGCGCTTTTTCGGTTGCTTCCTCAGCCAATTGCTTCGGAGTCCAGGGTTCGCTTTCCTACTTTTTCTCTCCACTTCGCCCGGTCTTTCTCAGATCGTCACTCCAGCCATTATAAAATAAAATTCATCATCAGAACTAATCTTTTATTCATACTAATTAACACTTTCGCGGACAGTAAACGAGATAACAATAACAGTTAGTTGTTATCTACGTCGAGAGTCGTTATTTATTTATTTATATAACTTTATTGTACCACAAGTAAAAATACTTTTACAATTGGCGGACTTAATGCTAAAAGCATTCTCTCCCAGTCAACCATTAGGAAAAACAGAAATGTTTAGTGCGGCGCAAGTTACTGTCAGCGAAAGTGTTAAATAAGTCATTGATAAGATAATGATTTGTATAATAAAGCACGAATCACACTCGAACTTGACCGGTTTTAATTTAAATACTTCAGGCAGGAGTGTCGGAATATGGTGTTTGGTCAGACCAACAATCCGTACCATACAGGAAGAACTACTGGGGGCTCTAGCGGCGGCGAGGGAGCCCTGTGTGCGGCATTCGGATCCCCTATTTCATTATGTAAGTAGGTTCTAGTTTGGTTAGGACATTGCAAGCTTGAATCACCTGATTGTCTGATAATAAAGATGATTCCGTTCTTCGAAAGGCACGTTAAGCCGTTGGTCCCGGCTGGTGGTATCACCGATGTATGGTAGTTAAAGAAGAGAGTCCTTCAGAGGCCGAGAGTCGGTTCCGAAGAACTCTGACACCAGGGTGCATGATCGAAGATGTACTTACATATATAGGTACAGTGGACCACAGAGAAAAGGATACCATCTTACCCTTACACGCACACCTAGGGTGGTACACTTTCCTACGTGACCCACTATACATTTAACATTTGTTTTTATTTTTTGTTTAATAAAACTATTCTCTGTGTAACAGCCATTTAGAAATGGCATGTTTTTATAAGGTTATTCAAACAACTTTTTGTTCAAAAAAATATTTAAATTTGTTTCGTCGTCTGAGCACGGCTGTATTAACGGATTTTTTTAGGATTTTGTTGTTATTTAAAAATAAGAATTTAAAAAATAAAACCCGACTGCGTGATTATATTATTAAATCCTGACTAATACCACCTAATACTATAAAAGTGTACCTATTAGTACTGATGTAGTATGTATGCTGAACTCCCTTCGTCCACTTTGGTAACTGAATTTACCTAACCAGTCACAAGAGAAGCAAACTAATTTCGCATACACATAGTTGTAAGTACTGAGAAAGGACATAGGATACCTTTCATCCCGGGAAAAGCACTGATTCCGAGATAAATTCATGTGTGCGAAGCCGCGGGCAAAAGCTTAGTCTTTACTTTATCTAAGTAGGTACTAGCGACCCGCCCCGCCGGCTTCGCATAGGCATAAAAACCTTCCTCTGAGTTTAAAAGATTTAAATGCTTAAATCTTTTCGCTTTTTCTGTGTTTTATACTATGTAGTAAAGATTACCACTTAAAAACAATACATTTTGAAATCATTCATAAGATTATTAACTAAATTTTAATTTATAGTTTGTCTACTTAAGATAGTTTCGATGTAAACCATACATACAACATAAAGTTCATATATGTCTTATTTTAACCTTTGAGTTGACTTGGTTGTCAAGTGCTCTGTGCCTGTCGTTATTGTTTTTGTAGAGGTTCATAACCGTGAAATATATACCTACAAGTTATTAAACTACTAGCTTTCGCCCTCGGTTTCAGCCAAGTGAATTTCAGGATCAGTGCTTTTCCCGGGATGAAAGGTACCCTATGTCCTTCTCGTGGTGTTGAAACAAAGTAGTTAGTTATGTTTATTATATTAAAAATATGACAATGATAGACTATGACAATTTGACTGACTTGTGCTCACATTAAGTACTGCCAAGCAAAAAGTATTATGATCCCTATGCTGCCAACTTACAGAAAAAAAATTGAGCAAGTCGCTTAGGTCACTTGTTGAAATTTAATTTCAACTTTTGGTTGGTTTCAAAATTGGTTTTTTGAAATTATTTCAATAAAATACGTGTTAATAAAAAATCTGATTCTCGCAAACTGTTTCGTAAGCCTATTCCTTGAAATTGTTTTCGAATTATACATATTTTTGAAAATTTGGACTAGCCAATCTATCTGTTTTGTGGTGCAGGTTCCGATATCGGAGGTTCCACTCGCATGCCAGCTTTCTACTGCGGCCTGTATGCGCTCAACCCTACTGCTGGTTACACCAACTTGAGGGGTAAGACTTGAGGGAAATGTGTTTGCCTATTTTAAAACTTTTTGTTAACTAGCGACCCGCCCCGGCTTCGCATGGACATAAAAGCCTTCCACTTGAATTGAATGTTTATCTATATATGTATTTGTTATAAAATATAACATCGTTGAGTTAGTATCCCATAACACAAGTCTCGAACTTACTTTGGGGCTAACTCAATCTGTGTGATTTGTCCCTATTTATTTATTTATTTATTTATTTATTTATTTACTTGAATCACTCTGTCTATTAAAAAAACCGCATCAAAACCGTTGCGTAGTTTTAAAGATTTAAGCATACATAGGGATGTAGGGACAGAGAAAGCGACTGTTTTATACTATGTAGTAATAATGACATTGTAAATGTGGAAAAATTAATAATAGGTATCCTTTAAAAAAACAGGCAAATAAATATTTATTCAAATATTTCCGGCAGTTTTGAAAATAAACAAGCTATAAGCTTTTATCTATTTACGTGTCAGGTTTGGGGTTGCGAACTGGCGAAGCCCCTACGATGGGGTCCGCCAGCTTCCTCAGCAGGCACTGCGAGGACCTCGCGCCACTTACTAAGGTCATCGCTGGGCATATGGCCGGGGAACTAGGGCTCGATAGGACTGTCGACCTTAAGGTAAGTGCGTTAAGTTTATAATGCTTTGCAGAGTTTTTCTAATTATTTCCAGGCCAGTTGAGGATGTTGCAAGCTTTGAATTACCTAGGATGGTTTTTACGGAGAGAAAATTAAAAAATTGCCTGAAGTCTAAAAACAACACTTTTCTATTCCCATATAAAAGATTCATGATATAAATAAAAAACCGGTCAAGTGCGAGTTGAACTCGCGTGGAGTGGGTTCCGTACAATGCCAATGCAAATTTTGGTATTTATCTACTACTACTACTATTTTCCGTAAGTGAACGTATTATATCGAATTTATTGATAGAATTCTTGTAGGTTTTCCTGTAATCTATAGGCAATGAATAGTTCATTTCGTGTTTTATTTTCAAAATTTTAGGCTCAGTAGTTTTGGAGATCAGGGGGGATGGTCGATTTTCGTCTTCTTTCATGAATAAAATCAAAACTATTTATGTTACAATAATAACAAAAATATGTTTGAGATCCTCATAACAAGCCCTTTCATTTGATATATAACACTGTAAGGTTTGCAAAACTTTTTTTTAAACTCCTAATTAGTCCCCCGAAAATGACCCTTATTTAAGAAAAATATTTATTTACTTTGCACATCTGTGTTAGGGTCACAGGATAACGCCATCCTACCAAATTTCATCTATTTTGGTCCAGTAGGTTCGGAGAAAATTGGCTGTGACAGACGGACGGACGGACAGACAGCCGCATGAGTGATCCTATAAGGGTTCCGTTTTTACATTTTTGTACGGAACCCTAAAAACAATTTTAACTTTAAAACCATACCATAAAGTTCAGTGTTAGTTGAGGAATTCCAGCAAGGCAAAACAATCGTTATGTATCGTGTCGTAAAATACATATGAGGTTTTATACAAATAAAGTGAAATATATTACTTTTATATTATAAATGCCAAAGTTAGTTCGGATGTTTGTTACTCTGCCACAGAAAAACGGGTGAACCGAATTGGCCGAAGAGATTGCTTAGACCCTGGAACAACACATAAGCTATATTTTATGCCGGAATTCCTACGAGAGCGCAGCCCCAAGCAACAGCTAGTCTCATATATCTACTACAATTAGAAGTCTATATTTTATTAACCTATATAAAATATGCTACTAATAGAAGTCTACTTTATCTATGTAATATAATAAAGCTGAAGAGATTGTTTGTTTGTTTGAACGCTTATAACTTGAAAACTACTGTCTTTTTCTTAACGCAGACGCTAGCGACTGCGTTAGCGATTTAGTATGGCAAACCTGTACAGCGCCTCTGGCGGATAGTAAGGCAACTAAGAAATTCCATACAAAATCCTAACGCAGTCGCCAGCGTCTGCGTTAAGAATAAAAATAGGTAAAAAAACTTTTTAAGTTAAACGGTTTTATGTTAAACATACATTGCAATGTTTAAGATAAATGTACTAAAAACCAAAAAATAATAAAATAGATACAGTCGTGGGAATTATAAACATACGCATAGACTAGACTAAAATAAAACCGTGGGGCACGTCAATTGTCTACAATCGTTGATTAAAATGATTGTTTTGTAATGTTACACTATAATTAGGCAGTTGTTCAACCGACAACGATGGACGTGTGATAAGTAGGGCTAGAATGTGGAAACAAGCTAGCAAGCTCGATTATAAGCGAGTTTTAGGGTTTCATAGTGGTAGTAGTACTTTTATCATATGTTTTGTCAATTAAAGACAAACTACGAGCAGTGAAACGATTCCTCGCCAGCAGTGTGAATGTCCAACGATAAACTAGTTGAAACATCTCTTTTATTTACAGTGTATAACTATTGGAATTTCCATGAGCAAGAAAATAGTAAGTAATTTCCTCACCGTCTGCGGGCCAACTGCCTAACGACGAATTAAACGATTCTTCTATCGCACATTAAGTCGATAATTTGTAGACAATTGACGTGCCCCACGGTTTTATTTTAGTCTAGTCTATGCATATGTTTATAATTCCCACGACTGTATCTATTTTATTATTTTTTGGTTTTTAGTACATTTATCTTAAACATTGCAATGTATGTTTAACATAAAACCGTTTAACTTAAAAAGTTTTTTTACCTATTTTTATTTTCTAGTTTTTAGTTTTTATTTCGCATTCTGTTTAATTCATTTAGTGCTTCATTATTGCAAGGTTTCTTGCCCGTTAGTTTATTGCAGTCCAACTCCTCTATACGTAGTCCCTGCAAAGATCTTACTCTACTAAGAGCCACGTAGGCTTGACCTTCTTCAAACAGTTTCGCACCTAAGTATACGACTGCGTGATCCACAGTGCTGCCCTGCATTTTATGTATTGTAGAAGCCCATGATAGTTTTAAAGGCAACATTCTTCTTTCAGCCGTCCCGTAATTGTACTTAGCTGGAAACTGTATGGCTTTCGGGTGTATAAGATGTACTCCGTCTCTTGCGAAATCAATTCGGACGGAAGGTACATCTGTTGCATACATCTGAGTTCGACGAAATTGAGGCCAAACGATTTCGTTGATGTAGCCTATAGCGCCATTTACTAATCCCTTTGAAACGTCAATATTGGACCGTAGCATGACTTTTGCCCCCACAAATATCTCCAGTTCCGCTGGTAAACCCCCAGTTTTGTGGGTATCAGCTGGTATTATAGTAGCTATATCCACATTGTCTGCATTTCGTGTGGCGTGTACTAGCTGATCCTGCGCTTTTATTTTGTAAATGCGAGCACCATTATTTCTGTACAAATTCAATACAGCAGAGTTGTGGTCGTTAACTTGTTGATTTGTGGGGTATACCCTTAACGCTTTGTCTATTGCAAACTCATCACTCGTGTCTTGAAGAAGTCTTCCCATTAAAATACTAAAATGTTGGGTTGTTAGCTCACCGACTCTCAAAGCATTCAAAATATCAATAAAAGTCTGGTCACCTTGCTGACGCATATTTTCAGTTAATTCACACAGCGTGAATAAACGCCAGAGATGTGTAGCTGGTTGGAAATGTTCTGGCTGTTTGAAAACAGGTGTTCCTGATCGTTTTATAGGAGGCAGTTGTAAAAGATCACCGAAAAGTAATACGTTTACTCCTCCAAAAAACTCATTTTCACAGTTCTTAATTTGCCTTAATCGAGCGTCCATCATGCATAACATTTGATAAGACACCATGGAAATCTCGTCGACAATCAAAAATTCTGTCTGATGCCATTGTTGCCTCATTATTCGCAAATAGTTTCCGGACAGTGGTGACATACCTGTTATGCGACCGTCTTTCTGTACAGGCAATTTTAAAGTACTGTGTATCGTAGCTCCATTTATTAATCTAGCTGCAACTCCTGTTAGTGAGCAGACTTTAACCGCATCCTTTGCGTAGCACCTATTAATTAGGTCTCGTAATAACTTTAATAGAAAAGTCTTGCCCACACCAGCTCCTCCTGTAAAGAATATTTTTAAACGTTCTTCAGCACCTGACATTTGATTTTGTATTAACTGGGTAACTAATGTAAAAATTTCCTTTTGTCCTGCATTCATAGACTGCTTAGCCTGTAAGAACTGGTTTTCATTCATTGGCAAATAAGGAACTTCTTCTTCATGGTCTAGTTCCATCGGCTCTGCGTGTTCCAGTATCTGGAATGCGTGTACTTGCGCGAATGCATTTTCAAGCTGCCTGTCACGTTCACGATATATTTCCAAGTAGGCGTTTGTTTGTCTTAAACTTTCTTCGTTGGCGAGAAACGCATCTCTGGCACTATTAAATTCTCCTAAAAGTTCGGCCTCATTGCGATACGGCATATACTGGATTAGTAAACTGTAATAATATGACTCTGGATCAGAAGCTGCTACGAAGTTAGGTACCCGTACTACAGCTGGCGTGTTTCTAATAGTCATTTTGGTGTTGTCTGTTAAAGTTATAAGACGCCTTCTTGTTGTTTGCTCGTGCGGTGCATAAGCATCGGTATCGATGCTCTCTTCATTTATAACTGGCGGTTTTGTGTAGTGTGGCTCAAATAACATCGCAAATTCTATGTGACACATATTGTTAAAATCATAGTTGGGGTGCTCTGCTGGTAAAAAATTGTTATCAGCCATTTGGTAGCGGCGGCCATCTTAGATTTCAATTTTGCATACTAAATTGTATTCTACTTGTTGAGACTTTTCATTTGATACCCATGTTGATGGGATTGATAAAACCTAAGTTATCCGCCATTTTGTAGAGGCCGCCATCTTGGATTTTAATTTTATATAGTACATTGTATTCTACTGGTTGAGCACTTTCATTTGATACCCATATTGATGGCATTGATAAAACCTACGTTATCTGCCATTTTGTAGCGGCCGCCATCTTGGATTTTAATTTTTTATAGTATATTGTATTCTGTTTGTTGAGCCCTTTCGTTTGATACCCATATTGATGGGATTAATAAAACATAAATTATCCGCCATTTTGTAGCGGCGGCCATCTTGAATTTATAATGATAATGAATAAACATAATTGTATTGTCACCAAAATCCAAAGTGTATACAAAATTTCAGATTAATCGGTTGACAGGAAGAGGGTGAAATTTGAATTACTAAATTTGACCCAAGAATAAAACAAACGGGGTGAGCTAAATAAAACCGTTTAAAAACTCATACTAGGGGCACTGGTCGGATTTGCAAAAATCTTTTTGTATATGAAAGCCTGATTCTTAGGGAAGGTTATAAGCTATATATACTACATACACACTAATGGCGAGTGAAACCGCGGGGAACAGCTAGTCTACTATAAACCTATTATAATTTCAGAATATCAACGTGCATTATGTGGAGATGACCCAGGATCCACATGTGAGCCCAATCAGCGCAGAATTAAGACAGGTCATGAAACAGTTAAGTATACTTAGTTTGAAATTTTAATTTCCAACTCGCACTTCGCCAGATTATAAAAATTTAGACATCTCGTTGTGCAGGGTTGGACTTAGAGCTCCAAACGACTACAAATAAACGATAAAAGCTGCTTTGACGGCATATTTGAAACAATGATACCAAGGCATTCAGGGTCGCTTGACCACTGACACCACAGTGTGCAGGGTCAATTGCGCTTGTTGTTGCAACCAACGCTATGAATTAATTCCAAAGAATCGAACGTAAAGTACTTATAAATCATTGCAGCTGCCTTCAAAACACTACACCGGGGCACAGAATTAGTAATAGACCGGGGTATACGGGGTCGATTGATTTTTTTAAATTACTCCATCATCAAGCAATAAACTTGTAATACACAAACTTAACTGATTTACGTTTTCTAGTTGTTTTAATTTGAAAACCAAACGACTGCACTGATTTTGATAAACTTTTAATGGGACCGAATTGAAAGAATATCCTTTTCTAACAAAATATCAAACTCTGTCCAGTAATTATGAAGATATGAAACAACCGAAATGAAAACTTCTGTTAATTTGAACTGGTGGTGAAAATCACATGTGAAGGTAAACCTTGGAAAAGTTATGAATAAAGAAGAATGCACTTGTATAACAATTATTGAATTATATTCACTTATTTACCCCATCCAGACTCACGTCGAGAACACCCGAGAAAGTACCTCTCTCTCTCTCTCTAGCTATAGTTCAAAGCGAGACAGACGATCGGTTCTCGGATGTTCTCGGCGTGAGTCTGGATGGGGTATAACAAAACACACAATCTATAGACAACTTTGCTTAATTGTGGCATAAGTTTTATGTATTTATTTCACAATATTGACTTGACAAATTGATCTGAACAGCGGTATAATTGGCGCCAAACGATTATTCCTTTTTTTAACAACTTCTTTTTTATAAGTGGCCAGTATCATTTTTTATCATAAATTGTTTTTAAATAACTTCTACCTTTTTTAGAAGTTGGTTGGAAGTAACAAATTATTTTTTGAGCTTATGCCGATCGTTACATCAAACTTAGGAATTAGGAAGAGATCTCTTCATGGGATAAGTCCGCCGTTGCATTTATCTTGTGCGATGTATTTTTGTTAATTTTGTGCTATAAAGTTATTACTTACAAACAAACAAACTTTATATTTCAGGGCAGTAGCAACACTATCAAACCTGTCTTCCTGTAGCAAGATCCCTCAGGAGTACTACCACTGTGGCTTCAACCATATGTTTACGCTCTGGAAGTACTGGATGACGAAGGAGCCGGAGAAGTTCTGCCAATTCGTCAAGAACTACCAAGGGGAAGCTTATGCGTGGACTGAGCTGGCTAAAAAGGTAAAAAAATCACTAAAAAATAAAGAGAAAGGTACCCTTTTCTTCTCGTTTCCTCTTTTGGGTGTGTAGCTTTCGCCCGCATGAATTACTCTCGGGAACAGTGCTTATTCCCGGGATGAAAGGTACCTAACGACTACCATCTACCGATAACAGCCGGCACCAACGGCTTAACGTGCCTTCCAAAGCATGGAGGAGCTCAAGATAGAAATGCCACTAATGGCGACCAATCCAAACATGGCCGCGCACTCGCCATCGCAGTCGCTTGACGCGCGTTATCGTTACGAACACGCGCGCCGCGCTAGGCTATCAAGCTCCTCGGTCTCCGCCTTCTAATCACGAATATTCACTTTGCTGGTCTGGGAGAAAAAGAAAAACATAGAATGTAACAGCTGCTTCTCTTCCCGCGCAAGCCGTAAAAGTCGTCTGAGGGAATCGCCGAATGGGGAAATCATGACATGACATAGATGATGCGGCTAGCAACTCATCACTATTGATTTCCTGTTTCAACTACCATTATGCTAAACGTGGCCTAAGGTCTTATGGCTCCAGGCTTTGTCTACCCCGTATGGGATAAAGACGTGATTATATGTATATGTATGTCATGCAGTGGAGTGACAAACTTACTTTAACAGTTGGTCGGACGATCAGAACACACAATGGCAGCCATTTTGAAGATAGGTGATGACCAGGTGATGGCTGTCCCTGACGCGGCGTGGGCGGAGTCGCTCACTGGCGACATGAAGAAGGATTTGGTGGTGAGCTGCTTGTGTTTTACTAGCTCTTGCTCGCGGCTTCGCCCGCGTTATTTTCCTTCGGGAATGGTGTCGCGAGTTCTTACCCATCCCAGTTTTCAAATAAAAATTGATAATATCAGCTGAAAATGCGGAAGACTTTTATAGAACAAAATAGACATTAATAAGACAATTTATCACACATACGAATCAACAAAGGACAAAGTTAACCCACCAACACTCACGCTAAATAATCGAAAAAACCTAAATATAAATAAATGGAAATAAATAATTGATTATAATAATTATTATTAATAAATTATTTTGGTTTTCTAGACCTATATTATAGGTTAGTAAACTATACCCTATGTCCTTCTCAATATTCCTAGCTATGTGTATGCGAAATTTCAGGAAGATTGGTTCAGTAGATAGGGCGTGAAGAGGTAACAAACAAATAAACAAACTCACTTTCTCATTTATAATATTAGTTGGGATTAAGGTGATACCTCGGTGAACACTAGCGCCACCGTTATTTAAAAATCATTACTCACTGAAAACACAAGTTATCAAAAATCCCTCTGCTGTAATTATGGTTCTGCATCTGAAGTTAATTTTAATCGTATTCAATTATTAAATTATAGTTTCATATAGTTACAAATTGCAAAACTGCTAAAAGTGGCCGTTTTAAGCAATAATGCAATTTGTAACTATAGGGAATTATAATTTAATATGTTTAAAATTAACTTCAAATCCAGAACCATAATTACAGCAGAGGGATTTTTGATAACTTAGTGAGTAATGATTTTTAAATGACGGTGGCGCTAGTGTTCACCGAGGTATCACCTTAAGTAAATACAGCGCGCGGATAATGTGACAGTTTACTTTCCCGCCAAAACTCCTCCGGTACAAATAGGAAGGAACAGACATTATTTTTTTTCAGCGCACCCTCGGCACTGACGGCGTGTTGCTGTTCCCGAGCGCGGCCCACGTGGCCCCCTACCACTACTCGCTGCTGCTCCGCCCCTACCAGTCCTCGCACTGGTGCATCTTCAACGTGCTCAAACTACCAGTCGCCCAGGTATAAATAAATAAATAAAAAATAAATATATAGGGACAAATCACACAGATTGAGTTAGCCCCAAAGTAAAGTAAGGAATAAACCTATTCTTCACTTTCCAGGTACCACTAGGGCTGAATAAAAATGGTCTTCCAATGGGCATACAAATTGTGGCGGCTCCGAAGCAAGAGTCCCTCTGTCTCGCCGTCGCAGACTACCTCGGGAAGCAGTTGGGTGGATTCATACCGCCTTGTGAAGTACACTAGTCATTCATAACACTGTGGGTCTAAAAACGCCACTTTGAGCAATTCATCGAATCGAATTCTTATTACGAATTCCTTAGCAATTCCTATTTCTTTCAATTTTTGAAGAGGAATTGCAAATTTTAGTTGGCCATTTTACAAAAAATACAATTGCTACAGAATTGCTAAGGAATTCTTAATATGAATCGATTCGATGAATTGCTCAAAGTGGCGTTTTTAGACCCCCTGTTAACACGTTGGGGGACGGTTTTGAAAACACAATAGAAGTTTAATTGTTATAACGTCTATAGACGTCGTGCGTCCGCTAACGTGTTAAGACTAGAAATAATTATCCATATTTGCCAATTATAATACGTCGCCACTGGTGACAATCGGGATTATTTTTACCATTTGTCCCCAGTGGCTACAATACCAGTGGTAACAACCGGGATTAGTCGTATTAATAAAATAAAACAACTAATTACTGAGACAAAATCTTTATTTGATTAAAATCTCTGACATACGCCCCGAGAATGCGGTTTGAACCGCCGCCCGCGCTCGCTTGCTCACTCGCATGCCAGTAGCATACTCGCATGCTAGTGCTCGCCCGCCTGCTCGCTTCCATCCTGACTAGATGTCTACGTAATCTAAGACATCAGTTATGACACTATCTGTCATCTAATACCTACTAATTCACGTACAAATATTTCGTTAAATATATTCTGAAATCTATTACTGTCGTCGATACACTACCTATATAATATCACTTAGGATCACGTTCAATGGAATGGAATTAAAATCACATATTACGGCACCCTGCTCTAATTCTTATATACAAATAGGAATAGTTTGTACATTCAGATAGTTGTAGAAAAAATATTGTCTATTTCTCTACCGAGCGGAGAGATTTATGCTGAGATGTGGCATCGGTCTACAAATTAATGGCTAATCAAAAGATATGAAGCTTAATGTGCATACTAGTACAGTGACGTCATTAATTTGGTCAAATCTGACTTATAATGCTAGTTTTAAATTTATTACAGATAAAATTAATGTCTTTTTTTTAAACATTAATATAATTACATTGATTTTCATTTAAAACGTTTGCGGACGTTTTTTAAAACACAAAACAAGTTACGTTAAGCCGTCCGCTAACGTGTTAAGACGCACTACAATTAATGGCGGTAAGTTAATCAAATTTTATGTCACATCGTGAAAATAAGCGTTTGTAGATCGATGCCCAAGCGTAAAATTATTAAACATTAAAATGGCGGAAAACTACCGGGTGCCGAAGAGCGCTACGACCTATCGCCGATTGGCGGCAATGACCCGAACTAGGTTCTACGGCCATTTGCTAATGTGAAGTTACAACTTCAATTCAATGGTCAGAAGGCTCGAAGATTCTACTCTAGACGCAACTTCAAGGTTTGAAGGGTTACTCTTTTACGCGGTATTATATTTTTTTAGATTTTAGTTATACGTTTTTACACGATTAAAATTAAAATAATTTGATTGGCCATTTTTAAACATCCGTTGCATATTCAAAATGCGATTAAAATTTCACGATTTAAAATGCGAAACATTATCGGAAGAATTTATAGGTACCACGTTTTAATAATACGAAAAGTCCAACCGGCCAGTGCCGACAAAAATCTCGCAAAAATGGCAACATTAATTTTTAAAATGTGAACATTCAATCAATTACGTTCCACGATTTAAAAATTCAAAACCGACCGGCCGGTAGCAAAATATAATCGCAACGATTTAAAACTAAAACACTGGCCAGTACGCGACGCGTTCCAAATCCAAAAAGTGTCGCGACCTATCAGTTCCGTCGGCGCTGGCGAGGCCGCGTGCGCGCCGCGCGTCACGCGCACGGGCACGCCAGCACGCGGCGCGCGCGCGCCCACACGCCGTCGGCCAGGATGTCGGCGAGCAGGCGGCGCGGCGCGCGCGGCGGGCACGCGGGCACGCGCGGCCGCGCGCCGCTCTCGTCTCAGCTCGGGAACTTGTTGTAGAGCGCGTAGTGCAGCTCGTAGCCGGAGAAGCGGCAGTACTGCGCCTCCTTCTGCTGGAACTCGCCGAGCGACGAGAACTTGGTGAGCTGGCGCGGCGTGTCCGCGGCCGGCGAGTCCTGCGACGGAGGTGGAGAGTCAAACTGGGATTCTAACCAGTACCCACACTATTAAGCTGCTACCACACTTGGGTGTTTCTATTCGCCTATTTACCTATTTGACCATATGTAGACGGTATATTATTTGCCTATGGTGTCGTTCAAGTATTACGTAAGCAGATTTTTTGCATATATTAACCCACCCCTCCCCCTCGTCAGCAAATGTAAGCAAAGCTCTCACCCCTCCCCCCACGCTTACGTTAACATTGGTACAATAAGTCTAGAAATAATTGTTTTCCAATTCCTGAACTAAAAAGGATGAAATAATCAATACATTGTTGTTTAAATATGCTTCATATCAAAATTTTTAGTAAATCTGAATACGGTGCCGATTATTTTAATAAAATATGCTTATTAACGAGCCAGCAGCTATAGTCAACGAAGATGACTATAGCTGCTGGCTCGTTAACGCAGAACACGCAAAATCACCTCATCGTAGATTCACGACTCACGTTGCCAAACTACTCATCATGCTGTCAACAGATGGCGCTATAAATAATAATAAAAACACTTACGGGTGTAGCGAACACGGTGAGCACGAACTTGTTCGGTCTGAACGCTCGCAGAACGCGCGAAATCACTTCGTCGTAGCTCGCGACGGGCACGTTGGATTCGAAGGAGACGTACGAGCATGACGGCTCGGGGGTTATGTGGATCGTCATGTAGCATCCCTGGCGGGGATAGGACGGTTTTGTTAAAAACATATATGTCATATCTTATCCGGCTCGAAGGACCATATACCTGCGCCTGATATACAGTGAGTTGAGTTAAATGATAGAAATGTTAAGATTAAAGTTTATAATTGAAACCAAATGTGTCACGTACTAAAAATTATAACGAAAAATGTAATGAGCGCTACCGTTAGGCGTCGCGGCAATTTGTGCACTGATTTCCAGGTCAAGCGCATCGATATACTATGCGTTTGACGTCACTGTTAGATGTTACACCGAACACGTCTTAAGACACGAGTTGACAGCGCGCCTGTGACTGTCAAAGTATGACGAGCGTAATAGGCTACGATAACCGCGCGCCCATTTTTCGCTAGCCAAATGCTTAACTGGCTGTATATATATTACAACTTAAAAAACGTAATTCTATTACAAAAGATAGTGCTATAAGTCACGTCATGTTCGATGAACGTTTGTGATTAAGACAAATAAAAAAACATTTTTTGGGGGTATATGTAGAATTTAAAAGCAATATGGTATGTATTAAAAGTATAAATAAAACCTGCCCATCCCATATCCGCCGGGTAACTTTTATCAGAATAAAGTCAACTTACTGATGGTAGGTCCTTATCTCCCTTTGATGGCATAAAATATAAAAAATGTTATCATAAAATTCATAAGCTATACTCGATTTGTTTATGATTTTAAAAGATGTAAACAAAATATGACCTGGAGCCCGATTCTCGCGCAATCGAAGTTCACTTCACCGATTTTCTCCACTTTTTTTCAAAGGTTTATAGCGGTCTCTGCTTTAAAAATCATTATTGAAAAAGTTCAATCGAACGCATCAATCGAACGAAATTTTTCGATTGTGAATTGACAAACTCATCGAAAAAAATTGAAGAAAATCGGTGAAGTGAACTTCGATTGCATGAGAATTGGGCCCCAGTAAGATAAGAGAGGGAGCAATATGGCTTCTAAACCGACCTATTTGATAGACCCGTGCGAGAAAGAGTTGCTCCTAGAATAAATTATACAACAAAATTTTGTCGCATGTAATTTGTGTAGCCCTTCAAATAGTTTTTTTTTTCTTCGTTATTTATTTGGTTTGTTCACATTTTCCAAGTACCTTACTAATATCACCAATATATTCATTAAAAAAAAAAATTTGAAGCTTTTTGCGATTTTGAGGTATAAAGAATTTTTGACTGTATAAAGTGCAAAATATATTTTACTTTTTACATTGGCTTTAAAAACGTTTGTAATAAATATAGTAAAACAACGTATCAACCACTACTTTGAGTAGCATTATAGATTGAAACAATGGCTTTAGTTCAACCATTTTTTGGGTATAAAATTCTGCACAGTCAATTTTATACAAGCCAAACAAATTTCAGGTTAGAATTTAAACAAATATAATACAACCTATTTGCATCAGCTGATTATTTAGTCATTTTCATTTTCTCATTAGTAATTTTTACTTACGTCTTTTGCGACCCCATTCATAGAGTAGCCGCATGGGTCAAACAGGAAGTCGTCTATCACCATACCGGGAATGATTTTGTCTATGCCTGATTTCTGGAAAAAAAGGGGAAAATTATTTAATAAAGGATAAGTATACAATAGAAACACAATTCGACATCAAGGAGCTCGATAGCTTTGTAGGCATGCGTGTTCGTAACGATTGTGAGTGTCAAGCGTCGGCTTGAGTGGCCTGACTTGGATTAGTACGTTACTAGTGGCATTTTTATCTCGATCTCCTCCTTTATAATACTACTAGCGACCCGCCCCGGCTTCGCATGGGCATAAAAACCTTCCTCTTGGATCACTCTAACTATTAAAAAACCGCATCAAAAGCCCGTTGCGTAGTTTTAAAGATTTAAGCATACAAAGGGACATATGGACAGAGAAAGCGACTGTTTTATACTATGTAGTGATTTCTTTTTGATTTTTTTGTAACACGGTGCCTTTTGAAGCACGGAATCGTCTTTATTATCAGACAGTCATGTGATTCAAGCCTGCAATGTCCTAACCAAACAATACATCCTATCCTATACTATTAAACAAGCAATATTTGAATATATATAAATTTACTAGCGACCCGCCCCGGCTTCGTATGGGCATAACAACCTTCCACTTGAATCACTCTATCTATTAAAAATTTAAGCAAACATATATAAGGGATATAGGGACAGAGAAAACGACTTTGTTACTGATTTGTACTCGTGTTATCGAAAACGGCTCTAACGATTTCTTTGATATTTTAAAGATAAGTTCTAACATAGTTAAAAATATGATCTAGCTAGCTTCCATGTCTGGGAAAATTCGTTTTACCCATCTTTTCACGCATAGATTTTCTGCATATAACGAGCGAAGCTCGGTCGCCCAGGTACTATAAATTTATTTGTTCTCGCATTTTCGAAAACGGCTCTAACGATTTCTTTGAAATTGAAACGTAAGTTCTTACATAGTCAAAAAGATAATCTAATTAGGTTCCATGTCTGGGAAAATTCATTTTACCCATATTTTCACGCCAATAGTTTTTCTGCAACGCACAGGTAACTAATTAATAATTCCTTTGAAATTCAACTTTCTATATAAAAAAAAACCTCTGGTCCACGGCAAATAAGATGCAACAAAGAAACACGCTCAGATGACTTACCCTGGTAGCCTGTGCGGCGTCTTCGGAGGAGGCTCGTGTGAAGATGTCCATGACCTCTGGGTCCAGGTCCGACATGAGGATCTCGATGGTCTGGTCCGGCTCAGAGGACTCGCAGATCACAGTCTCGCGTTGTTCCTTTTCTAAGGCGTCTACTGTGCCTGGACAAGTAATAGTATATGTTGAGTTTAAGTAAGTATTTAAAACACTAAAACTTATCAAATAGCCCGACGCTCTTGGGAACGATTTATAATAATCGGCCTTTATTGATACGGCCCTGTTAATCACGTTGCCCGTAACATATACATGATTAAAGATTGGAGGTTATTATTTAATTTCTTTGTCTTTCTCTATTTGTCCCCATATTATTATTAAAGTCATGTTCACTCAGCCTTTGTTGGCATGCAAAGCAATATCCATTATAATTAAAATTGAAATAAAACATTTCGACGAATTGAGGACTTGATTAAATATTTTTAACCGACTTCAAAAAAGGAGGAGTCCTTTTTTGAAGTCGGTTAAAAATATTTGTCTCCTAGCTTTCGCCCTCGTGAATTTCCCTGGGGAACAGTGCTTTTTCCCGTGAGGAACCCTATGTCATTCTCAATGCTTCTATGTGTTTGGGAAATTTCAGAAAGATTGGTTCGGTATGAGCGTGAAAACGTAACAAACAAACAAACTCGCATTTATAATATTTTGTTATTATTTGTAAACAATTTTTCTGACTACTAAAGTAGGACCTAAAAAAGATAAGTGAACAAAGTCCTTAAATGACTGGTATCCAGAGCCGCAACCTTTAAAAAAAAATCGGTTGTCTGTAAAGTCGGTTTGCTGACTATAGTTGAACGTGACAACGTCATAAGAAATTCGCTTGCACTTCAAGCCTTAAATGGAACGCCTCAGAGCGAGGTAACGCCGGATTGCGTCATGTTTTTTCGTGCGTGCAGCCGGCTCCATCGAATCATAAGACGTCACGTCAAAAAGGCTAAATAGAAGGAAGGTACCTTCGAGCGGTAGCAGCGTGTAGAGGTACCAGCAGTCCTTCTCCGGTCCCATGATGTAGGCGCGCCCGTCGCCGAAGAACGAATCCAACAACTCCACCTAACGAATTCAAATTGTTTATTTTTGTTGATTGCACTGTTCTTGTGCAATCGGTTAAGGTGTTAAACCTCCGCCGATTGCACAGAACAAAACAAAACCTATAATGGATAGCTTATAGTTTTGCACTGGGGGTCTAAAAACGCCACTTTGAGCAATTCATCGAATCGATTCATATTACGAATTCCTTAGCAATTCTGTAGCAATTCCTCTATTTTTTGTAAAATGGCCAACTTATCTTTGCACTTCCTCTTCAAAAAAATTGAAAGAATTAGGAATTGCTAAAGAATTGCTAAGGAATTCGTAATATGAATTCGATTCGATGAATTGCTCAAAGTGGCGTTTTGAGACCCAATGTTCTTGTGCAATCGGAGGAGAACCGAGTTGCAGTTTTCTCACCCCGTCAAAATAGTTCAGCCGTTTTCGAGATTACCCGGATCAGACTGGCAGACAAAAAATTAAGAATTGTTTTCCTTCATTTTTATTTTTATCCATTAAAATATATATGCGCATATCACACAGATTGAGCTATTCCCATAATAAGTTTAAACTATTAGCACAAAAACATGAATAGTTATAGCAGTATTACCACAAATTTGTTTTTAAAAATAAATTCAGTCCCTAAAAAAATTTGATGAAACATTTTCCTAGTTAGCAACCACTTATAATTATAAAGGTTGACTGGCAGAAAATTAGTTGGATATTCTCAAGTATTATTAAGTATACTGTGCTAGTTTCATGGGCAAATAGTTCAATGGAACTATTCAGAATTGGAAATAGTGTTTGACTTCGAAAATGCAATGGAATTAGAGATAAAAAAAAAACTTCGTTCTAATAATCTCTCTCATGATACTTAAAAGATACCTATGGTAACGTTTGATTAAGATATTACTATACAGTTTAAGTGTAATCACCCTTAAGGTGATACCTCGGTGAACACTAGCGCCACCGTCATTTAAAAATCATTACTCACTGAAAACACAAGTTATCAAAAATCCCTCTACTGTAATTAAGGTTGAGGATCTGAAGTTAATTTTAAACATATTAAATTATTAAATTATAATTCCCTATTGTTAAAAATTGCATTATTGCTTAAAACGGCCACTTTTAGCAGTTTCGCAAATTGTAACTATATGGAACTATAATTTAATAATTGAATATGATTAAAATTAACTTTAGATCTAGAACCTTAATTACAGCAGAGGGATTTTTGATAACTTGTGTTTTCAGTGAGTAATGATTTTTAAATGACGGTGGCGCTAGTGTTCACCGAGGTATCACCTTAAAATGACTGGTTGTGTTATCTAACAAGTGCTGAAGAAAAGAAACAAACAAAATACTACAAAGTTAACAAGTTGTGTACAAAAGCAACAAATTAAAAACATAAATGCTACAAAGTTTCCTATCATAAACAGAACAACATACAAGAGCAATCACTTATCAGCTTTCCTGTTATATGAAAAGCAATTAAACAAACATTGTTTAATAACTAATAACGAGTCTTTGTTTAAAACAATAGTCTATGTCCTATCTTACAATGTATAAATATCTCTCTACATTTTTAGGGTTCAGTCACCAAATAGATAATAAATCTAACGGTTTCGTGCATAAAATTGACAAATAGATCCATTATAGGATCAATGCTACCACCACTCGCCGCGAGTAGAACACGTTGTCGACGCACGCGTGTCCAGCCACGTCCCGTGCTAGGGACAGGACAATCAGGCAGCTACACAACACATACCTCCTTCAGGAAGTTTTCGTGCGGCTGCAACTGTGCCTCTGGCCTGGCGAACTCCCGCCTCGAGTAGAACACGTTGTCGATGAACGCGTGTCCAGCCACGTCCCGTGCTAGGGACAGGACAATCACGCAGCTACACAACACATACCTCCTTCAGGAAGTTTTCGTGCGGCTGCAACTGTGCCTCTGGCCTGGCGAACTCCCGCCTCGAGTAGAACAGGTTGTCGACGCACGCGTGTCCAGCCACGTCCCGTGCTAGGGACAGGACAATCACGCAGCTACACAACACATACCTCCTTCAGGAAGTTGTCGTGCGGCTGCAACTGTGCCTCTGGCCTGGCAAACTCCCGCCGCGAGTAGAACACGTTGTCGACGCACGCGTGCCCCGCCACGTCCCGTGCTAGGGACAGGACGGCCCTCACGCAGCGGAGGGGCGTCGTGGTGCCGCACGTCTTCAGGATCCAACGGCGACGAGACACGAACATGCTGCTCTCGCTGTAACAGAGGAAATATATAGTTTAGATTAGTTTCTCAAAGTCACACATATCAAGTTAGCCCCAAAGTAAGTTCAAGACTTGTGTTAAGGGATACTAACTCAACGATACCATATTTTATAACAAATATATATATATATATAGATAAACATCCAAGACCCAGGCCAATCAGAAAAAGATCATTTTTCATCTTAACCTGACCGGGGATCGAACCCGGGACCTCTTGAGTAGCGGTCAGGCATGTTAACCATTACGCCACGGAGGTCGTCGAAATTTCTTGTAGTGTATACCCGAAAGGTAAGAGGAAATATATAGTTTAGATTAATTTCTCAAAGTCACACATATCAAGTTAGCCCCAAAGTAAGTTCAAGACTTGTGTTATGGGATACTAACTCAACGATACCATATTTTATAACAAATACATATATAGATAAATATCCAAGACCCAGGCCAATCAGAAAAAGATCATTTTTCATCTTGACCTGACCGGGGATCGAACCCGGGACCTCTTGAGTAGCGGTCATGCATGTTAACCATTACGCCACGGAGGTCGTCGAAATTTCTTGTAGTGTATACCCGAAAGGTAGTGTATGGCAGTTCTCTTTAAAAAAAATCTTGAAATAAAGATTTTGATTGATTGATTAGTTAGACGACGTAGCGTAATGGTTGACATGCTCGCTACTAAGGAGGTTCCGGGTTCGATCAACTGACAGGTCAAAATGAAAAATGAAAAGTATTTTTTTTCAGATTGGCTTGGGTCTGGGATGTTTATTTATTTATGTATCACTATCACTACATAGTATAAAACAAAGTCGCTACCCGTTGTCTGTCCCTACGTATACTTAGATCTTTGAAACTATGCAACAGATTTGTATGCGGTTATTTTAATAGATAAAGTGATTCAAGTGGATTGTGTATATGTATAATACATGTATTATATAGCATTGCACTCATGCCAAGCCGGCGCGGCTCGCTAGTTTGTTATAAAATATAGTATCGTTCGTTGAGTTAGTACCTATTCCTTAGTACCTATCTTAGTATACACAATAATAGAAATTTCACTGTAGAAATGTATAATTACTTTGTTATATGTCGTCGTATCGTCGTCGTACTATGTATTTGAAAATGTTTCGACCTCAATGAACGATCATTGACATAATTTTCTAAGCAATTATAAAAATATCTGAATAGTCGTGCGACGCCCTAAATTACGAATCATCAAATTGGAAATTATGTCAACATTGATTGATTCGATTTGTTTGCTATAATGTTATGCCATTAACTAATATTTATACAAATAGGTTAATTTAATGACTGATAATTTCAATAAAAGCAAAGGCAACTTGCTGTCGTGCCCCAGCTGCCCTTTCTCATGTACAAAGGGTGACCTGGCTGTGGCCTCTGACTCTGACTCGGCCGTGAATGTTGCATTTGACTAGGCCAAATTTATATAGTTTTTAGTCATTGACACGATAGAAGAAGAATTAAAGCAAGGTAATACTAAACAGATTCGTGATTCATTTATTTCTTAAATATCAGAAATCAGCGAGCGTGTATGACGAGAGTGATGAGTGTGGAGGAAGCGAGGAAGGTATGTATCTGTAACTTTCCCAACAAGTTGAAATCTTTAGTTACTGCCTAGCCTGTGGTAAACAGGCGTGTGATGATAATATGTATTTATGAATGTTTTTAAATAACATAAGAGGCCAGTTGTAGACGATTGGCCACTTAATAGTTCAATAACTTGTAATCAGAAGAGCGATTTTAATTCTAACAATTCATTATCTATACTTTATACTAATAATAAAGCTGAAAAGTTTGTTCAGACGCGATAATCTTTGGAACAACTGTTTGGATCATGAAAAATTCTTTTTGATTTTTGACACAATCTTTATTTTCCGTAATAAGCCAGTTTTCATTAAAAAAAAACTTATGATGACGAAAGGTATCGTATCGCTGAGGGGTGATAGTACGCAAACCATGGCTCATGCCCCACCTCTGCGGGATGGTAGCAACTACCCTTCAGGTCCGAAACGATATTAATTTGCAAAATGTTGAATTTACAAAACGAAGACGATAGCGACTGCGTTAGCGATTTTGTATGACAAACCTGTAAAGCGCCCCTGGCGGATAGTAAGGCAACTAAGAAATTCCATACAAAATCCTTACGCAGTCACTAGCGTCTGCGTCTATGAAAACTCATCCTAGGGTACTGATTTGTGGACGACTTGATGGAGACAATTCGGAAGACACGCTCCGGGCTAACCATATTTAATCATTTGTCATTGATACGAAAATAAACAAAGAATAAAACAAAAAGTAAATTGTTAGAAAAACAAAATAACCGCTAAAATTCGAATGCTGAACATTTGAATTTGGCACCAAATCTCCGCCATTTTTTTTACTTAGATATAGTACCCAGTGTCCATACAGCAATTACGAATCTGGCAACGCCTTTCAAGCTAAAATCCATCGAGCCGAGCGTACCAAACAATTTATACATATTATGTACTGTCATAAAACATAACCTTCTGGCGCAGTCAAGTAAAATTGTAACTTGCGCACAAATTGCACAACATATGACCTGAACCCTGGACTTGAAGTACTTGAACCACATCCTAGATCGTATCCCACGCAACATGCTAACAATCTGGTAAGATAAGGTCTATATTTAGCGGGTCAGTGATCACATGACCATAGGTCAAACAATGTTAACATTATGATTAACGTCTGGCGTATGTTGACATAAAAACTATTAACAATTACGATAAGTTATCGTTGAATGAGGATGTTAATTAGTAACTTTTTACAAGTGAAATAGGTAGTTTAGTACAGCCTTAGAAAAAATATACTAAAGTAAGTAGGTACAAGCTAATAAGCTTAATCATTCATTTTGTCTGTATGTATACTCGTTTGATTCCCACGGGAAGCCTACTTTGTTTCCAGTTTGGTGAGGAAATTGCAGGCTTGAATTTGAGAAAGTTCCTTCCATGCTGGTCTGGGAGAAAAAGAAAAACATAGAATGTACCAGCTGCTTCTCTTCCCGCGCAAACCGTACAAGTCGGCTGAGGGCATCGGCGAATGGGGGAATCATGACATAGGCGATGCGGCTAGCAACCCATTACTATTGATTTCCTGTTTCAACTGTCATCATGCTAAACGTGGTCTAAGGTCTTATGGCCCTAGGCTCTGTCTACCCCGTATGGGATAAAGACGTGACTATTATGTATGTATGAATATGAGAAAGTAGGTACACATTCTGCATCCTAATCCTAACTACAATATTATAAATGCGAAAGTGAGTTAGTGTGTTTGATTTGATTGTTACGCTTTCACGCCCTATCCACTGAACTAATCGTCATGAAACTTTGCATACACATAGAAGAGTTGAGTCATCCCGCGAAAAAGCACTGTTCCCGAGGGAAATTCAAGCGGGCTCAACTACGGGCGAAAGCTAGTACGAGAATTATGAAATAGTACAATATTTAATTCATATGATCATATAGACATAATTATTGTTCATTATATGCTTAACCTAAGTAAACAATGTTACGACCATGATAAGTGCGTTAGTTTAGTTATAAAAGTGTGTGTAATATGTTATTCAATTGACCACATGGCCACGTGTCATAGTACATTGCACCGTGAATGCTGTGTTAGACGCGCAATTATTTTGCTCGTGTTCAGGTACATAGTTAACTAATAACGCACATTACAGAATACTATAACAGTACAGATACTCAACTGCCATACAAAGAAACGAGCCGATTTTTAGTGTAAGAGTTCTCTTCATACTTCCTGTACTGTATAATAAGTTAGTTAATTTTCCAAGTTTGTGATATCAAATAAACAATTTTTCTTTCTTTCTTTCTTTCTTTCTTTCATACTGAGACATATTACCGCCATATATTCATCATTGAGAATTTAAGACAGTGATTCTTGATCCGATAAGTGTTTACATAAAACACTAAATCAGTTTGTGGTAGAATGACGATGATAGTAGGTAGGTAATTCTCTTTTTTCACCAAAAATAAGCGGGATCTTAACCACGGGCCCACTTCGCCCACGCCCTTTTACTACGCCACTGCCTATTATAGATAGCACTTTTTATTAACATGTGCTTAGATACCAGAATTTTAGGCCTCGCAAGGCCTGTGTGCGTCCGAGGCCGTGGGCGCTGGCCCACTTCACCCACACCCTTACTACGCCACTGCCTATAGATCGCAGTTTTTATTAACATGTGCTTAGATACCAGAATTTTAGGCCTCGCAAGGCCTGTGTGCGTCCGAGGCCGTGGGCGCTGGCCCACTTCACCCACACCCTTACTACGCCACTGCCTATAGATCGCAGTTTTTATTAACATGTGCTTAGATACCAGAATTTTTGGCCTCGCGAGGCCTGTGTGCGTCCGAGACCGTGGGCGCTGGCCCACTTCGAACACGCCCTTACTACGCCACTGCCTATAGATCGCAGTTTTTATTAACATGTGCTGAGATACCAGAATTTTATGCCTCGCGAGGCTTCTGTGCGTCCGAGGCCGTGGGCGCGGGCCATCTTCGACCACGCCTAGCTATGCCATTGCGTATACCTATATCACTGTTTTTAGTAACATGCGCTAAGATTTGCCCCTTGTATACAAACACACATGTGCATAAGTCTGTTAGTGTTACTGAAATAGACCGGCAATCCGAGCTATATTTACCTGACATGAAGTTGGCAAATATTATGTTATGTATTCCGGGTTCAAATAAAATAATTCAATATTTTCTTTCGCATTTAACAAGTAAGCAATAACAGATATAAAATTAAAGTGCAGTTATACATGCATCCAATTTGAGTATAGCTATATTTGATTGGTGGCGCAAAAAGTTACTAAGAAAAACAATAGAAAAATTAAAAAAAAAAAAAAGGTATAATTATATTATGTTACTAGCTGTCCCGGCGAACTCCGTAGCGCCTGAACGCACTTTACTCACCGTTTAAACCTTCCCTGAACTTCAACAAATATTTCAAAAACAAAATTAGCCAAATCGGTCCAGCCATTCTCAAGTTTTAGCGAGACTAACGAACAGCAATTGATTTATATATATATATATAAAACAAATTATATATATATAGATTACTATTGTCTATTTTGTGATGGTACTCATTAATGGCTACGCGATAAGTGGATTAAATTGTTATCACATGAGTAATATCATTACAAATTGTTTATGGATTTTCTAGTGATTTCTTGATATCACTGAAACAAAACATTTGTATCATCAACATTCAAATTATTAGTTTAGTATGTTAGTAAGTACTATTCTATTCCGAAGGTGATACCTCAGTGAACACTAGCGCCACCGTCATTTAAAAATCATTACTCACTGAAAACACAAGTTATCAAAAATCCCTCTGCTGTAATTAAGGTTCTGGATCTGAAGTAAATTTTAAACATATTATTAAATTATAATTCCCTGTAGTTACAAATTGCAAAACTGCTAAAAGTGGCCGTTTTAAGCATTAATGCAATTTGTAACTATATGGAACTATAATTTAATAATTGAATATGATTAAAATTAACTTCAGATCCAGAACCATAGTTACAGCAGAGGGATTTTTGATAACTAGTGTTTTCAGTGAGTAATGATTTTTAAATGACGGTGGCGCTAGTGTTCACCGAGGTATCACCTTAAATTGGGTATGCAAAATTTTTTTAACACACTAAAATACGAAAATCATTTCGAGATATTTTGATTTCATACCATATTTTTGTATTTTCGAAAAGAAAAGTACATTGATTGCGGTAAAATATTCAAAAATGCCGTGGAAGTTGTAACATTCATTCGACACCTAAATGACGTCATTACGCAAATAAAGCTGCGTCTACGCTTTAATTCGTATCCTAAGTGTGTGCGTGTCCACACTTCGGATTCCGACTAGGATTACGACCGTAAAAACGGATAAATAAAAAAAAAAACCTATGATCTTTCAATGTCATGTCAAGTCAATTTTTCTATGTCATGGTTTTAAGAGACTATAGTAACCCCCCCTGGTGGCCTACTACCATCTATCCAGTTGTCTATCCAGTGAGTAAGCGAAATGTCGCCTTACATGATGTATTGCGCTGTCTCGCTTACTCACTGGATCTTGCATTGTTTTAAGAGAAGGTAATAATCCAGGGGATTATACCATCTCTTAAAAACATGCAAGAACGATTGAGTAAGGGAGATGTCGCTTATACATGATGTATTGCGCTGTCTCGCTTACTCACTCGTCTTTGCATGGTTTTAAGAGATGGTATTAAGCCACCTGACTTGACTGGGATAGATTAGAGACTTGACGTTTTTGACTTGATTAAAGTAGGACTGAAAAAGATTAAAATTTCAAGAATGGCCTTAATGGACTTGTTTTCAGGGCCGTAAAATTATTGTAAAATAAGAGGCACGTTCGTTTTTATTGTGACCACACTGTGGCACTATACTATATATTGGTAACATCGTCTAGTAAAATGACGTCATGAACTATAAAACTTTAAAAATTCATATAAAATTAATAATAATAATTTAAGCGAAAAAAATCAAATTAGTTTCCTTAAATAGTCTAAATTTTCAGTTAAAAATTTTTTTTAACTTAGCATACCCAATTTCGGTTTCATAATGTCTCTTCCTCAAAATGTCCCTTTCTCAAAATGTCCTCTTCTCCCAACAATCGTTCTTATTACAATTCAACAAAGAATTTGAAATCGCGCGCGGGCAAATTTTTTTCATCTATGCAATTCACAGACCCCAGTTTGAGTAGATAATAGATGCAAACACAGCAATTCGGCGAAATAAAGAGTGGTTGGTCCTCAGAGCAATTCACATTAATTAAACGACCGTATCAAGGGAGCAAAAAGTCCGCAATTTACAAGGGTAGTAATTGTGCATAACATAAGCTGAAACTTCAAAAAAATTAACTTTACAGTTTTGCGATTGAAGTCACGGGCAAACACTTGCCATTAAATACATGGCAAAAAAACCAACGGGTTGCTCCGGGAGTGCCGGCAAAAGTGAAAACAGGAGCAGGCATACATTTTCGCCGCGCTGTAGAAAGAAAAGGGGATATTACTTCCTCTCCTACAACGCGCCGGCTGTCTACTCTCCGTCTTACGAATTTGCGATCAGTGCCCCTAGTATGAGTTTTTCTTAACGCTAAGATTTTGTACGGCAGACCTGTACAGCGCCTCTGGCGAATAGTAAGGCAACTAAGGAATTCCATACAAAATCCTAACGCAGTCGCTAGCGTCTGCGTTAAGAAAAACTCATACTAGGGGTAGTATGAGTTTTTCTTAACGCAGACGCTAGCGACAAATGTTCTCGCGTCAGGACACGTAACCTGTACCCCACAGGTTACGTGTCCTGACTAGGGCGTGCAGTTTCACAGATTTTCAATTTCGAAATTGGCTTATGAAATTAGGTTGATTAGTTTCGAAATTTCGAAATTTCGAAACTCAAGTAACACCTTTGTAATGGTATATAAAAACGTTTGTAAAACTATAACTTTAAACGTTCTTGGGCCTCATCAGCATCCTTGGGGCCCAAGTCAACCTTACCTGCAAGCTGGTGCGCCTGCTGATTAAGGCTTGGCCTGGGCCTGAAGGATTGTACCGGCTTTCTCCGACAGTTGTTTCTCCTTTGGACTGATCACCAACAGGACGATTCGTTTTTGAGTAATTCGCCGTCGGAATCTTTCTCATATAAACGGTTCACCAACAGAATGTTTCACATTTGAGAGTTTCCTCGACATGACTTTTCTCCTATGGACTGTTCTACGACAGAACCTTTCATCTTCCGAGGTTTTGTCTACAGAATGATTCACATGTACAGTGTTTCGACGACAGGAGTTATGGCAGTTGCTCCGGAAAGGCAAAAATCGCCAAATCTAAATGGTAAGAAGAATAGAAGAACCAGAAGGAATATTATCAAGAATAGGACGCCACCGCAATAAGTGCCCAGGAGCTCCGCCTGACTCCTGTGACATGTGGGCAAGGACTGCCGTGTCTGGGGAGGGCACGGTTTAGACGCTAGCCCCAATCCAACGCAAAAAGCTCCCCTTCGCCACGTGGAATGTTGGCACGCTAACCGGACGATCGAGGGCCGTAGTGCTTTTGGAGGAGTACCGGAATGGCGTCTTGGAAATGAAACGCTTCAGAGACCAACTGATGGACTTGACGAGGCGGCTTTATGAGGAGGCGCGTAGGGAACTATTAGATAATGTTGTCCCGCTCAGGGTGGGCCCGGTCTACTATTGGGATCTCGTGGGATCTGAGGCGAACTTTGAGCAGCTAAAAGACTTCTCGCATCGGTGGCATAAAATCCGAAGCGGCCTCGAGAGGGGCATAACTTGAAAAGTAGGAGCACATCAAGAATACTGCTACAAGAAGACAAAGAAGACGAAGAGAAAAACTGAAACAGATAAACTCAAAGATCTAGAAGACAGAAGCTGGCTTCAGGCCGAGAAAAAGGCAAGCGAGGCGTACGGGGAGAGTTATTTAATATGCAATAGTTGCATAGATAGGCGACACTATATAGAACTTGTAGTGAGATTAAGCAGGTGCGACTGGAAAGAGATGCGAAATGCAAGTACAGCGCACTCTCCCGAGATTCGGCTCGTATAACCGAGAGGTTGATAGAGCCATGGGAGGTGGAGGGAGTGATGGACTTGACTGTGCTTGTTGAAGGGGTTACGACTTACTTGATAAGTGCCTACGCGCCACTAGTGGCTTACCACCATCTCTTAAAACTTAAAACCATGCAAGAACGATTGAGTAAGACAGATGTCGCCTTACATCACGTGGCGCACTGTCCCGCTTACTCACTCGTTCTTACATGGTTTTAGGAGATGATAGTAGGTCCCCAAGTTGATCGCAGTGACACGTATTAAACGGCATTCTGGAACCTACTTGAAGGTGTGCTGTGTGAAACCCCATTGTCGCAGTAGTGAGGCATGGCTCGTATACGGTGGATGTATGGGGTATCTCGGAAAGATCGCATTAGAAACTCCCGCGTCCGGAGCAGCCTTCATGTACGTCACATAGCGGATACGTCTTGCGCAAACCGGCAAGCTACGTTGGGAACAAGTGTCAAGTGAACAAGGCCATGCTGCCTTCTCCGAGGCCTGGTATAAGGGGCAAACTCAAAACGATATATACGTGCAACGGCGCGGGATATGCGTGCAAATGGACTCATCAACAAGGATACCAAAAACCGGGCAAAGTGTAGAAAAAGTAAGTAAGCGGACCCTGGGCTTTAAAAACGCTAGGATGATGATGTGAAACTATAATGAAAGCGTTTTATAATACTAAAAAAACTTTTTCCTATAAAAAAATGATTTCGAAATTTCGAAATTTAAGTTTCAAATTTCGAAATTACGTGGCAAGCAAATATTGTCCGAAATTTCGAAATTATGAAGTTTTGAAATTTCGAAATGCATGCCCTAGTCCTGACGCGAGAACATTTTTTGCCCATCCCACAAAATGCACAACACAGCTAAATAACTTTCACGTAAAAAAAATACATTAGACAACACTTTGACCGACCTTGGAGCCTTGCTAACGCTTTGTTATGTCATTTTACGTTTGTTTACCCGGCGGCCTGACGAGGATAATCCATTGCATGTTGGGTTACTCTGTCACAGTTACTTTACACTATGACGTCATTGCATACACATAGGAAGTAAATATGGTATAATAAATGACTTGGTTATCAAATATTTAGACTTTATGAATAATACAATCAGCCCATAAGACAAATTTCATGTAGCTAAGGTAAACTTATCTGAGCATAAGATCTGAAAAGTGTGCGTAGAAGTCACGCAAAATACTTCAAAAACTATTGGCGTAAAGTTAATCTAATGGTGTATATTATACACTTCTTTGCACACAGTTTTATATTACACTGACTTAAGTGATATCTTCATCAATGAGAATACATATAAGGTAAACTCTTACATCATTTTGACTAAGAAATGCCTCATATTATATAAGGTGAATTAAAATCAACTGCAAATATTTTAAGGGCAGATACAGACCACTATAATGAACAACTTTTCCAAATAAACTTATATCGAAATACGAAATTCTATTTTTCACTCTCCATACTAAACTAGAACAGCTGATTCTCAATTTGTATGGGAGGTCAAAAAAAATTTTTTCGCATTTCGACATAAGTTTATTACTGAAAGTTGTTCAGTTTAGTGGTCTGAATCTGCCCTTAAAATATTTGCAGTTGATTTAAATTCACCTTAAATACATACTGCATATAAAAACAATGCATCTACAAACATACAGATTTGGCAAGTGTTTCCCCCGGCACGCCACGTGCGCATGCTTGCATGAGTCAATCTAATCGGCAGACCACCTTTTGGCTAATTATAGAAAGAGTTATTCTTCGTCTTCTGCCGTCTAGACTTGGTCCCATTTTTTTTATCCACGTTTTCCATATAAAGTCATTACAGTCGTCTTCTTTTCGAGTCATAATGGCTATATGGACTCTATAATGACTTTGCCCAGTACTTGGCCACCTCCACCTCGTTTGCCTCGTTCAAGTCCTCCAAATGGCTATATGGACTCTATAATGACTTTGCCCAGTACTTGGCCACCTCCACCTCGTTTGCCTCGTTCAAGTCCTCCATTGTGCAGAAGACAGGGCAGCTAGGGC
The DNA here is from genome assembly GCA_947044815.1 of Apomyelois bistriatella. Classification (NCBI taxonomy): domain Eukaryota; kingdom Metazoa; phylum Arthropoda; class Insecta; order Lepidoptera; family Pyralidae; genus Apomyelois; species Apomyelois bistriatella. Next base: position 11,294,263 of record OX345701.1, on the reverse strand, counting down.
AGCTAGGGCACGACAAAAGGTGAACCATCGACTGCACCGCGTCGCAGTCATAGGCTGTCAGAGAAACCCCACCTAGCACGGCCCCCCGGCACAGATCTTCCGATACCAACCCTAAGTCTGTTGAGAGACTTCCAGGTTGCCCAGGGATACTGCCAGGAGGGAGTTTCTCTGCTGGAGGAAAACAGGCCTTCCAATTCTCTAATCTAGCAGCAGCAGCATTCCCAGTCTCCAAGCATTGGTGACCAGCAAAACTACTGCGGCTTTTCAGGCGTATAGGTGGAGGGACATGCCTGTGCCCAAGCGAATGACTGTCATCCTTGAGCTGCTTACGTCTCTCCACTGCACACGTACCACACTGCATTTATACCTGGAGGCGCAATTCCAGAGCCAAAGAGTACACGCAAGGCAGCGGCGTTGTTATAAATTGGAGACGTGCTTCTATATTTCTGAGATGGCATGGAAAAACAACAGCAAAGTTGCGAGTGGTGTTTAACGCAGCGCTTATTATTTGCCAACTCAATATTACAATATGATTTTGCGAGTTTTAATGTGTAGTTTGTTAGAAAGTGTTAATGTTTGAACGTTTTGATATGTGTATACTACTATCAATCAACTAAACTACGAGTATTGAGCCCAAGAATGGGACCTCGGAAAAATACTTGTGGGTTCTACAGTAATCTTTATTTCCTATAGCATGCTCACATACATCGGTTTCAATAAAGAAAATTTAATATAACATTTTTATAGTATAAAAAATTTGCCCCATGGAGTTACATAATGCGTGACCTAACTTATTTAGTATGCAAAACTAATAAGTATATTATAATCCAGTCCAGTATGGTAATATATAATGATAATGACACTTGATTATGACGTTATCATGTTACATCATATACCCGCGCAACGAATAGATATATGGTTGAACATCTTACATCTTGAGAAAACTTAAATGAAATCCTGAGAAGAGATTCATTTAATAAAGACTCAAATGTAAAGGAAACAATAATAGTGGTTTTATGAACAGATAGAATGGGTAAACATGTAATTTTCCCTTTTACAAAAGCATACCTAATAACTGCACCCAAGAATTATATTCTCTGAAATACTGGCCGTCGAATGCGAAAGAAAAAGAAACTTTTTTTTTTGTTTAAATTTCCAACCAGCCATTGTCTCATCGTTATGATGTAGCATGCCGGTGAGGCACCCACTGCGTCATAGCCTGTTCATTGCTGCATGAGCGCGCAGGTCCCGATCGATAACCGGGCGAAGATATATGACATAGTACAGATGACAGCAAATCACAATATTCCACACGGATCTATATGTGGCTGTAATGGTTACGATTTAAAAATGAATACGGGTATATTGATACGGTCATAACTGTACTGGTTACTATGCTAAACGTGATGATTAGGTGGTGTTATCAAAACATACACTACCACAGAACAGAGAATGCACTACCTACATGCCATAACAACGATAAACATATTTGCTTGAGAAGCCATCCTGCTAGCCTGCTATTCCTGCTACCTACTCCCCACCATAATTTGTTATTATAATAATACAGACAGTAAATTCAAAATATCAGCAATGTTCAACAACAGCTTGTACCTACTACTGGTGTTTAAAAAAATAGACAGATTGTAAGGTTTATATTTAGAACTAAATGCCTATACTGCTGATCTTTTTAAAAATAGAGAATGATTCTAGCGCCTTTAAATTTATGACAAATAGATATAGTTTAAGCACCGTCTCCAACATTTCAACAGTAATAACAAACAGTGTAAGAATAATAAAATCTTTTGAATCTGTCATAAAATTGACTTTAATGTACCCCTTACGTAAATCTTTCAGCGATGTGCTACGAATTGGCAATTGTCCATTTAATGTATGTATATTCCCAGTGGCATCAAGACATCCATTTATATGCGAGAACGGGTCTGTAAATCTAGACATTGATGTTTTTTTCCCTCTTTCTTACACAAAGTTTTTCTTTACATGAGACTCATTCCAATTAAAATTATCTTATAATAACAAATTGGCAAATGACTTGTGATATTGCATTATGCGATTTTCGCCATTTTGAATTATTTATTGTGAGTTTTTCTTTTCAATTGTTACTGAAATCATTCTATGTTTAAATGTTTAAAAAGGAATTTATGTCTCTGGTTGTCAAAAATTAGATATTAGAATTAATTGAATACAAAAATTGGTGACAATACCAAAATATTTAGAGTGAATTGATTTATGCTGGCATATTTTTAAATTCAACAATGAATCCATAGCTAAATTTAATAATAAGGAGGGCATTATTAGATGTCTGAATTATCAAAACACGTTTAAGTGGTGTCTACAACCTACCACAAGCTCATTTAGTATGTTGGGTATAAAATCTGTCTCTCACGCCCTCAATAGACGGTAATTAATTATTTTATGTAAGAAGTTGACTATTAGAACACTACATGATGGCATTTTTTTAATGGAATTAACCATCTGTACCATTGTACTATTAAATATTTTTTTATCTGTGTTTGAATGTAAATATCATAAGATGTAAAAATACGACCAAAGAATGTAAGGATTGAATATCGACTAAAGTCTTACAATAGCATAAAATGGCACAAGGGACCTTGAAAATTCATACATCACAGACGACCTCACCATCGTCAAGGTTAACTGGATTCGTTTATTAATATCTTATTCCTTACGTTTACTTTTTATTATAAAAATATATACATACATATAGATATTGATATCATGCAGGGTTAGGTTTAGCAACTTAAAAAGGATACAATGAATGTTTCCTTTTTAAGTTGGCTGATTTAAAGCATCTTAAAAAATCTGGCTTGATTGGTCATCTGACTGATTGACGCCATTTGCAAAATTTACTTTTTTAATTTGTGCAACAGTTTAAGTAAAGAAGTCATCATCTAAGCGACATAGCTAAGCTACTAATTCATCAGTTTGAATAATAATTTATAAGATATTAAAAATATAACTCCATTTAAAGTGCACAAATATTTAATTTATTTTATTAATAGCAGAATCATCTTAAATTTAAGAGCTAGTCTCTTGTCGGTGAAGTTTCTCCTTTATAGCACTATCATTTTCCTATAACCCAAATCTCGAACTTGCTTTGAAGTTAACTCAATCTGTGTGATTTGTCCCAACAATTTATTTTTCTTAAATTTAAATATAAAGATCAGTGGGTTCCATTAATTATAGCACTTATATAACCTTCACCATCGACCTTGAACATCAAGTTTGCCGACCGCCAACTGGTTCAATCAAGACAATTTTTTGTCAAGAGCATAAAAAGTACAACAATGATTCGCGGTCTGTTTGGCTAACCATGTTGTGACGTCATCGGTCACGATTGGCCATTTCCATCGTTGCAACAATTCAAAACAAAACGATTTATCTAATAATTTACACAAAAAATGTGCCAAAGCCATTATTACTATGTGAAAACAATTCTGAGACATTCTGCGCGCGGGGTGAGGTAGCAAACAACACACCAAATACTAATAAAACATTATAAGAACTTCGCTACGCACACACATGACAAAATTATCTAACACAAGCAAAAAATACACTCACACAAGTACAAGCAGTATATGACCGGCGATATTTTTCTTTTGGCAGAGGGAGTCGCCTTTTGGTTTAACGCTCAAGAATAAGCCATATAGACAAAATAGCGACATGATTCGGGTGTGTTAGTGGCCAACACTGTCAGATTTTTCAGGCTGCCTAAAGGTATCTGACATACCCTAACGAATGCTTTCTATTGATAACATTCTAGATAAAGGGCCTAACGTGCCTTCCGAAGCACGGAGGAGCTCAAGATAGGAAATGCCATTAATGGCGACCAATCCAAGCATGGCCGCGTCGCTTGACGCGCGCCCCTCTCGGCTATCGAGCTCCTCAATTTCTCTGTGTACAGTACCTACAATAAAATACTGGGTGACGTCATTAGCATATATTATCTGTCATAGTTAGTTACCCTATGAATAAGCCCAATAAAGAGGACAAACCTGATAACTTTATCATTAATGATAGCAATATGCACAAGAGTGTTAAGAACATTTTTTAAATAATTTTATAGGCAAACAGGCATACGACCCACCTGATGGTAAGTGGTCACCGTACCGTATGGACGCCTGTAATTTATTAAGGAATGTTATTTTTGAAAACTGCGATTCATCAGACTCGGTGAGTTGAATGATCATAGTTTTTTCTCTTCTAGCAATTAGTGGCATACTAAGAATTAGTTAATAAATATAGTTACATAACAGGAATTTTAATTCACCGTTATATGATTGACATATCTCCATATCTCTAAAAAAAAACTTTACAGCCAACAAACTACGCAAAACTCAAAAGTTCTAGAAGCCAAACATATGCACCGAATTTGCTATAGTTGCGGTATGGTGCTGCAACAGTGGAGTGCAGTGCGCATGCGCCAGGAGGCCTACCTTGACCTTACCCGCGCCCAACCCCCCCTACCACCATGAAACGTCTTGCGACGGAAGAAAACCCTTAAGAGGGTAGGATGGTAGAGACAATTAAATTGATTCTTTATTTATATTACAACATACAGTTACCCAAAAGTAAAATAAATCGGCAAAGTCGTTGGTTGCCTGTGATTGCTCAAAAGGTGACGGCTAAAAATCAGTGCTAGACATCCTTACATGTCTAGTGTAATAATGAGCTGTCATCTATTGAGATATTGTCACATTTCATGTATGTTAGTTTGTTATCTTTGCCCTTTGTTGATTTGTATGTGTGATGAGTCTTAATAAATGTCTATTCTATTCTATTATAGTGCGATAATATGTAATAAACATTTTGTCAGACAAACGGACAACAAAGTGATCTTACAAGGGTTCCATTTTTGCATTTTAAGGTACGATACCCTAAAAAGGAGTCCTATGCCTTTCGGGAGGACGCTGGTGGACCCTCATGATGAGGCTTTTACAAAACAAAAAGCCTAAAGAGTCCGACAAACCGGACAAGTATTTTCTGGCGCGAATAAGAGGGGCTTTGCATTAGTCATTTTGGGAAGTAAATTTTATATAAAAACTAGCTGTTCCCCGCGGCTTCGCCCCGCGTGGGACTCGGTTATATCGCGCCCGAAAGTAGCCTATGTTTGACCTCAGGTCGTTAACTACATCCCTACTAAATTTCATCACAATCGGTCCAGCAGTTTAGCCGTGAAGAGGTGACAGACAGACAGACAGACTTTCGCAATTATAATATTAGTATGGATATTATTTTTGGTATAAACCTGAATAATTTAAATGTCGAGATCTATACTTATGATATCCAACGAATATTTTAAATGCGAAAGTGAGTTTGTATATTTGTTTGTTTGTTACATCTTCACGTCCTATCTACTGAACCAATCTTCCTGAAATTTCGCATACACATAGGGGTATTGAGAAGGACACAAGGTACCTTTCATCTCAGGAAAAAGCACTATTCCCGAGAGATTCTCAGGCGGGCGAAGCCGCGGGTAAAAGCTAGTAAAGATATAAGAAAGGACGTCTTTTTTACGAATTAAAGCCATACCTACCTTTTATCTAAAAAAAAGATGAGGACTTGGGTTCGTGAACAACGACGACATGGTAAATTCTAAGAGCTTTTCAAGATTTTATGGTCATCTATATCATTTCGTGTAGGTGTCACAGTCAATCGACGATACACACCCTGTTGTCAGAGTTCTCCCGAAACCGCCCATCGATCTCTAACTACCAGATGGCAGCCGGTTGTATAGATTTTTTTTATAGATTTTGTGTTAAAAAGAATTCACAGCAAAGGAATTGTTTGGCAACAATTATATTTCGCGAAGCCTTTAGTGTTGCAGGCGTCTCATAAGCTAAGGTAATCGCTTTTTATCAGGTGGGCCGTAAGCCCGTTTGCCTACGTAAGTGAGTTTAAATAAATAAATAAACAAAACAAGAAGATAAAAACAGGAGTGTGTCTCCCGCCCACTGGGCGAAACTAGGCAACAACAGATTCCCGAAATAGCCAGACGCCTACCCGTTCCGAGGCGTCGCTTTTACGCAGGAATAAACAGATCGATGCCTTGGGCACATTTCGTAACCATAGGGACTGGCTAAAATTATGAGGAACGGGCTGTTGGAGTGTATGTATGTATGTAAAAAAAATATTGTAAAGAAAGAACATCGATGATACAACATAGAACACAACAAAAGGCGGACTTATCCCTAACAGGGATCGCTTCCAGTCAACGTGTATAATAAAGGAAAAAGAGTACATGGGCATTGAACATCACAAAGAATACACATATGAAATGAGTGAGAACTTTTTGGAATATGGATCGCGTATAAAAAACCGACCTCAAAATCAATACTGTAACAAAGTATCGGTGCTCGATGTTCGCAAAAAAATTGTCTTAATGTTTGAATAGACGCCTCCATGACGTTAATCCCTTGGAATTCTGCTGATGGAATGCGCCATCTGCAGAAAAAAGTAGTTTTCTTCTTTGATGACGTGTTGGTAGCCAATTTTTGGCCAGTCTAGTAAGCTGCCACTTGGGAGAGCATTCTCTATTTGTCTTTGAGTCACTTTTTAAATTAAAAAATCTTCGGGAAGGGAAAAAAAGACCTAATCTTAAGGTAGTAAGTAAAACTAAAATGGATGACAATGGCATTTCGTTACAATTAAGCCCAAGCCCGTTTTAGCCGAAACGAATTCACTTATTTTGGGTGTCCTTAAAACATCAAAATATAACCTAGGCAAACTACAAATGCAATACAAACGATAACTGTGAAATTGCCCAATTTTCCGACACACCACTGATTGATTTTACTTTGATTTTAGACGCATAAAAAATCAACAAAACATCAAACTATACAAAGGCAGCTAATAAAGAAAGATGATTGAACTGCAAAGCAACTAAGGACGCATTTAAAAAAAGTCATTACAAGATTGTCTCACAGTATAAAGTAATTATAAAAATTTGGTATGTCTTCAACAATATGATGATAGAGAGAGTTCTGGAATGGCGAAAACTTTTACCGGCAACCACAGTATGCTTTGTGGTATGAGAAAAACGAGAGTTCGCCGCTGGCGTTGGAAATGTTTTTTTAAAATCACAAAAAAATTGACAAGATTTGAATAAGAATATAAGGGATTGGACGGGAATTGCCAAAGCCGAGGAACTGTTTCGGTTGGCAAAGGATCGGAAAAAGTTTGCGGAGCTGACGGGACGGCCAACCTTCAGTAGTAGACATCCAAGACAACCCTACTGTCTAAAGTAGGGTAGCTTGTCTTTCTATCTTAATTTAAAGAGCTGTGTTATTGTCGGTGAAGGCCAGGTGCTTCTATATTCTGCTAGCCTTTTCACATCCTGATATTGATTGTTTCTTGTATTTGTGTGTGAGATGTGACAAATTCATAAAAAGCTAACATTAAACCGCGCATGACCGTTGTAAATAAGAAACACCGCAAATAGAACGAGGCCACTCTTATAGTTACGACTTTATTTATCGCCACAGCTAAATATTGAATTTAGGAGCAATGGCACGAACGTAATTCGGCTATGTGGAGCAAGAGAGCAATTGAAAGATTAACTTCTTACTATGGAGACTGCTGACATGCCCAGCGCGCCCTGAGACTTTCTAGATCATTGTAAAGCCACAACAAACTCTATACAGTTGGCCCACTTTAGGCCTCTTAAGAATATTAACATCAAACGCTAAGAATAATGAATGTGTTTAATTTGTATTGAGAATGCGTATAATATGCTTTATGGTCCGTCGTTATTATACGGCACGTGCCTTACGTGTGGTTAGTATTATTTATGGCCGCGTTCGGCCATCTTTAACTTCGCACATACATATAATGTTGCATACAATTCCAACCTTACAATACAATACGATGTTGTAATAATACATGTCGGAAATACGATTACAAGAGTCATTCTCTTTCAACAGTATTCATTCGATAACATTTTAAACGACCAATAAAATATAAACAACCTTTTGTTTTTCAATCGTATGGTTCATGGGTTTGGTTACCCGGTGGAGATCCGTTGGCTTCTCATTCTTCTCGTCTTTCTTCTGACCTCGTATCTAAATGGCTACTAAGTCACAAACATCATAATCATCATTAACCCTTTCATTTTTAGCCAACTCGCGGGCGTTAGAAATTTCCGATCAAAACCAAATATATGGGATTGACCTTGGATTGACATAAGATTGACCACGTGATTTACCGCGGCTTATGTTAATCCCATAAATTTTGTTTATGTCGACATTCGTCAATGTTTTGAACTTGTGAATTTATCTAAGACCCCAGTACATTTTTACTTTTCCTTGCGCGACAAGCGACAATTGGCAAAATCGTGGTGAAATGTTTAAAAGCCAGGCTTGTCGGTGGAGTTCCTTCCAAGTGACAAACAGTCATTTTTAATTCCCTACAGCTGATACGTGCCATTCCATCAGAAACAGGTTAAAAGCTATCGGGAATACGTCGACAGTTTAACTATTAACCCCACAGGAAGAATGAGATAGAGCGAGTACATGAAATCATCTTTGCCTCCGAGGCAAAAGTGCAACAGTGAAAACGCTAAAACGAACGGTAAAAAAAGATTAATATAACACAACAGTACGTAATACAGCACCTTTCACACAGTTTTGTATACATAGTCGCATTTTGCGTCAACCGTATTACTCAAATAGCTGCATTTGACAGAAATACCACACGCGGATCTAGATTTGGCAGAGGCCTGCCTTCTTTCAGCCAATAACGTGTACACCGATCGAAAAAACGGTAACCTACCTATGAGATAAAGTCATTCATACTACTACATATTTATATTCTATAGACATACTAAAATTTCCTTGATTTTGTAATGCCTCGGCACCCAAAGCGTTTACCGATGGCCGCATAACTTTGTGGGTTTTATTGTCCCCTTCAGTAGCTTAAGGGTTTAAAGCAATAATAGCTCTATTACGTTTGTCCATTCATTCATTTCAGCCGCGATAAGTCCACACAGCTGGCCATATGCCATAGATCCCCATTCTGACGATTTCAAAGCTATCAGCGTCCGACGTCTCTTCCTTTTACGTATCTACAGTTATTTTTGTCTTTCCTACCTCGTTTATTATTTCAATCAGTAAATTCCATCATGTAATTATTCGTCTTCTTTCCATATCATTAGCAAAAAGTTATTGTCGAAGTTGGGAAAGGGTTGAAAATAATAAAAATACCTTGACTTCTGAAGCAATCACCTGACGACGTAACCAGGATATCAGTCTCTAAGAGGGAAGGCACAAAGTACAACCGAATTGAACTCCTTCTTTTTGGAAGTTGTTGTAAATAATCTTCGAAGGAAACCAGATTACCAAAATTGTACACTCATTGCAATTTTAGTCGGAAATGCCAACCAACCGTTGCTCACTGCAAGTACTGGTTTGGACTCCTCTAGAGAGCCGATTTCTCAGTAACAAATTATGATAACGACCATTTTCCCTTCATAATAAGCTTGCATTTTATAAATAATCTGTTTGTGTTGTCTCGTCGCGATGTCTGATTACAATGTATAATAACAACCTATCCTCAGTTAAGTTTGTATGTACGTTTATTTAGGTAATATTTTTTTTTAATTTACTGGTAAGAACGGTCACGGCACAGAAATTATATGCTATATATTATAACTAGCTGTTCCCCGCGGCTTCGCTTCGCGTGGGACTCGGTTATATCGCGCCCAAAAGTAGCCTATGTTTGACCTCAGGTCGTTAACTACATCCCTACCAAATTTCATCACAATCGGTCCAGCAGTTTGTTTCATTTTTCATGTAAGCTGCATTGCAACCTTGACCCATTTTTCTTTTATCTTTCCTTCAATGTTCTTTAAACACAGATTTATCAAAGAATCATCATATATTATGTTTGAACATTTTTAGATATATTTTTTTATGATGGTATTAGAAAACACTAGCAAGTTTTTTAAGCTAATGCGTGTGCGTATTTATGTAAAGAGAATTTATCTTTTAATTTGATAAATGATTGTAGAGGTAATTGTTTTTTTTTTTCTTTAAAAAACAAACATAACCTATTAAAGTTGAAATGTGCGAGGGAAATAGCTGCAAACGGCAATAGCAGCCTTAATAGGTTCTCGCTAATTAATTAACACAATATTGACAAATGTGGTGACGTTAAACCTTATAAAGTTTACTGTATAAAGTAATATGTTTACAGTTCAGCTGAGAATTTTCCACGAGTTAGCTGAAATCAGTTATCTTTTTGTGTACAGTCGCCAGCACATCGAGCCAACCAAATTCATTTAAAATTAGCTACTATTACAACCACATAGATTTCCATGCAGCATATCGCATAGATGGACATTTTTTAAACGTTTTAAGAAGGAAAGCGGATCCTTGGCTAATGAGTTTGAGGATGCAACTACAAGCGCTAAAATGAGAGAGAGAGAGAGAGAGAGAGAGAGAGAGAGAGAGAGAGAGAGGGGCAGTCCGGTAAAAATGGCACCCAATAATATTGTCCCGACCCTATCGATTCTCGCATCGGTGGTATAAAATCCGAAGCGGCCTCGAGAGAGCATAACTTGAAAAGTAGGAGCACATCAAGAATACTGCTACAAGAAGACAAAGAAGACGAAGAGAAAAACTGAAACTGAGACAAACTCAAAGACCTGGAAGACAGAAGCTGGACTCAGGCCAGAAGAAGGCAAGCGAGGCGTACGTGTGAACGTAAGCCCCCTAAAGATGGGGAGAGTTATTAAAATGCAATGATTGCAGAGATAGTACTTGTAGGGAGATCAAGCAGATACGACTGGAAAGAGATGCGAAATGCAAGTACAGCGCACTCTCCCGAGATTCGGCTCGTATAAGCGAGAGGTTGGTAGAGCCATGGGAGGTGGAGGGAATATGTCCCTACCCCAACCGGGAAATTTTTACGTAAGAAGGACAAAATCGATCCCAAACCCAGCTTTCACTATTGTCCTGGCTTGCTGCCAGTTTTGCCAGCCACGTCACAGCAGCGCAGCATCACATGACACCACAACCACAGAATATACATATAATAGTATTCCATCACATAAGGCTATTTTTACACGTACCAATTACACATACCAGAATGCTCATTAATGAGCATGAGGACTTCATTAAGTCCGCCTTTTGTACCATTATATAGACTTATACCTTAAATCTGAAGAGTTTGTTAGTTCCGTACAAAAATGTAAAAATGGAACCCTTATTAGCAAGATAGAATAGAATAGAACATTTACTTGCATAAAATATGGTTACAAAGATGGTACATAAATAAAGATAGAATCACACTAATAACTAATATTATAAAGGCGGAAGTTTGCGTGTGAGTATGTATGTTTGTTACTCTTTCACAGGAAAACGGCTGAACCGATTTGGCTGAAATTTGAAATGGAGATTGCTTAGACCCTGGAACAACATATAGGCGGAGCGGAGCCCCGGGCAACAGCTAGTTAGTAAGATATGTATGTAGTTATTTTTACTGGTACAATTAAAAATTTTTGTATTGTACATTGTATCGTCATTAGTGAGAACGCGCCCTAAGTATATCACGACGTGCGTAACACGTACGTAACGTGTTGGCTGGACTACCACGGCACCAGACGATGCGGACAACGCTCTTTCAAGATCACGGCTTTTTATTGATGATTTAGATGTTTACTTCAACGGAGGAAGATTTTAATAAAAAATAATAATTTGAGTTATGAGTGTTCTCAACTGACGAAGTGCTTTTTATCTTTCACTAGCGACCCGCCCCGGCTTCGCATGGGCATAAGAACCTTCCTCTTGAATCACTATCTATTAAAAAAAACCGCATCAAAAGCCGTTGCGTAGTTTTTAAGATTTAAGCATACAAAGGGACATAGGGACAGAGCAAAGCGACTTTGTTTTATACTATGTAGTGATAGTGATATTGTAAGTAAAAAACAAAGTACGAAACATCCACGATACAATCTCATATTTTCTCTGTACACAAAGAGCGATGATCGAATCGTCGACATATAATTCCAAGAATTTATCACCCTGGCCCTATTGCGTGGTACGGTACAGCAGAACCGATATCGCGAAAATTGACCCCGGATAGTTTACTATAACTCGGATAAGTTGGGTTGTGCGATAACCTCATAGGGCACGCAGTATGACGGGGACGATGTTATGTATCAGCGTAACGACGCGTGCCAATCTGAAGGAATCAAGGTTCATTGGAACTTTTTAATTATACAAGCAATTTTTTTTTTTGAACAGCATGAAAAGGAGATAATGATGGACAAAGATGGACTAATAGATTTAACCTGTCGGTCTGAAGCACTAAAACCTGCTGTCCTAAAGTAGGCTGGAGGACTTTTAATAGGGGCTGGTAGTCAGCAGCACCACAAAAGTATGAGCCCCATTGGATTCGAACTTCTTTAAATCGTAAGGCAAAACCTTAGACCATTAGGCCATATAGACTCAAATTCAAAATTCAAACTGTTTAGTCTCAATATAGGATATTCTTATCACTTATTGACGTCAACCACTAGAAGCCGAAGAAGGTGAAATAGTCTTGTATGTGGGACATTAATGAGGAAGATGAAAGTCTCATGCATGCGTCCTCATTTTTTGGCGATCGACACCATAGCTCCTCCAATGATGGGAGCCTATCACTGATACAGTATAGACCACTTACGCGATAACACACAGACACAAACCAATCGCATTTCAATTGAACTGATTGGCAGATATATGACAATTTAAATTGATTGTCATGTGATCTGGGCCTGTTCAGATAGAAGACCATTCTAGAACGTTTCAAAAAATTATAGAGCAGCGGCGGTTTAGATTGTCATGATGTGACCGAAAGGCCCTGAACTTGAATCGTATCGATCTTGTACCGATTTGCGTGCTTGTCGCTGTCTGAATCTAATTTTTACACAGAAAAAGACTATACTTTGATTTTAACAATACATAGGTATTATACCTAACAGAACGAAAATAATGTCGGGACATACGATACTTTACGACGATTTTGTTTCATAACAACCGACAGCAGGGAGAGCAGGTTTTTTTTTTTAATTTGAACCAATTCTACTCTGCCAAACCTAATCTGTAAAATATTATTGTAACTACAAGTTTACAAGAAATCTATGTAAGGCGAATTCAAATCAACTGCAAATATTTTAAGGGCAGAATCAGACCACTAAACTGAACAACTTTCCCAAATAAACATATGTCGAAATACGAAAAATTACCTAAAATTTTGACCTTCCATACAAATTGAGAATCAGCTGATCTAGTTTAGTATGGATTGAAAAATAAAATTTTGTATTTCGAAAAGTTTATTTAGAAAAGTTGTTCAGTATAGTGGTCTGTATCTACCCTTAAAATATTTTCAGTTGATTTGTGTCCACCTTATATAATAAGATTCATTTGCTGTTCATTAGTCTGGCTAAAACTCGAGAATGGCTAATTTTGATCTTGAAATATTTTTTTGGAAATTTGGAAGTTTAGGGAAGGTTTAAACGGTGTGAAAAGTGCAGATTCAGGCGGTGCGGAGTTTGCCGGGTCAGCTTGTAAATGATAAAAGTGATATTAGATATTTTTTTGGAAGTAGGTCATTGGTGTTCTGGAATATTCGTTGAGAAGATTGGCAGTGGGATCAGAGGGTAGGTTATGGAAGATAAAGACTTATCTAAATAGGATGTGTGGTCAAGAACCATTTTGGACTCGTGGGGGTCAATTGCAAGATCAATGTACGTAACAGTATAACAATCTTGTAACAATGCAATTGAGGATAAAAAGATAAACTGTCTCTGATGGAACAATTGGTATCTGTATAATTTTCTAGACTATGTATGCTTTGGCTTTGTTATAAAAAAAATCGGCCAAGTGCGAGTCGGACTCGCGCATGAAGGGTTCCGTAATTTTTTCTATACAGAGCTGCAAAAAAAAGTCACATTTTTGTTAACTACTACTGAATAATAATTTTATTCTGTTTTTAACCGACTTCAAAAAAAAGGAGAAAGTTTCTCAATTCGACCGTATATGTATGGTTTTTTTTAGTATTTCATATTATAGCGGCAACAGAAATACCATCATTTGTGAAAATTTCGACTGTCTAGCTGCCAAGGTTCATGAGATACAGCGGTACAGCCTGGTGACAGACAGCCGAGTCTTAGTAGTAGGGTACTATTATATAGGTTTGTGGTAATAGGGGTCCCGCATTTACCCTATGTGTACGGAACACTAAAAACAGAAACGAAGCAAAATATATCAGCAGCTTTTTTAAAATTCTTGTTAAAGTGCGCATGAGCATTCGCCCTTTGCTCTCATTACTCATTATCACCCCGTTATCAGTTGACTAACGTACCAAACCTGCCTTATCAGTCATGTTCCTTGAATATATGTTATGTAATGCAAATCAATAACTTATAACCCCTGATAAAAAAAGCTTGGCTTTATCACTTGTTACTAGGTAGCAATATGCTATTTTTTAAGTTACGATTAAAATGTTACTTGAGTATACCTATTTTTTTATTAATGAAAATTTGTAGAAATTAATGGAAATAACAAAATTGTTTTATTAAAATAGAGATTACAATTAAGTATTATAATAGGGGACTTAAACGAGTCAAACGACCGCGGTGGAGGTGGCCAAGTACTGGGCAAAGTCTAATACTTCTTCTTTTCGAGTCTTCATGGCTTATAGCCATGACGACTCGAAAAGAAGAAGTATCATAATAAACTTTTTTAGAAAATTTACTCTCTCTCTCTCATCTTAGCGCTTTCTCAGTTGCTTCTGAGCCCAGGATCCGCTTTCCAGCTATTTCTCCTTCACTTCGCCCATTCTTCGTCACCCTTACTAATATTTAGACGATTAAATAGACAAGAGTTTTAATACATTCGCTGCTGACGAAATTGTATACCAATAAATATTAAATTATTTACAACACACTATTGCACTAATGGCAAAGAGTAGTCTCATTTCTCTCAGATATTCCCGAGTCCTGAGTCCTTAAGACAAGACAATTTTTTTTATATTGCACTAGTAAAAATATACAATTAGGAAATTACAAAAATAGATAATAGGATAGCCGGCCTTATCACTAACGAAATGTCTTCGAGACAACCTTAATAATTAGTAACAAATAAGCATTAACTTAAAGACTGACTTATTTAAGCACATAAGGGTCGACTTATTTTTTTTTAAAGTAGAGACTTGTGTTTTACACAGACTTCCTAAGCAGATAAGCGTCGACTTATTTTTTTTAAAGTAGACTTGTAAAAGACTTACCTAAGCACATAAGCGTCGACTTGCTCGCTCTGTGTAAAAGAGATGATCTCGCACCGAACTATCTTGAGAACATTCTCCCATTGTTGACTGGAAGAAAAAAATATTTATTTATTGAAAAGTTACTTGCAAAATAACATTTGTATAGGGGAGAGGGGGAGATTTGGCGCCAAGCTAAAGTTACTCAATAATTGTCATTGTATTTCATTCAAAAGAAATAAATATGGGCGTACAAGCTTTACTCATTTTGTGCAGAAAATCTTTTCATGTGAAAATATGGTTAAATGAATTTTCCCAGACATGGAACTTAGCTAGATTAACTTTTGGACTATGTAATAACATGTTTTTAGAGCAGTTTTTGATAACGTGGTTACAAATAAATTTATTGCTCGTTTAATAGTATAGGATATTTGTGTATTTTCAAGTATTTGTGCATGATAAAGGTGGATTATTAATTATTATTATTGACTAACTTGACTTGACTAGACGTGACTATTGACTTGACTTGAGTCAGTGACTTGAATGACAGAAAGGCCTTTTTGTATAAACCGAATCAATTTCTAAGTCCTTAATAAACAGAAGTTGAAAAATGATAATATATGCCATCAAACAGCATATAAAGCTATAGCTTTTCTTACCCAAGAACTAGGCATTCATATGCAGAATTTTTGAAACTGGTTTAGTAGTTTATTTATTTATAAATTTATTTGACTTTATTACAGATTATAAGCATATTATAAGCATATTGTTTTTTGTATTAGTAGTTCTGAAGATTACCCAAACAACAAACTTACATACACTTCATTGTACAATGGGTGCGACAACAGCTTTACCCTGACCATTTTTGTAGCTATGCATTTTCTATCTCAATTATTTCCATTTCAATTTTTATTATAATTAATAATACTTAATATAGATTGAAATAGAATAAAACAAAAACATAATTGAACCAAATATAATATAACATTCCTTTCCTAAATAAATTAAATATAAATAAATAAAACAATGAAGTAGTAGGATTTCAGTTCTGACCAATGAATTATTCTTAAGGTTTTTGTCAAACATTTTCAGCTTAGCTTCTGCTGATAACAACCGATTTAAAATCACGCGCGATCGACGTGCGTGCTGCGCTCGGGAGCCGAACCAACCACGAGCGCCGCCGGTGCCGGCCCAATGGATGGGTTTTAAAATAGGAAAACAGCTGATCCAGAACTTTCCATAACATCAACAACCTAAAAAGCACACCTATCGACGAGATTTCAACAAATTTCTGTGGAAAAACCCAAATCTTGAGTCACACCCCAGTCGAGAAGTTAGCAACCTGTACCCTTGTGTAATTTTAACAGAAAATTGAGGTTAATCATCAATTTGTTCTATCAGGCGTTAGCTTATGTTGAAAAATTACGTAAACACTGTTCTATCACTTATTTTGAGGCAATATTTCATCATTTGCTTAAACTTTAGGGCGATGCCACTTACCGAGTAATTTTTCTCAGATCTGCATTTTTTGCCGGCGTAAACCAAATTTCTATGAGCTTTTCAACACCTTCAAAAAATTGGTCATTATTTTCACTACTGGATATTATTTCTGTTTCAGCCATTGCGAGAAATTTATCTTTTATGCTTATTTTGTGATTTAATATTGAATTTCACTACAACTTGCAGCACAACCACAACGCTCAAATGTCAGAAATTGACTGAGTGAATGAAAGCAAAGAATGAAACAAAATTATTGGCAAAATGCAGGTGAAAGAAGAGACGGAACTACAAACATCTCTTTCTGTCAGAGCGAGCGAGTCGGCGCGCGTACGTTCTGAAATGCGGACTTGGATTGAATTGACATAAAGTGGCACTTAATTTAAAATGAAGATTCGTGTTATCAGTATTATAATGATAACAATGTCATTAAAAAGAAGCTTCATTAACACTAATACATTGTTTACAGATTTGCTATAGACCTAATATCACTTCGTAGATAATAACTTGTGAGCTTGTGACTTCTTTATCTTCTTTATACATAGTAGGTATAAAACAAAGTCGCTTTCCGCCCGCTATCTTTCCACCAGCCAGCCCTATGTATGCTTAAATCTTCGAAACTACGCAAAGGCAACGGATTTTGATGCGGTTTTTTAAAATAGTGATTCAAGAGGAAGGTTTTTATATAAGTAAAACCTATATTATTGCACCCGTGCGAAGCCGGGGCGGGTCGCTAGTGTAATTTAAAAAAAAAAGATTCAAATAAAAAGAAGCAAGAAAATTAAATAAGTAATAAAATTAAATAATAATTTAATGCAGGACGTATGTAGCGTAACGAGAAAGGCAAAATAGCACGGGCAAGGGGCTCTAGATTAGATCATCGACTAGCTGAGATGAATTTTATTATATTCACTACGTTTTACCGTGGTTACTGGGAACAACATTGTTACATAGCTACATATGTAGTATGTTCAAACGTTTTTACCGCTCTTTATTCTTTTTTCCATTACCTGTTTGATTGGGTATATTTTCAGTGCCGCGAAAATAAAATGACGATTATTGTTTGTCGTTCTTGCATGATTTTAAGAGGTGACAGTAAGCCACCTTGTTAATGTGAATATTTAGATTTTCCGTTAAAGAAGTAATAATAAGTAAAAACGATTTCTTACTGCTTGTTAAATATCAAACATCAATGTAAAGTACATCGGCATCTAGTTTATGAGACTATTGATGCGACGTATTGCAGCGAAAAGCCTAAGAACTATTATTATAGTTTCTTAGGGAATTACCTACCATCAACTGTTTTAGTTTTAGCTGGCCCGAAGTGAGGGAGCGAGATGTCAACTTACATAATGTGCGCCATCTCGCTTACTCACTCGTTTCGAGTCTTGAAAAATAGGTTAACTCCCTTGATCATAGCGTCAATATTCTCGAACTTGCAATCAATTAAATTATTAGGGGGGGCAATCTTTTTCATTTTGCTACGGGCCTTTGATGGTATACCGCATAGTTACTCCACTAACGACCATTAATCATTGTAACTAATAATATTTTATCGATGCTATAAATAAGCCTTAATATTTAAGTATCGCTCGCTATTCGAGTGGTTTCTAGGGAGTACAGGGTCGATTGACTGCAAGGTCAATCAATTAATAGTTTGTACCTAGAGACTTATTTAATTGACAGTCATTTCTGTGGGATTCAAATTCAAACCATTAGGTACTATTATGGTATATTATGCAAATGCCTTACACTGTACTGGATTGCTGCAGTTTGATTGCATTCAGGACTACAAACAGAATTTGTTGAGTCCCATAGACAATTAATTTTAAATATAAATAGTCTTGTGTTTATGCTACAAGAGAGTGCAGTCACGGTAAAGGGAGACAATAAATAATACTCTAATAAAACAATATGCAGAACTATTTTTAATACAAGCAAATGTCATAAGTCTTCAAAAGATGCAACAAGTCTATGCATGTACCCATTCTCTATATATCTGACAGGTTTGTATTTGGGCTTCGCAATAGGGATGCGGGGCGGTGAATCAGTTTCCTTTTCATCTTCGAAGAAATCTTCTATATTTGGCTCAAGGTCCCGCTTGCCCATGCTCACAGCACTCGGGGGCCGTCTATCTCTTCGGCTTTTTGTTTCTTCTATGCTCGCATTTAGTTCTATGAGGTTTTTGTATATTCTATCGTTGAAATGAAAATTAAGTTTTTTCGTGACCTGTAAATGGAGTAAATTTTTCTATTAATAAACAAAACAAATAATGGCTGAAATGATGATGATACAAAGCTAATGTAAGGCGAGGTGGATCACTGGCACTGGGTTTTAAAACCATTAAGTTAATGAGGAAAAGACTGGTCAGATTAGAAACAGCATGTAGTGTGTTTGTCATTATGAGGTAGTTTGTTTAAAAAAAAACCACTGATACATTGGTTACGTAAATAGGGTAGATTTGATGAATATGGAACAAATCGATAAACAAATACCTACTTTAGAACTAATTTTCCCTTTGTCTAAGTAAGCAGTTTCTTCTGAAGGCGCAGGTAAAGATTTCTTCACGTCATTTAGGTAATTAGCTAGGGCTTCACTTGAACAAAGCGAGGGTTGACTTAATTCATTCTCTTTTAGAGAATTCATAGAACTTATTTCATCAAGTTTCTTCGATGAGCAAGCCACATCATGAACTACTTGTTTTCGTGATGATTTTACTCTTTGTTCATAGTTTCTCACTAGAGTTTTTTTCACCTTAGGATCTGTACCATATTTATTCATTTTTTGTCAATATTTACAATTTACACTACCTATATTGTGACTATAAAAATATTATCGAAAACTATTCAAATTCAAACAAACAAACATTCAATTTAAATTAAATTATTAATTAAATTAAACTATTTTATACGGTTTTCTATCGCGTTTATTGCTTATTTATTTATACCTAACGTTTCAAGCACTTTACAGAGCTCATGCTGGAGTTTATAAAATTGACTGTGACTGTGGTTTATCATACATTGGGCAAACAAAGAGAAGCATTGGTACCCGTATCAAAGAACATATTGCTGACATGAAACATAGACGCTCAACCAAGTCTGCAGTCTGTGAACACTCACTTGACAAATCCAACCACTACATGCGTTTTGATAATCCTCAAGTCCTTGCAAAAGAAAACAGATTTATACCAAGGATGATACGTGAAGCGATCGAAATTAAAAAACATCCTAATTTCAATAGAGAGGATGGTTGGCAAGTACCACCAGCTTGGGACCCAGTTATCAATTTAATAAAATCTCAAACTCATCGGAAGACTACAAGTGTTTTTGATACTGTCAGCCAATACTGTGTGAATCGAAATATTTTTCAATGATTTATGAGCTATGGTTTTGTATTCTTGTGACATCAGAAACAAATGACACAGACGAATGTCAACTCAGTCTGCCTGCGACCATGAGCTCTGTAAAGTGCTTGAAACGTTAGGTATAAATAAATAAGCAATAAACGCGATAGAAAACCGTATAAAATAGTTTAATTTAATGTGTAACAATCGCGAAAACATAAGAAATCATTAAATTATTAAAATCAGTTGAAGTTGACATTGTTTTTTTTTAATCCTTTTTACAGCCATGAAAACTAGTCTTTTAAGGTCATTCTTTGAATTTTCTCCAGGTGGCCTACCTATTTACTACATCTCTTAAAACCGTGCAAGATCAAGTGAGTAAGGGAAATGTCGCCTTACATACAACATGTATTGTGCTGTCCCGCTTACTCACTGGAACTGGCATGGTTTTAAGAGATGGTAGTAGCCTCTCTGGTGCCTTACCACCGTCTCTTAAAACCATGCAAGTTCCAGTGAGTAAGGGAGATGTCACCTTAAATCATGTATTGCGCTGTCTCGCTTACTCACTGGAACTTGCATGGTTTTGAGAGATGATAGTAGGCCACCTGAAGAAGATTAATAAATTCAAGATAGGCCTTAAAGGACTAGTTTCCATGGCCGTAAAAAGTATTTAAAAAATAAACTTCCTATGGTAGTTCATTGTCATATCCATCATAATAAAATGTCACTCTGCCAGCATGTCAATGACATTTTCATTCCCGACGACTTATCAATCAAACTAAACTAAACTCTTCGTCGACAAAACCTACAATATTTTTTCGCAGAAAGTGCTTAAAACTATTTATTGAGTACCTATATAAAGATGAACTGATCGACCAAAATTTAATACGCAGTTAACAACCGTAATTGTTCTCAATAATCAATTAGACAATGTCGAATGGTTTTGAAGAGTTTGTGGTGAGTTAGGGGATTCACCATACATCGAATGACATTCATGGTCAATATGGTGATGGTCCATTAAGGATATTATTTTTATTATTTTCAGAACCCAGATAATTTGCCAGTGGAGATTTTAGTGTTATCGGTTAAAAATGCTGGTGTCGTTCAACAAATAAAAGCCTTGGTAAATATTTCAGTGTATGAAATATAATTGTGCAATAAGCTATCAATCTTAAAATTATTTTTTATTAAATCTTAAAAAATTGACAATCACTATGTGTTAAACATCTGTACTGTACTTAGCAGTTTGTAAATCCATCTGGTAGTTCCAATGTTACAGGCTTTCAACCAAAAACTCAGTTTTATCATGCCTTATCACGCCGACACTGGTCACATAACATCATGGGTTTTATTGGTCCTTGTGGTAGCAGGGGGATTATAAATAAATAGGTTCATAATATACATATTTACATAAATATAATGAAAGCATTAGCAGGACCTAATAACTATAGGGAGTAACAATGTTTTGTTTTGCTTACACTTGCACTTTATATTTGTATATTAAGATGAATATTTGTCTACACAAATATTCTTCTTAATAATTTATTTGTAGTTTTGTTTAGACAATATACCTACCTACAAATATTCTCTTTAAACAAAACTACTCCACGTGTTTGACTCAACTTAATTTTTTTATCATTGGGGTTGACTGAAAGAGATTGCTTACACAATATGGCTGTATCTTATACCTGTTTGTTTTTTTAACTGTCTGTTATTTTGATAAAGTAAATTTTTTTTCAGTGTTTGTCTTGAAATTACTTTAGGGCTAACTTAATCTGTGTGATCTTTCCCTATATATTGATTATTATTTATTTATTTATAGTTTTGTATTATAATTAGGATCCTTATTGGGTGGAGAAGAGAGAGCTGACGCTATATGAAGGGCCTCCTTCCGGCAATGCATTAGTGATTGGAGCGATTTCAACATGGAAGGCAAAAATGGAGGTTTATTTAGAAGATTTAAAATGGTTGCTGGGCTTAGAATATCATAAGTAAGTTATTGTTTATTAATTCTTAGAGAAGTAGATATTGCGCTCTGAAGCAACCAGGGAAAGGGCTAAGAAGAGAGAGATTAAAACACATACAACATTCTTCAACAGACATACACCCCACTATGATATATAATGGTCATCATAGCCTATGGACCTTCCTAAAACTGAATAATTAAATAAATAAATAGGCATTGTCGACACTAAAGAAACCATTTCATGCCCTTTTTGAAAAATATACACATAATGTGGATTATACATGAAATATAGATTATTTTTATGAAATTTCATAATGCAATAACCTTTCTGTAGCATCTTAGAAGCCCAGAGTAAGCTTTGATCGTGGTTGTACATAAAATAAACATAAGATAAAATTATTTTATTGCCTGAATTTTCTATTGCAATTTTTTATATATTTTATTTTTCTATCTGGTTTTCTTTTCTGGTTTCATTGATTGCTGTATCAGTACAACACTTTAAAATTACAATATTTTTAATCTTAATGTGCAGATTTTTTAGGGTAAACACCATATGCTATTATCTTTAAACAAAGAGTACACAATACAAAACAAATTATGTAAACTAAATTTAAATTTAAACTAGGCTACAGAGTCTTGTTTAAATTTCTTACAAAGCACCACCAATAGCATTGCAGAAGCTTACCAATGCGTCATGATAACATTGCAATGTCTGCTTACCGCATTATACCGTTATTACATTTTGTTAATAGGCGAGTTACGTCCCAGAACAGTTTGTCGATACTCTATGTGATAGTGTCTTAAATTTGTACTATCGTAATGACTGGTGGTTTAAATTTGTATGATCATACAATGATGCAACAAGTTCAAAAGATATGTTAATCCATTTGCAGATTCTGGAGCACAGTACTTTACCATCCGCAATGCATGGATACACTTGTATCGTTCCTGCAGGAGGCGGTACCACCGTACCTCCCACCGCACGATAGCAGAGATGTGCAACGGCTGTACGAAGAAATCAGACGGCTTGTGCTTATTGTATTTAGCAGGCTAGCTACTAATAAAGAGAGCAAGGTTAGTATCTCTTTTTTTTTCCTTTTCTACTGCAATCTGTCTCCGAAAGGACATTAAGCAGTATTTGTAGCTTATTATATTACAATTTTTTCGTGGTCCAAATCCAGTGACTTGTCCACCTCAGTCATATCGGTAGTCGATCTTTAAACAGTGAGATTTTACAATTCACAAATCTCTCTATAATTATCATTCATTAACACTTTCCCTGACAGTAAAGGAGATAACAATAATAGTTAATTGTTATCTATGTCCGGAGACATTACTGTCAGTGAAAGTGTTAGTTTTGAGAGGTACATAAATACAAGAAGAAGCTCTCCATGTCTACTGAAAGAAATTTCCTTGACGAATGGCGTGATGTAATGGTAGTACTATTACTAATTCTGTGGTAATGGTTTACATGCCTGCCCGCTACTCGAGAGGTCCAGGGTTCGATCCCCGGTCAGGTCAAGATGAACAGGTCTTGGATGTTTATCTATATTGAATTTGTTATAAAATATAGTATACTGCTGTTCCCCGTGGCTTCGCCCCGCGTGGGACTCGGTTATATCGCGCCCAAAAGTAGCCTATGTTTGACCTCAGAATGTTAACTACATCCCTACCAAATTTCATCACAATCGGTCCAGCAGTTTAGCCGTGAAGAGGTGACAGACAGACAGACTTTCGCATATATAATATTAGTATGGATTAGTATGGATTTGAGTAAGTATCCCATAACACAAGTCTCGAACCTACTTTGGGGCTAACTCAATCTGTGTGATTTGTCTCAATATATTTATTTATTTATCTGTTGTCTACTACCTTTCTAAGTCACACCCAAGCTTTGATTTTATATAAACAATACTAGCTGTTGCCCGCGGCTCCGCCCGCGTGCGCCTCGGTTATATCGCGCCCGAAAGTAGGCTATGTTTGACTCCTAGTGCATAATATATCCATACCAAATTTCATCACAATCGGTCCAGCAGTTTAGCCGTGAAGAGGTGACAGATAGACAGACAGACAGACTTTCGCATTTATAATATTAGTATGGAAGTATGGAATTAGTATCGATTATATTGAATAGATTCAGGCGTTACTTTGCAGCAGTCAATGTTACAAGTACTTACCAAATTACTTCGGCGCCGGCCGTCAGTAGTTTGTGTTAACTAACTGGTGGTGGAAGCATGCAAAGTAATTTGGTACGTACTTATAAATTACTAGTAAGTTTCAGTTCAGAATTTTCTTCAGGGCCAGCTTAATGGAATTTGCCTTTTCATTATATGTTTATTAGCTGTTGCCCGCATGGTACTCTGTTATATCTTAGCCTATGTTTGACTCCGATACATGGTAAATCTCATCAAAATTGGTCGAGAGGTGTAGCCCTAAAAGCGTAACAGACTGACAGATAGACTTTTGCATTAAGGTGATACCTCGGTGAACACTAGCACCACCGTCATTTAAAAATCATTACTCACTGAAAACCCAAGTTATCAAAAATCCCTCTGCTGTATTTATGGTTCTGGATCTGAATTTAATTTTAATCATATTCAATTATTAAATTATGGTTCCATATAGTTACAAATTGCAAAACTGCTAAAAGTGGCCGTTTTAAGCAATAATGCAATTTGTAACTATAGGGAATTATAATTTAATATGTTTAAAATTAACTTCAGATGCAGAACCATAATTACAGCAGAGGGATTTTTGATAACTTGTGTTTTCAGTGAGTAATGATTTTTAAATGACGGTGGCGCTAGTGTTCACCGAGGTATAACCTTAATAATATTATTATGGATTAATTTCAGGCTCGTTGGATGAGTAAAGAGCACATGGCCGAGTTATTATACAACAATTTCATATTCACCATACCAATTGTATGGGATATTTGTCTGACCTACGGAGTGGATAACAATCGGCATATATCCAGGATGGTGGAGAGCATATTCACGCTGCAACCCAAGTATGAAAGCGATGCAGTGGCCGCTTTAGCATTTGTTAATGAGGTATGTGGTTGTACAAAGCTAAAATTCTTTATTGGATATAGAAATCTTAATCTGTACTTTTATACTAATACTAGCTGTTCCCCGCGGTTTCACTCGTTATTAATGTGTATGTACTATAGCCTATAACCTTCACCAAGAATAAGGCTTTCATATACAAAAACAATTTTGCAAATCCGACCAGTAGTTTTCAAGTTATAAGCGTTCAAACAAACAAACAATCAAACAAACTCTTCAGCTTTATTATATTAGTATCTAAATATATAAAAGCGAAAAACACTCACTCACTCATCACGAAATCTCCAAAACTGCTGAGCCGATGAAGATGAAATTTGGCAGGAAGGTAGATTGTGACTAAGAGACGTCCGCTAAGAAAGGACTTTTGGGAATTTTATACCTAAAGGGGTGAAAAAGGGGTTGCCAGTTTGAAGCGAGATACATGAAATTATTAATTTACATTTGAAGTTGGTAAAAAATAATAATGCACCAATCAGATATTGAAAATTACATCCCTAAAGAGTATAAGGGTTGCCAGTTTGTATGAAACTTTGTCATTTTTGAAGTGAGATACATGGAATTAAAATTGAAAATGTCTTTTGGTATAATATTTTGTATTGAATTGTATTGTATGTACACAACATATTGTAATAGGATACAATACATAATAGAAGATAGAGTGCAAAGGTTTTATTTATTCCGGATTCCGGATTTCGAATAAGTAGTAGTTTGAAAATAGGTAAATCTTTGTGTTATTTTCCATAAGTTAGTTGCATATCCATATCCATACTAATACTATAAATGCGAAAGTCTGTCTGTCTGTCTGTCTGTCACCTCTTCACGGCTAAACTGCTGGACCGATTTTGATGAAATTTGGTAGTTAACGACCTAAGGTCAAACATAGGCTACTTTTGGGCGCGATATAACCGAGTCCCACGCGGGGCGAAGCCGCGGGGAACAGCTAGTAGATTATAAAGAGGAAAAAATTGTATTTTTGTATTTTGTGTGTATGTTTGAAATAAATAAACTCACAAACTACTGTGCCGATTTTAAAAATTCTTTCACCATCAAAAAGTTCACCCTGAGTGACATCTAGGCTTTGTATGTACTACGGGCGAAGCCGGGGTGGGCTGCTAGTATTGATATAAAATACTAGCATATTATATATCATACTAGCTGTGCCCCGCGGCTTCGCCCCGCGTGGGACTCGGTTATATCGCGCCCAAAAGTAGCCTATGTTTGACCTCTGGTCGTTAACAACATCCCTACCAAATTTCATCACAATCGGTCTAGCAGTTTGGCCGTGAAGAGGTGACAGACAGATAGACAGACAGACTTTCGCATTTATAATATTAGTATGAATAAGTATGAATTAGTATGAAAGTATGAATGTCGTAGAAATACTTCATCGAGGGGAAAATAAACCATATCGTATTAGCAATAAAGTCAATAATACCTTGCGGGAGCCAATGTTTGACCTCAGGTCGTTAACTACATCCCTACCAAATTTCATCACAATCGGTCCAGCAGTTCAGCCGTGAAGAGGTGACAGACAGACAGACTTTCGCATTTATAATAGTATGGATGGATATATCATACACAGCAGCGCTATCTACTTCATAAACCGCCATTTTTTGGCCAAATGTATGAGAATTGCATACTTTTTGAGATAAAAAGTCTCCTTTGTGTTAATCGAAGGCATCAGCTACAAGACATCATATAAATAGGAACATGACTCGGGTGTACTACTTCCTAAAGGCATCTGATACAACCTAATAACTGCCATCTATTGATAACAGCCACGACCAACGGCTTAACGTGTCTTCAAGATAAAAATGCCACTAATGGCGACCAATTCGAAACATGGCACTCGCATTCGCTAGCACGCCATCGTTACGATTACGCGCTCGAGCTCATCAAATAACCAATGTTTATCTCCCATATTAGGAAACGTTTGTTAAGGAACACTAGCGCCACCGTCATTTAAAAATCATTACTCACTGAAAACACAAGTTATCGAAAATCCCTCTGCTGTAATTAAGGTTCTGGATCTGAAGTTAATTTTAATCATATTCAATTATTAAATTATAATCCTCTATAGTTACAAATTGCATTATTGCTTAAAACGGCCACTTTTAGCAGTTTTGCAATTTGTAACTATATGGAACTATAATTTAATAATTGAATATAATTAAAATTAACTTCAGATCCAGAACCATAATTATAGCAGAGGTATTTATGATAACTTGTGTTTTCAGTAAGTAATGATTTTTAAATGACGGTGGCGCTAGTGTTCACCGAGGTATCACCTTAAGCCCATGTTAACTAAAATATGTTTTGCCTCTTTTTCTCTTACCTGACACTTCATGTGAAAGAACGAGACGCAACACATTTTATCTAACGTGGGCTTAACAAACGTTTCTTAATACGGGGGTATATAATTACAGGCTTTCAAATACATAATTCTACAAGTAAACAAAGACTACGAGAGCGTAGAGCCTCCAAACTTGCCGGAAACCTTCAAAGGCTTCAGTGAGATTCGCAGACCGTCCAACAACAAGAGCACAGACAAACTCACGTTCGATGTGTTGAGAGACCTCGTCATACATTTGTTGGATACTGCTATGACGTTGAGGATATTTCTCGAGGTGTATCCGAAAGGTGTACGGATATTTAGGAAAACGAATTTTATTATTAGGTGAGTTTGTTTTTTATACTTCTGATAAATTTATGGTCATAACATTGCTGAGCTATCCTTGTGCTTTACCTTCATCAGAATTTCAGTGTTTTCTATATGGCTTTGTCGTGCAGGGTTTGCTCTCAAACTTTATGATTGGAATATTATAATAATACAATCCATACTAATATTATAAATGCGAAAGTCTGTCTGTCTGTCTGTCTGTCTGTCACCTCTTCACGGCTAAACTGCTGGACCGATTGTGATGAAATTTGGTATGGATATAGTTATGCACTAGGAGTCAAACATACCCTACTTTCGGGCGCGATATAACCGATTCGCACGCGGGCGGAGCCGCGGGCAACAGCTAGTACAATATAAATACTCTTTATTGCATCACAAAAATAAAATTACATAAAACAGCTTTACTTGAAACAGTGAGGCACAAAGGCGGACTTATCGCTAATGCAATCTCTTCCAGGTAACATTGGGGTTGATAAGCAATGTATACATACTAAATCTTTGTTCTAGTATAGTCCAATTGTATGAATACGGGATTCCTCAGCTGTATGAGAAA
Source organism: Apomyelois bistriatella (assembly GCA_947044815.1). Lineage (NCBI taxonomy): Eukaryota > Metazoa > Arthropoda > Insecta > Lepidoptera > Pyralidae > Apomyelois > Apomyelois bistriatella. The sequence continues at coordinate 11,265,874 of OX345701.1, read as the reverse complement.
CTTCAAGAGCTGGGAGACCAAACCAGCATATCCTGCATTGAGGTGGAGGGGCATATAGACTCTGCGCGGGCGGAGCTCATTGACATCTTTAGGGAGACATTGGCGGTCTACAAGAACGGGATACTGAGTGGAGAGTGAGTATATTATGTCATCCATGTAACTATAGTATGAGGAACCATACATTTAGATACTTTTTGAGAAACTCCAAGAGTTGGGAGACCAAACCAGCATATGTGTATTGGGCTGAAGGGCTATATAGATTCTGCTCGGGCGGAGCTCATTCACATCTTTAGGGAGACATTAGCGGTATACAAGAACGGAATACTGAATGAAGAGTGAGTATATTATGTCATGTATGTAAATATTGTATGAGAGACCATACATTCAAATACTTTTTGAGAAACTGCAAGAGTTAGAAGTCTAAACCAGCATATGTGTATTGGGGTGGAGGGCTATATAGATTCTGCTCGGGCGGAGCTCATTCACATCTTTAGGGAGACATTAGCGGTATACAAGAACGGAATACTGAATGAAGAGTGAGTATATTATGTCATGTATGTAAATATTGTATGAGAGACCATACATTCAAATACTTTTTGAGAAACTGCAAGAGTTAGAAGTCTAAACCAGCATATGTGTATTGGGGTGGAGGGCTATATAGATTCTGCTCAGGCGGATCTCATTGACATCTTTAGGGAGATATTAGCGGTAAACAAGAATGGGATACTGAGTGAATAGTGAATATATTATGTCATCCATGTAACTATTTTATGAGAAACCTTCTTCTTTGTCCGAGCGTGCTTCCCGGTTGCATCTTAATTTCAAAAGTTCACTTTTAAAATCCTATGGCAAACATCGTCGGCAATTTTTGCAAAGTTTTGTGACGTATTTATTCTGTAAAGTGCTATTTTTGAAACATGATTCTCGCTAAAAACCACAGCCTTGTCGAATATATTTTGGTTTCGTGGGTCAAATACTGTAAGAAATTATTGTTTAGATATAGTTTTAACTTCTAAATGTGATTACCAGAGGTAGTATACCGTCTCACGTTGAGAACTACCTCGCTGTGATGATGGACGGCCTCTCGGAGAGGCTGCTGATCCGCGACTACCACGCCTGCTACCCCCTCCACGAGGACTTGGAGATGTTGAGACAGGCCTACCCTGACATGTATCCTTTTGGTTTTTACGACATGAATTAATTTTGGATATTGGATAATTAAGACATAAGTAAATAATATTTTCTTTGATTACCTTATATAAATATTATTTTTTCAATTGTTATAATAATATTAATTGTTTATTATATTTAATATTGAAGTATTTATATAATATTGACATAATGAATTAATTTACATTGACCCAAAAAAATAATATTGTATCCGACTAATCTGAAAGTCAAATCACTACTTTTAAAACTATATTCACATCCCATACTATTGGCGAAACATGCAGGTATCAAATTAACTCTGTAACATCCTATTATTCCATGTTTCATGTCAATAAATCATTTCATTCCATTACATATTTACTGACAGTAGTACCACAGAATCATAATATAAAGAACTATATATTTTCTTTAGACAATGGACCATATGTTACTACTAAAAGGTATCGTAACTGATTTTCCTGGATCTCTTGGACAATATATCCACTCCTACATAAAAATTCCTGAACAACCCAACAGTGATTCCGTCAAAACTGACTACATCCTCCAAGCTATTTACGCCGACATAGACGAACCGATACCAGAGACAATCCCAGCCAATGGCGAGCCAGTAACCAACGGCCATGTTGAAACCATAGAGGCGGGCCCGTCCGGAGACAACGAGATACCGGATAACGTTCGTGAGGAGTCTCTGATCAGTGAAGTGAAGGATATCTTGCCTCATTTGGGAGATGGGTTCATTTTGAAGTGTCTCAAGCATTATGGGTTTAATGCTGAGAGGGTTATTAACAGTATATTGGAAGGGAATTTGGCGGAGTCCTTGCAGGGTAAGTTATAGCAAATATTTTATAGCAAAAATAGGTATTTTATAGCAAAATGTTTTCCGTCTTCCTTATAACATAAGACAGTACGACATAAATTAATGGAATTTAATAAAGGAAAATGTCGTATTTTTTTTAATAAAAAACACCTAGAAATGCTTTTTAAAATAAAGTGTCATTGCATAGTATAAAAAAGTCGCTTTCCGCTGTCTGTCTCTATATGCTTAAATCTTTGAAACTATGCAACGTATTTTGATGCGGTTTTTTAATAGATAGTGATTCAAGAGGAAGGTTTTCATGTATAACCCATAATATAGCACTCGTGCGAAGCCGGGGCGGGTCGCTAGTCCAAAATAATATAAATACGAAAGTGAGTTTGTTTATTTATTTATTTGTTACGCTTTTACAGCTCTACTGAATCGATCTTCTTGAAATTTTGCATACACATAGTTAGAAGTTTTGACAAGGGCATAGGTTACCTTTCATTCCGAGGAAAAGCACTGTTACTGAGGGAAATGCATGCGGGCGAAGCCCCGAGCAAAAGCTAGTAATCCTTATATGAACTAACATATGGGCTGAAAAGTATTATATTTTTTATACCAGATACATTTTCGTTAAAATTTTTGGAGGGAAAGAAAACTTATTTTCCAAAACATTTCTCTATCCATTGAAAAAAAAAATTTCGAGTATTTTTGCATAATATTGGTGGATTATTATTCGCAAAGAGTTCGTGAACAAGCGTGAGTGTTGAGAAGTGATACAGTGTCGTGCACAGAGTTTTTCCCCAGGGTAGGCAAATTAAAATCGGCCAAAGGCGAGTCCAGTTTTAGAACTGAGTTTCGGTAAAACAGCAATAGAAATACTACCTACGAATAGTTATTATCGCTTACGAGAGAGACACAGCACGCAGAGACGGTCCGCACAAAGTATTTGCATTCATGAAATGAAATTAAACTAAATATCCCTAAAGTACATACCTAGTTTCCTATGCATTTATCAATCAATATGTATTAAATATCTTCTTCAGCTTACCGCTTGTTTGTACCCAATCGGGAATTTAGGTAAGAACTTCAGCTGATCAAATCCAGGTCAACCTTGTCCCAATGTTTGCACATAATACCTACACTACGTTAAACTAAACTATTTGTAAACATTTACAACTTTTGTTATAATCACTTTTCACTTGTAACTTTTGTAATGTTTAAAAGCACACAAATCAAGTAGAAGCAGATTGATTCCTCTGTTAAGTTTTAAACATATTTTAAAAGTACTTTCTGTATAACCTTATTAAAAATCGCATTAAAATAATGATGGGTTTGTTTGTAAACAACTAAAATGGCGGACTGCCGGATTGTCGGAATCATAGAATTATAGATGCATTCATAAAATACAATCAATGAAGAGTTTTTTTGATATATGAAAATAAATTAAATATATAAAATCTTAAAAAAAAAAAAAAAAAGTACGCAATCCAATAGCATTCGAACATTCATTTATTTTAAACCAAATTACTTAATTAATGATGTTTAGCCTAATTCACATTTTATTTGTTGGGAACGCATCGAATAGACCTCGTCTTATTCTACGTAAAACGGCAAATCAAAACTTACTTTGCATAACAACTACATGCTCGCAGCGCCTGTCTGTGCACAGACTCGATATGCACACAACAGACAGTGCTTGCTGTCTATGTGTGTAAATTAAGACGAGGACTTGGATTGCCTTGCCTGCCGGTCGCATCGCGATCGCGTATTTGGTTGCTTTGCGCGTTTGATAGCAGTGCGCGAAAATGTATTGTAATGTATTTTGTTAAATAAAATTAGCGTGGGGCGCGTATTTATAAATTTTTGTTTTAATGAAAATAAAATGTATGTATGTAAGAAAGCCCAGGGTAGGCAACGTCTTAATGTCTTTATGGGATGCACGTCACTGTGATACAGTGTCGATTACGTGACTTTTATCTTTATCACCAAAATCTTTATGTTATAGCTACTAAGTGAAAATTTTCCATCGCTTAGAAGAAGAATAATAAATTAAAGAACTAGTTTCCAAGGCCGTCAAAAGTATTAAAAAAACACATTCCCGTTCATATCGGATGTATTAAGAAAACGATCTAATGTAGAACACGATGAGATATCATTTAATTTGGCCGGTTTTGGTGACAGGTCTCGACCAAAACATGCCGTTGATCCCAGAAGACCCCTTGGACCAGCATTTCCTGGCCACCGGCATTCAGAGGCTGAACGTGTTCGATGGTGATGAGTTTGACATCATGACTAGGTAAGTAATATTATTAACTTTCAGAACTTTTTTACATACATACATACATATCATCACGCCTGTCTCCCGTAGGGGTAGGCAGAGACTAGAGATTTCCATTGGCTACGATCGTTACATACCTCTCTCGCCTCCGCCACACTCATCACTCTCGTCATACACTCCACACTCATCACTCTCGTCATACACGCTCGCCGATTTCGGGTACTCCTAATGTCTCCCTTTTTCAAAAGGTCTGCGATTTGGTCGCAGTATGTTTTACGAGGCCGACCCTGACCGCCGCTCCCAGCCAACTCTGCTTTGTATATACTTTTCGTCAGTCTCCTTTCATCCATCCTCTCTACATGTCCAAACCATCTCAACATCCCTTTTTCTATCTTTGTCACTACATCCTCATTTACACCGCATCTTTGTCTAATCTCAATATTTCTTATTTTAAACTTTTTTATGACTTGAAAATGCAATCTTTTAATATTTGTGGCCTCACAAGACTACACTATTGACTTCGCAACACCCCACAAGGGTCCATGTATTTTTTCCCATTAAATGTATGTATGAAAGCGAAATCTATACTAATATAATAAAGCTGAAGAGTTTGTTTGTTTGTTTGAACGCTTATAACTTGAAAACTGGTCGAATTTGAAATTGAAGAACTAAAACTACTGGTCGGATTTGCAAAATTCTTTTTGTATATGAAAGCCCGATTCTTGGGGAATGAAACCGCAAGGAACAGCTAGAAAATAATAATCATTAAAGCGCGTTGGAAGTTTCTTTTGAAGAAAAACTATGAAAAGATACAGAGAAAAAAAAACAACTAAAAATTCCCATGCGTTCGGAGCCCCGTGGTAATGTGGTTAGAAAATGAAATTCTTCCATTTTCTCTGTCTTCGGAACTTTTGTATCTATTTTAAGCTTGTATACTTATATTTCTTGAGTTAATTCGCAGGAATTTTTTCAGGGACGACGTGGCATTGGACAGGATTCACATCGGGAAGAAAAAAGGCCAGTATCGGGACCTTAAGGACATGCTCGACGACAAGAGTACGGTTCAAGAGTTAAAGAACAAAGACATATATACTAAATACAAGTAAGTATATCTATACTGTTAGTAGATACTCCGCTGAGGGGTATATGGGGTTGCGTTCAAGGGAGGATGTTTGTGGTTATTGAACGCAACACTTTTAGATAATCTGTGGTCAAGTAAAAAAAGTATATTTTCAGTAGGTACATCTCTGGTTCTAATTTTTCGTATTACTTTCAGTCACTTTTGCAGTGTAAAATTGCATTACAAGAAAAACAACTCATTAAATAAGCCAACAGCATATTTTTCTCTGATTTCTCTTATTCCTTCATATATCACGTTTAGAAGCTACTAGCAATCAACCGCGGCTTCGCCCGTGGTACCTACATAGCCTATGTGATTCAGTGTGAATGTAGCTTTCCAATAGTGAAAGACTTTGAAATTGGCACAGTAGTTTTTGATCAATACAAACATACACACAAATAAATATACAGGGTGTTTGGTAGATGGATGCAAAGCCTTAAAGCAAAGTTAGTATGGACCATTTAGAACCATTTGAAAGAAACTTGTCTTATATGAAAAGTGGCTAGTTTTTTTTTATGACGGCCATTTAAAAAAAACGTATCATGCTATATTTGTTCAAACATTTTTTTAAATATTATTACATTGTTTAAAAATAACTTACTGGCCCTTATTGAAAATATTGAGGTTTTCCTGGAATACCTTAAAAATTAAATAAATAAAAAAATAGGCACTTCTGCAAAAAAATTTTTTGGACTATTTTTTTTTTCTTTTTTTCTAGCATGGTGTGTGACGAAGTGGACCTGTATTCAGACGAGTATGACGACACGTACGACTCTGACGGTGGCGCTCCGCCGCCGCCCGACATGGACGAGCCCAGAAGGCCTATTGTCACACCGAGAGCGTTGCAAACCAACGTTCATAGGAACATAGAGGTATGTTAAATGAATAAATGAAGAATGAAACACTTTACAGCCGAAAATAACTAATTTTCATTGACAAGCCTTATTGTATAGGGATCAGTAGAAATGGGTATAAAGATGTGCTGGGTTGATGAGCCACAAAGATTAAATTATTATTGAAAATCACAATAATCTAAATAAATCTCAAGTCGATTGGAAGAGATTGCAATAGCATTAAGTTCGCTTTACTACTTTTACTTTAAACTAGTTAAATAAATAATTAAATAGGTATCCCTAGCTATCGCTCCCTCCTCACTACAAAAAGAGTATTCTGTTATATGAACACACATAGGAATCTTGTAAAATAATTGTTTACAATTTTAGTAAAAAAAAAAAAAATACTTTCTATATTTTTTTTCTAGATTTCTCTATACTTAGTCTATGGTTTCGGTTAGTTTCTTAGGTAATAAGAAATTTAGAAGCTAAATAAATAAATATATAGGGACAAATCACACAGATTGAGTTAGCCCCAAAGTAAGTTCGAGACTTGTGTTATGGGATACTAACTCGACGATACTATATTTTATAACAAATACATATATAGATAAACATCCAAGACCCAGGTCCATCAGAAAAAGATCATTTTTCATCTTGATGACTTGATGACCGGGGATCGAACCTAAAAATAAGTGCATTAATTTCCAGGAGGAATCTTCAGAGTCTGAGGAAGACGAGCCTCAGCCCAGCAGCAGCGTCAAGAACCGCCTGGACTTCTGCAGCAACCCCGAGGAGATCCGCGCGAGACGAGAAGCGAATTACAACATGAGGAGGGGCAAGGGACATCGACCACCCCCACCCAGGTACTATTTTTTTTTATCACTACATCCATATCCATACTAATATTATAAATGCGAAAGTCTGTCTGTCTGTCTGTCACCTCTTCACTGCTAAACTGCTGGACCGATTGTGATGAAATTTGGTAGGGATGTAGTTAACGACCTGAGGTCAAACATAGGCTACTTTTGGGCGCGATATAACCGAGTCCCACGCGGGGCGGAGCCGCGGGGAACAGCTAGTAGTATATATATAGTATAAAACAAAGTCTCTCTCTGTCCCTATGTATGCTTAAATCTTTAAAACTACGCAGCGTATTTTGAAGCGGTTTTTTTAATAGATAGAGTGATTCAAGAGGAAGGTTTTTTTCGCCCATGTGGAGCTGGGGCGGGTCGCTAGTAGTTTTATATGAAGAGCATGATGCTAGAAGCTTCTATAGATGATTTCTCTAGATTTGTCGTAGAAAAATCGAGTCCCCAACTCGGTAGGTAGTATCAAGAAATCATCATCGTCAATCAAATCTGTTGCGTAGTTTTACCCGCGTATTAAGAAACGTCTGTTAAACATCTATTTTAGTTAAAATGTGTTTCGTCTCGTTCTTTCACATGAAGTGTCAGGTAAGAGAGAAAGAGCTAAAACATATTTTAGTTAAAATGGGCTTATCAAATTTTTCTTAATACGGCGGTTAAAGATTTAAGCATACAAAGGGGCATAGGGGCAGAGAAAGCGACTTTGTTTTATACTATGTAGTGATAGTGACTAGCTTACGCCCAGGGCTTCGTCCGCATGAATTTCCCGCGGCAATGCTTTTTCCCGGGATAAAAGGTACCCTATGTCCTTCTCAATACTCCTAGCTATGTGTGTGCAAAATTTCAGGAAGATTGGTTCAGTAGATAGGGCGTGAAGAGGTAACAAATAAACAAATATACAAACTCACTTTCGCATTTATAATATTAGTTGGGATGTATTATAATTTATGTATTATATCGTTATTTTAAAAAAATCCCACAGAAATAAAACACGTTGCAAAGAATTATGTACTATGAATAAATTGATGTGATTTTAGATAGATTACTCTTTATTGTACCATTATCATACAAATTATACATGTTGAATACAAACAATGTGTACAAAGGCGGACTTATCGCTGATACAATTTCTTCCAGCAAACCTTAGGGTGATTTTACAATTTTTTTTTTTAATAATGTTAATATAATTATATCATTATCCAGAAACGTGGACGTGGTGGGAAAACCCAAAGGTCAAGGTCAAGAAAAGGAGGTTCTAGTGAACAGAGAACGCAAAGAGAAGCACAAGGGCTCCCGCGCAAACCACAACCGGAGACAGGGCGCCACGTGGAAGCGGAACCAGGGCATGGTGCCTTCTTAGAACTACCCGACGATACTAGGGTGTTAAGGGTCAATTGACCTCACCACCCGCGGCCCTACCGCCTAACTCGATTGCTATCGCTATGGTTTATGACGTCATCCTGTCTTTTCGAATCGCCTAGCAAAACAATATTGCTTTCACATGTCCAAGACCAAACAAGAATAAACAAGATAGATGCATTTGAAATGTGGTGTTGGCGTAGACTGGAAAGAATAAGTTGGACATACCACATAACATAAGAAGAGGTCTTAAATAGAGTAGGAGAAAAGAGGAGCATTTTAAAAGTAATTGAGAACAGACGAGGAAGCATGTTGGGACACTTGATACGACATGATTTGATGTAGAACATCATAGAAGGAAAGATAGAAGGAAGAAGGGGTCCAGGTAGACCAAGGCATCCATACTAATATTATAAATGCGAAAGTCTGTCTGTCTGTCTGTCTGTCACCTCTTCACGGCTAAACTACTGGACCGATTGTGATGAAATTTGGTAGGGATGTAGTTGACGACCTGAGGTCAAACATAGGCTACTTTTGGGCGCGATATAACCGAGGCATACGCGGGGCGAAGCCGCGGGGAACAGCTAATCGTTATATAAAACAAATAAAAGAGAAAACAAACGTCGTGTCGTATCAAGAAATAAAGGAACTTGCTAAAGATAGACAAAAATGGAAGGAACTCCACCGACAAGAGCTTAGCTCTTCAATTTATGTTGATGATGATGTCCAAGACCAAGACTAAGACAATGTCTCGGTTCATAGAATACGTGTAAAAGCAATATCGCTTTGCTTGGCAGTTCGAAAAGACAGGATGTCATAAACCATAGCCATAGCGATAGCAATCGAGTTAGGCGGTAGGGCCGCCGATATGAATCACGGGATTCTGAAGACTTTTGGAAAACATTAGGATCGTTATCATATCGTGTGGGTTGTAGGGTCAATTGACCGTGCACACCCTGGTGCTAGCGTTCTTTAAATCCATCTCTGGCCTACGATGTGTTTTCTTTAAAAATTACAAGATGGCAGCCGGAGTAACGGCTTAACGTGCCTTCCGAAGCACGGAATCATCTTTATTATCAGACACTCAGGTGATTCACGCCTGCAATGTCATAACCAAACTGGAAACAACTAAACAAAGTATGCTTCCCGTAGGAATCGATACCCTCTGAGTCTTCAGATAATGCTTTAATCACTGGACCACAGAGTCAGTAAAAGACTTTAGACACCAGAGTGTGAAGGGTCAATTGACCTCAATATTAAAGGTTTTTTTTTTTGTTGATTGATATATATTATAGTATTGAATCTGTGTTACTTAAATATAGTTAAACTGTATGGTTTTAATTTATTGAGAGAAATGTCAACGTTTTATCCTAAAACAATATTATATACTTATTTTTATGTATTACTAGCGACCCGCCCCGGCTTCGAATGGGCATAAAAACCTTCCTCTTGAATCACTCTCTATCTATTAAAAAAAACCGCATCAAAATCCGTTGCGTAGTTTATAAGATTTAAGCATACAAAGGGACATAGGGACAGAGAAAGCGGCTTTGTTTTATACTATGTAGTGATTTAAAAAAAAGAAAGGTCCGTGCCCCACCCCATACAAGCCTGTATTCACGCATTTTGCATGCCTGGAAAATTTCTCCCTGACTAAAATATTTACTTATCTATACCTATCTAATATAATGAATTATAATCAAGGAGCTCGATAGCCTTGCGCGGCGCGCGTTATTGTAACGATAGTGCGCGTCAAGCGACGGCCATGCTTGGATTGGTTGCCATTAGTGGCATTACTATCTTGAGCTCCTCCGTGCTTCGGAAGGCACGTTAAGCCGTTGGTCCCGGCTGTTATTTCTAGGCTGAGGCTTTGTCAGATATCTTTTGGCAGCCCTATTCCGACCAAGGCTTGTATAGTGCTTTTCTTACACTTTCAAGGAAAAAACACCGCTCGCTATTTTCCTGTTTCACTTTTAGAATAAAGTGAATTTTTCGCAAATGATAGTCTGGTTCTTGTATAAAGTTGTACGTATTGCTCGACGATCATTGCCTATTGTAAAGAAAGAAAGAAAGAAAGAGAGAGAGAGAGAGAGAAAAAGAAAGAAAGAAAGAAAGAAAGAAAGAAAGAAAGAAAGAAAGAAAGAAAGAAAGAAAGAAAGAAAGAAAGAAAGAAAGAAAGAAAGAAAGAAAGAAAGAAAGAAAGAAAGAAAGAAAGAAAGAAAGAAAGAAAGAAAGAAAGAAAGAAAAGCTGTTCATTTGGTACCACAAAATCAGCACAACAACATACATTAATTATATGGTTTAATATATTACATAACCTATGAACTGTGATCTATTTATCGTGTAAATCACTTTTATTGTGTTACTCTCAGTTAAGGGGAAATAAATCGTATTTATTACATTATAAATGGCATTTTTATTCTTTTCTACTTTTGTTCAGTTTAGACAGGCGAATAAATGTACTGGTAGTACTATTACTAATTCTGTGGTACTGGCTCCAATCAAATTAGGACCGTATTATTATAAGCCCAAAGTAGAAAAGTTGTTTAAATATCGACAGTCTACTCGCACACTCGCGCGACTGTTTACGCATTTTCGCGACGTTTTTAATACGACTTTTTGTGCCTCATCGTTTTAAGTAAAGCTGTTTTATGTAGTAAATAGTATATGCGTGTAAATTTAGCTTGTGTTGGATAATTTTGTCGTTTGCGTGTAGCGACGTAATCGAATAATGCATTAGTGTTAATACTTATTGTTTGTGTGTGTGTACCTTACCCCGAGCGCTGAATGTGGCAAATTTTTACGTAGAAATAAGTTCGCTTGGCGATGTATTTCACGCAAGTGCACTCTGCAATCCCGCGAAAGATAAACATGTTTCTAAAAACAACCGCCTCTAATTCTGCGGTAGCCGTCATAAACACGTCTTTATCTGTGCAGATCTCGGAAACTGATACGTTCTTAGTGTCGAATGTTCTCGAAATTAGGAACAAAGATCAAAGATTCTTTGTTGGTACAATGTGTTTATTGCATATGTACGATATATACGAGCTAGAGCATTCTTAAGGCAAGTAACTATAAATTACTATAAAGGCTTACGCGGACGGCATGGATGTTTAATTTTTACAAAAAAAAAACCAGCATTTTCATTTTTAAAGATATTACATTTGTTAATAATAAAAACTTAAATTTATATTTAAAATTAAACAATAATAAAAATATATATTACTAGCTGTTTCCCGCGGCTTCGCCCCGCGTGGGACTCGGTTATATCGTGCACAAAAGTAGCCTATGTGTGACCTCAGGTCGTTAACCCCTACCAAATTTCATCACAATCGGTCCAGGAGTTTAGCCGTGGAGAGGTGACAGACAGACAGACAGACTTTCGCATTTATAATATTAGTATGGATATGGATTACATTTGTTAATAATAAAAACTTTAAATTATATTTAAAAATAACAATCTATGTAATTAATTGAAATATTTTATGTAGGAACAAAACTTCATTTGAAACATTGTAAAACCATAAGTAGTACGTACCTATAGCATTATATAGTTTGTGGTAGTACTTATCTTCCTACCTAAACAAGTAAAGATAATATGGCGCGCGGTGCAACTTTAAATTCAAGCATCAAATCGCATGCGCATGTCTTGAATCGCAATATTTCATCTCGGCGATGCCACACTCCTTGCACATTCTGTGCGCGTGTTCATAAGCGGAGCGATTTTAAAACAATACCTTCTTGAGGAGCTTGATAGCCTAGCAAACATTTTCGTAACGATAGCGCGTGTCAAGCGACGGCGAGCGCGGCCTGGCTTGGTTTGGTCGCCACTAGTGGCCTTTCTTTCTTGAGCTCCTTCTCGCTTTAAGGCACGTTTAGTTGTTGGTTTCGGCTGTTATCCCCAGATGGCATTTGTTAGGCTGTGTTTGATGCCTTTTGGGAGTTTTGGGCAACCTGAAAAATCTGACAGTGTTGGCCACCAAGATCATGTTCCTATACTGGTTTCTCTATAAAAAGTAGATCTAAGACTAGTACCGCCAAATCTAATAACATAATAAAAAACGTAACCCTGGGTCTGAAGCGTTAGCATATGGTGCAACTAGGAAACACGCTCGGATGATGTAGATCTTGTGATAATCTTAGCCAGTTGATTTTTACAAAGACATAACAACGAATTATTCCGCACCTGACCTAAAATCGTAATCCGGCCGCGGGTTAGGTTAGGAACTTAAATAAAAATATCAATATTCCACCATTGACAAAACATTTCAAAATTTGAATAGGTTTATATTGCTATATCCCCGCTAAGTTTTCTTCACCAAGCACGCAGCTTCACATAAAAGCTGCGCCGCGCTCGTAAAAGCGTCGTAAGCTCGGAATATAGTGTTCCCTCGCAGATCTTAATGCACACCGCTCAATAGTGCCGACAAGATTCGCAGACCACGGGACCAGTACATCCGGTTGTAATAGTATAATTCTGATTAAATATATGCGGCTCTAATAGCTATCCTTATCTTCTTCGTCCAAGCGTGTTTCCCGGTTGCATCTTCAGCTTACCCTTCAGAGCCCAGGGTACGCTATTAATCATGGTCCTAATTTGGCGGAACTGGTTATTACAATGGGACGACTGCCGTCTGACCTCCGTGACCCTTTTTACGGGGAAACCAGACCCAAGATAACAAACTTCCCTCCACCTCCCATGGCTCTACCAACCTCTCGGTTATACGAGCCGAATCTCGGGAGAGTGCGCTGTACTAGCATTTCGCATCTCTTTCCAGTCGCACCTGCTTGATCTCCCTACAAGTTCTCTATAGTGTCGCCTATCTATGCAATCATTGCATTTTAATAACTCTCCCCCATCCTTAGGGGGCTTACGTTCACAAGTACGCCTCGCTTGCCTTCTCGGCCAGAGGCCAGCTTCTGTCTTACCCAAGATAACAGTCGGGACCAAAGACTTAAAGTGACTTCAGAAGCACGGAGGAGCTCAAGATAAAAATGCCACTAATGGCGACCAATCCAAACATGGCCGCGCACTCGCTGTCGCCGTCGCTTGACGCGCACTATCGTTACGAATACGCGCGCCGCGCTAGGCTATCGAACTCCTCAAATAGCTATCCTTATCATCGCAATGTTATCCTGGCGTCGTAGTTCTTAGACACCCGGCTTTTTATTTTTCCTAAAAAACAATGGTTTCAACTAGGGTCCACCAGCACATTAACTAAATATACCTACAAGAAAAAAGTGAGATTCCTACAAAGAACTGTTTGTCATTATTCGTTTAGTATTTATTTACGTCAACTATAGAAAGTGGAGCAGAGGTCGTATCAATAAATTTTCCACCGAGAGTCCTACCTCAACTTACCCCACAAGTGCAGGCAATCAAAGCAAACTTTCTGGTAAAGATAATCATTATCAGCCGCAAGCTGTCTTCGCAAGGATTTCGTGAATGATTGGTTTGAAACGGCCTGCATCTATGGCTTGCCCGCAATCTTCATCAGGTAACATCTCATAGATTTATCACGGAAGAATTAATTCTAAATCTATGGCAATGGTTCATCTGCGCTTGCCGGTGCGCGGTGGTCGCCATTTAAGAACTTTTCTGTATCATCTGCTTTTCGCACTATGTGCCCACTGCCACTTCAATGAGCTAATCCACTATGGGCTATATCGGTAACTTTTGTTTTTCGACGGATCTCCTTTCTGATTCAGTTTCGTAGCGAAATATCGTGTATGGCCGTCTAGCTTTATGATCGTAAGCGTATGCATAATACTTTGAGCTAAAACTTCAATTGTAAGTAATATTTTTCAAACGATATCCCCATAAATATTTACCTTAGGCTTGTGTCGCGTAATGACAAGGCTCGGCAGCAGCAATTTTATTATATTGCTTGTAATGGCGGCATTAGGGCGGGCCGGGTTTAATAAGCGGGCGGTGCGCAGCGACGGGATTGCGATGCGATGCGCATGCGGCGCCCTGGGCGAAAGGGATGGGATAAGGAATAAAGATTATCGATAGTTTTTTTTATATTAGATTTATTTTAGACAGCCTGCTTTGTCGATTCGAAGCAAAGAGTTGAGGGTAGACGTCAGACAGATGTCAGGCATTCATACTGCATGTAAGTATAGATAAAATAAGCCTAACCCTGAAATAGGCCTAACCATGCTGTCTCAGTTGCGCTAAGTTTGCCTGAATTGTTAATTTTGAGAAAAAAAACTGTCTCTGGGGTGCAGTTTTTAAAATCGGTGACACACTTCTAAACATTTTCAAAAATAGCACTCCACACTTAACTCCAAAGCATACAGTCAAAAATTTAACTGAGACAAAAGACTGAGTGAAATATAATAATTTATTTATATGACACACATACATTGACATGCGTATGCATCGATATCGATAATGTAAATCCATTGACGAGCTACAACACCACGTATAATTTATTTTCCATTGACTGTGGCCGTATCGATATTATTGTTGCACAAAGATGCCGGTGCATAAATACATTAAGTGCACTGTCTTTGCAATAATACACACCTATTGCTTTATTTCTGAAAGATTTATTTATTGTCATATTCATTCAAAGTTGTTTTATTAATTTATTTTTATTTTCTTATTATTCTTTAGGTATCCCCTGACCTGGCGAACATGACAGCCTGTTACGTGTTTTTATACCATTTAGTAGGCAAACAGGCATACGGCCCACTTGATGGGAAGCGGTTACCGTAGCCTAAACACGCCTGAAACGCAAAACAGGGTTACTACCGTAAAGGAGACAGCGCAATACAAGAGATGGTGGTAAGCCCCCAGGTAGTCTAGCTGTCTCCGTCATTTCTGCGTCAATTAAGCCTAACAAAATTGGAAATTACCTAAATAACAAAAAGCAATGACCTCTAAATCCTTTTATTGGTTCGAAAAACAGAGAAACTACACATTTCTATAAGTAAGAAAGAGATAACAATCTAGAACTAAGGAAGTAAGATCAAAGCGGTTTCAAAAGCACAAATTGGATAAGTTTCGGCGTCAGGCCTATTTCTCAGAAACCCGAATAGATCTGATGTTCAAAGAACAGTTTATATTGGATCGTAGGATATTTCCTGTGAGGGGTTTCTTTTTATTTTACCGTGAGACTTGCCAAGTACTTAAATAAGTTTATCTTAGCGGTTTATATTGTATCCTTTGCTATGGGCAATAGGACCGTTAAAATATTTATCTGAAAAGTTCGTTTGTTTAAATACCTTGACTACCCAACTCAGGAGCTACTGGGGAGTTACTACCGTCCAGTAAGTAAGCGAGACTGCGCAATACAAGATGTAGGGCGACATCTCTTTCACTCAATCGTTTTGCATGGTTTTAAGAGTTGGTGGTAGGCCACCTGGTCAGATTTAAAATTTCCTCTTACTTATTCTTGGAGATGATTAGGAATAAACCACTCCCTTGTGATTATGTCAGATTCAACAAACAACAAGGCATAAGGTGGGGGGCGTTGGTATATAAGTCTTATTAAAAAAAAACAAGATAAAAGCGATCATTAAAAACTGCCAACGAAATGCTGTTTAGGTCAACATTAAACGAGCCGCCTGGAAAATGAGTAAAGTGTAACGAATGGAAACAGCAATTTTCGCTGTCAGCCTCATGTTGTATGACCTATCTCGGTATGAAATAATCGCAGCAATTATAGTGTTGTACCCTGGGATCGACAAAATTTTACAAAATCAAAGGAGCCGTCAATATAACGTGATGTTTTTGGCACTTGTTCCCTCCAACCCTTATACAGATTGTATGTATTATGTGTGGCAACAAATATACATATCTACCTACTAATCGTAATCTATCCGTTTTCTAGCTATATTGGGCATGGTTCACGAGATACAGCAAAGGTTTTAAATACCAATTACCAAGGTTTGTAAGCGCTTAAACTGCCTCCGTGGTCCAGTGGTTAAGGCGTTTGCCTGTAGACCAGGGGGTCGTGGGTTCGTTTCCTACGGTAAGCATATTTGTTTAGATGTTTCCAGGTTGGTTAGGACATTGCAGGCTTGATTCACCTGATTGTCTTATAATGAGATGATTCCGTGCTTCGGAAGGCACGTTAAGCCGTTGGTCCGGGCTGTCATCTGGTAGTCGTTATAGGAACCACGTCAGAGGCGGTTCCGAAGAACTCTGACACCAGGGTGGGCATGGTCGATTGGCTGTGTCACCTACACGAAATTATAATAATGATGAGAGTACGCTAGACGCTTAAGTGGCAAACATTGTATACATGTTCAAAGCAGCAATTTCCGATCCTGTTATTCTGCCCTCGATTGTCTATGGCTCACTGATCATGCGCTCCGTTGCGAATCTATGGTTTATGGCTCATTTAGGCAATAAGGAAGGCTTGCCTTTGGCGTATTCTAGCGAAGTTATGTTACAGCTAGTTTTTACCCGGGCTTTGCCCTCGTGGGGAAACTTTTATTCAAGATCATGTACTCTCTCTTTATCTTAAGCTGATTCCCACTTTAAATAGATAGATAGACATAAACTTTATTGTACCCATTAAAAAAACAATACAAAGAATGCACTTAAATAATTGTGTAAAGGCGGGCTTATCGCTATTGCAATTTCTTTAGTATGCTTTAGATCTACTTACCTATTCTTCTTATTTTTAGCAGACTTTTGGTATTTATTGTATTTTTTGAAGATTTTACAATACAATACCCGTTATTGCACCAAATTTCAAAGATGTACGAGTACATTCTCATAATTTGGTAATTATGTAAACACATGCTTAGAATTGTTACTATAAGTTTGGTATCTTATATATGTATATTTATTGGTGGCAATTTGTTGTGTTTCAAATAAATAAATAAATAGATGTGCATGAAAAATTATAAACCAAAAAAGACACACAAGAGACGGACTTTACAGAACGTTATTTTTGGGTTTTAAGAATACCGGTTTCAATCATTGACATTGATAAATCGGTACCTGTTTCAAGAAACTCACAAATGCAAAGTGCATATAGTAATTGCTTAATTATTTCTATAAAACACTTTAGTCGTATAAGGTTCTTGGCATTTCTATCGAGCAGATAGATATCTCATTAGTGCATTCATGACAGGCACTATCGGAGATAAATATCTTCTATTAAAAGCATACCTATTCACTGTAATGTTAGAAGGATAACGTCATTGATAGTTGGAAATTATGCTTGAAATTTATTTCTAGCGTATGTGGATAGACTTTGTACTACTTTAGAAGCGAATATTTTACAAAATATTAGATCAATCAAAAAACTGTTTTGGGAACCTCCATATTACAAAGACCTATCCAACGAAAACAATCTTTCTCAGTTACATGAAGTGCTTTACCTCATAATCTTAATTTTTCTAAATCATACTGCATAGCGGTTCATTAAATACACCTACCTTACAAATTTCAACATCGCATTGTCTCCGAATATAATGACTGTGACATACGGACAGACGGACATGACGAATCTATAAGGGTTCCGTTTATGCCCTTTGGCTACGGAACCCTAAAAAGCAGGAAAGCAGACGTTTGGCTTCGAAGAAACCGCAGCTATGATATCGGGAAATCGCTACGCTGCAAAATTGATGAAACGAAACTGATAACCGATGGAAACCGGTATTTTTAATACCCAAAAATAACGGTCTTTAACCTGGTAAATAAGTAAAGCGGTCAATTTCCTAAATACCTGGTTAAAACCTTTACTTTTGGAGGAATACCGATGGAACAGAACCGGAATGCTATCGATCGCTGTAAAAATGGGACAGAAAACAAGCTGGTTTATGATGCTAACCAGATATGCTATTTTTGAAATATGTGACATACGCAAAACCATTAAGTCGAATGATTTCCGTTCGAGTCACCGGTTATGTCGCATGAAAATCATTCGAAAACGAACAATAATCATACTACTTACCGGTTTAGCGTGTCATAATATATATCAAAAATAAAAAAAACCTGGTTTTTTATAATAAAAAAAAACACCACCAACATCACTGCAATCATTAGCCGTACAAAACAAACCGTCGGCGATTTACACAGCACCTTTATCTGACTTATCTCGCCGACATTTATCGCTATTTAATTATGAACTGAAGCCGAGCGATAGGCAGCCCGCAGACTTGCAGCTTTATCTCAAAGATTTATTTGATCCACAGGATCTACGGTAAGTATTGTTTGCATATTGATGCAGAACGTGTTTTGAATTTATAATTATCATTACATTGCATTTTATTTTATTGTACAAAGTCGCTTACCGCCTTTCCAATATAATAAAAGACAATGAACAATACAATATAGATAAAAAAAAATTCGATTGCACGCGGTTTCCAAATTCTATGATGAAAATTGATATAAAATTAACGGATTTTAAATTCAAATGTAATATTTTGTTTATTTTTGATTGTAACAGTATTTATGGCCAGACTAACGTTTCTTCGCTTATTGTCAAGACATTTAAAAAAGAGTATCATAATTGCATTGACAAATACTATTTAATTATATCTATAAAGATCTAAATAACATCTAATTGCCTTTATCTTTTCCATTTGTCGAGTTAATAAACGGTAGCAATTTTCAAATTTTTCCGTCACCGGCGGTCATTAAATCCTCGGAATCTGAATGTCATCTAGTGACAAAAACCTTCAAAGTGGGCTATTTATCTGGAACTGGCCGTCTTGGAATGACGATCTCCCACAAAAAGCCACGGACGGCCAAATTACACCTACAATCATTGAGAGGCGTGTTTTATGGGTGCTACACGACGACGATTCGACTCCGGTAAGATTGTTATGGCTAAATATTATTATTTTTTATTTTTAAGAAACCACGTACAAAACCGAGAGGCGGTTTTGAAAAGGAAATAGATAAGGACTTAAATACAATTTGTCTCGAGCATTCGTTGCCGTTCGTGGAGAAATGGAGCACGAGGAATTCACATGTTGATCAACATACATTACAATGGGTATCCCTCGCGCGTGTAGCTCTCACAAAGCACTGCCATCACTATTATGTGCAAGAATTCTGCAGGTTGCGTGACTGGAATCTGTTTATTGTAAATAGTCACTGGTTTAAATTGTCTTGAAAAAAAACAAAGGCACATAATAGCCCTTGGTCCCGGTTGTTAACGATATGACAGTCATTATAGGCTATGTCAAATGCCTTTAGGCATCCTGAAAAATTTGACAGTGTTGGTCACTAACACACCCCCGGATCATGTTACTATTTTATGGTCTGGTTTCCCTGTAAAAAGGGTTACGAAGGTCGGTCGGCAGTCGCTCCATTGTAATTAACCAGTACCATTCAATCAGCACCTTGGCTTAACAGCGTAGCCTTTGCTCTAGAGCGTAAGCTGAAGATGCAACCAGGGCGTCGATTCTGCTAACGTTGATCATTATCGTGTCAAAATAGTGTTTCAATTCTAGTGCATTTATACACACTAGTTGCAAAAAAATGTATATTTTTATATGACTTCTGATGCTCACATCACACACTACATTCGCATCACATCATACTGTCATAATTCTTGTAAATAGTGTGTAAAAAGCACTACAATTGAAACACTATTTTGAAACGATTGTGACTTAACGTTAGCAGAATCGACTCCCAGATAAACACGCTCGGACGAAGAAGAAAGAAATTAAGTTACTACATAAAGTAACAAGTAGTCTAGACTAGACTAATTCAAATTTAAACTCAATTTTTTTTATTTCATGAACATAGGTAGTACAGAACAAAATAGATGGTACCTATATAAAAGCGGGTTTCTCTATGTTCTGCCATGAGACATACAAAATTTACTAATATATTATTTAATTATTTATGACTAGTCGTCCATATTCACTCAGTATCCATAACAAACTGAAAAAGATTTTTTAAAGTATCGTAGTCGTGTCGTCTACTGTAAAGGAATCCAAGTCGGCGGAGTGGAGGACACAGGGCTAATTATTTTTTTAGAACCAAACTTCGCTTTGATGACACATAATAACAATAAATGCGAGTTTGCTATGCGTGGGATAATTGGGAAACAGGTAGGTGAATCCTTTGCGCTTCTAAAGTATATACTTAGTCATAGTAGGTATGTTGTTTTGAAATATATATTTATGCTAGCTCATCAGTTTCACCCATAGATTAAAAAATTGCCTGGCGTCCGCGCGCGATTTCAAATTCTATGGTTTCACCCCTTTGTATGCTATACATTTTCCTTAACCTCCAACCTTTCCTAAGAATAGAGCTATAAAACATCAGAATTACGAAATAGCGCAAGGTCTCTACCCATTCCATTTTTTTAAATCTAATATTTATAAAATGCAATATTAACGATTTAAAAAAATAACATTATGAATATTACAAACGACTGTGTATAATGAATTACGTTTTTCTACAGAAGAGGTCGCAGGAAAAGATATTTTTGGAGAAAACTTATTTTAATTAAATAAAATAATATAATTAATACTACACAAGTGATTAAGATCGAAGTTGGATCAGTAATCTTAAATTAAATGAAAATCACACGGGAGGTTCAAGGGACACAGGTGTTCCAAATTCTCGTAACTGCCCGCCGTGAAGTGTCGACGTAGCGCTTCTCGACGGTCCACATGCAGCGTCGTTGGGGATAGTGCAAGCGATAATATGCAAGAGATTAGCTCTGCGTAACACCTCCACCCGTAGAGCAGCGATTATTGAAGACAGATGTCGTAAATTGAGCTGGAGGTTGGTCGGTATCAATCTTTTTGGGACCAGGAGGAGTAGCCGTGTAGATTCCTTGAACTTCTATCTGGTTGTTCTCAGTAACTGCTTGCGCAATCATTGCTTTTCTTTTCAGGATATATCTTCTATATAGCAGAATACACAGGATGATGATTGCGATGAATAGTATTACATACATCGGTATGGTGGTGTGGTATACATGGTAGTCGCTATTCTCAGGCAATTCAAGTTGTGGCTCCAAGGACATCTTCTTACTAGTTTCATGTAGATGGGCCAAGTTGATAGATTTTAACTTGAAGCTTGAAGAGAAAAACTCTGGGTGTTGCCACGAAGATAGATTATCTGCTGGAACGTCGATAATCTTTAACGCTTGTCCTTTAAGACGATCTTTTTTGTTGAAAATTTTAAACTCTGCAGTGTCTAGGTAGCAGCTATGAGGTATTACAGCAAGATAGCTGCCTTGTAAGGTGTTGTAAAGATCTCTTCCGCAGGATAGATGTACTTTTGTAGGCATCGGGAGACTGATGCTGTAGTGTCTATCATCAAGTTCTTCATAAGCCGGTCTTGTTAGTGATACTGTCACAGGACTGCACGAGGTCACTAGTCGTTGAGTGGTGATCAGCTGCTGGATACAATCTGATGCTGCCTGATTGTGCATACTATTTGATTAATCACATAGATACCACTTGCTCGTCTTCGGATATTCTGTCACTATGTACCTGAATTCTTTCTTATTAAGGGCTAGGAATGGATGAGGCGGAGAAAGAACTTGATTCAATTTATTGGGAATCATACATAATTTATATAAATCATAAGTGGAGGGGACAAGAATAGGAATTTTATATACTATTACTATTTTATTTCCCGTATAATAAGAACCTAGTCTAATAATATCGTATAGTTCCCTACCATCTAAGTCAACAATATTCTTTTTATTATAAATCTTAGTTAAATTATTCATAATGTCTTTAATACTATTTAAATCTAAAACTGCATGATGAGCAGTAGACGTCCTGATAAAAGCTAGAACATTTTCTAATCTAGTAAGTTCTTGCGAAATATAATCTATGTTGTCACTCAAAATAGTAAGAACTTGAAATAAATGAGCATACTTGGTTAGATCATTGTCTCTAGTAGCGTCACTCTGACTTATCTTTCTTACTAGATCTTCTATTCTATTTTGGTTGTCTACTATACTATCTATAATTTTCGAATGTTGAACTATCCAATCTTTGGTCAAGCTTACATGCGTATTAAATTCCGAAATTATCTTATTCTCATTACCTTGCAATGATTTTAAAGCTTCATTATAATGCAGCGCATCTGTGTAATCTAGATTGCCAGTAATACTTTTTATAACAGAGCCGAGACCATCTACGAGTCCTCTCTTTGTACGACTTACCTCGAAAGTTTCTAAATGCTTAACAACGTTATTGAGCTTACTTTTCAGGTACGTCATATGCGGTTCGAATAAGAATTTGGTACGATTGTTAAGTTCAGGACCAACTGTCTGTAGTTGTCTATTAATAGATGTAACTGCTTCATGAATATCGCTAAAGTCGACATATCGCAGAAAGGAATGATAATGGGAGACGATCTTAGCTGGACCAAGTTTAAATGGAAGGATGCCCGGCCCATTGTCTAGGCTTTCAAGTTTTATTTCCTGCGTCAGTGCTGGGGTCAGTAGAAGGTGTATCACCAGGAGTTTCCTGCAACAATTGGGCGCTTTTAGGGACTCTTTTCAATCTATTTTTAGCTACTGGACCTCTCTTCTTTTTCGTATAGATATGAATAGGGAGGTCAGTCATGACTACGTCATGAGTATACCGAGGAGCTAACTTTTGTCTCGACGCAAACGGATTTTTCACGAAAATCTGCTGTTCGGGTGAGTATTCAATTTCCGCTTCTCGGTTTTTATTACGGTTACCGGTGAGTTCTTTACGAGCTAAATTACACTGTTCCTGAATAGTATTATATGCAACAGTCATTTTCTTTTTGTGGTTATGCATATACTGTTGTAATAAATGAGCCGTAAGATCTATATCGAAAGGATCACGAGGGTCATAGTGACCTGTAACTATGTCTATGGGTTTGCATTTTGTAAAACTATGGATGCTACTATTATAACCAAGCAGAGCATATGGCATTAGACTTACAACAGATTCGGTATTCTCGGTCAACTTTAGTACCCGCAAATGTTCTAGAATAGTGGAGTGGAATCTCTCGACAATACCATTCTCATTAGGTGCATGAGGAGCTACTTTATGATGTTGAATTTTGTGGACTCTCACAAATTCAGCTAATAATTGATTAGTGAATTCTGTACCATTATCAGTTATCTTATCTTAAATATGGGTCCTAAATTAAAGGAAGCACGTCGAACCTTTGGGTCCTTTTGTACTTACCCCATCCCTTACTCACCCACACAGGGATTTCTGAAGAAGGACTGCATGAGCTTCAGAACATCACCTGGTGCGAAGTGCCTATAGTCCTCCAGGTCAGGGTACGCTGCTCCAAAGAGGTCCATTCGCTTGCTGGCCAGTGAGTCACAGCAACACAAAATGTGGCTCATGGACTCCTCTGCTTTTGCACATGCCCTACATTCGGGGCTTTCGACAAGTTTCAGTTTAAAGAGGTGACTGCGGTTTTCAAAATGTCCGGTCAGAGCTCCTATTATTGTTCTTGTCTGTGTTCTGTTATACCTACAGACCTTCCTATGCCACCAGGTGCCATTGGCACCAATCGTCGCCTTCGAGTGTGCGAGTCCACTCAGTGTATTCCATTCGGCCTTTTGTCTCCTCTCGACATTTTCTTTGACAGCTGTAATTGCCGTTCCATATGCCAGCCCTACGAAGGGCTCAGGTCCTATTAAAGGATTACTGGATCCTTCCCTTGCCAGTTTATCGGCTTTCTCGTTCCCCTCAACCCCAACGTGACCGGGCACCCAAACCAGTCTCAGCCTGTTGTGTCTTCCCAATTTATTAAGGGAATTCACACAGTCCAAGACTAGTCCAGAATCAATCCTGTCTGAGCTGAGAGCAGCAAGAGCCGACTGGCTATCGGTAAGAATGTAGATAGACTGGTTTTTTAGGCCTTTCTCTAGATTCAATTTCGCACATACAGTAATCGCATACGTTTCTGATTGAAAAACGGTGGATAACCGTCCCATGCTCTGATACAGTTGCCTGTCCTTGGAAAAGATGCCTGCTCCTGTTCCATGGTTGGTTTTTGACCCGTCCGTGTACCAAGTAAGGCAGTCTTTCTCTAAAGGTTTAAATTCTCCCTTCCATTCTTCCCTTGATGGGACATATGTTTTGTAGTTTCTTTTGAAGTTATACACGGGTAGTATCTTGTCGCTTCCCATGTTTAACATCCTGTCGAGTTCTTGTGTGGTCTCCATTTGCAAATGCCTTGTCCTTGGTGCGTTCCTGTTCCACACGCCAGCTGTAGACAGCCGGTAGAGTGCTTTACAGGCTTCGCCTTCTATATATAGATGTAGTGGCGGTATTCCTAGGATAATTTCCATGGATACCGTTGGTGTAGTAGTAAACGCACCAGAGATAGCACAGCAGGCCATCCGCTGTAGCTTTCTAAGGGCATTTATACATGTCACCTGTTGGACCTTCGGCCACCATACTAGTGCTCCGTAGGTCAGAATAGGCCTCACCATCATATCGTACAGCCATCGTACAATATACGGTTTAAGTCCCCATGTTTTACCATATGTACTTCTACACATGCCAAATACTCTTGTGGCCTTTGTTATAATATTGTTAACATGTGTGTTCCAAGTCAGTTCTTTGTCCAGTGTTACACCTAGATACTTAACCTCCTTGGTCAATGTGATCTCCGTACCATTCATCCTGAGGTTGTTTAGTCCCGTCAGATTCCGGAGCCTTGTAAAGGGTATAACTGTTGTTTTGCTCGGGTTTATACTCAGGTGATTTTCTAAGCACCATTTCTGTACATCCACCAAAGCTTTATTACCATTATCAGTTACTATTTTGATGGGTATTCCATGATGGGTACAAAAATTTAACAACGCTTGTATTACACTGACTGCAGTTCCGTCACGTAAGTAATAGGCTTGGCCGTATTTAGAAAAAGCATCTACTATAGTTAAAAAATTTTCATTTTGGATAGTTAATAGGTCTAAATGTACTAATTCAAAAGGCTTTGAAGCTGAAGGGACAACTCTAAGTTGTGGTCTCACAGGATTACGATCATACTTGGCCTGTCCACATACAGTACATTCGTTAATAAATTTAGTAATTTGTTCACGCATTTTTGGCCAGTAGTACTTATGAGAAAGAGCTAAATAGCATTCGTTAATGCCCCTATGGTTAGTTTTGCCATCGTGGTATTTGTTAATAATATCTTGCTGCTTTAGATATTCCCTGATATTCTCTACTTCTCTTTTAGCAATGAAAATGTTCATAGATGAATTCTTAAATGTTCTCTGTATAATTGGCACTATTTCGTACATGTCCAGGTAAGGATTTATTAATAATCCAGTTTTAATTTTAGGTTGTACATATACTTTTATAGCATTTATGACGTCTTTTTCTAGGTTAGATTTAGAAACTTGAATAGATATACGCGTATGGCTATCAAAAGGTTTGGAAATAACGGGTCTACTTTTAATATCACCTACTACATTAAATATAATTTGCTTAGTGAATTTATTTAAGGGTTCATCTGTTATTGGTACTTCTAAAATAGGGTTTTCATTATCTGTGTGGACGGTAGCAGTATTCGAATTACTATCGCTATCTGGAGCAGTTAGAGTTCTAGAACTAGTATCGTCTATAGTTGGGGTTTTGTCAGAAATATTAGCTATAAGGGACATGTGCTCTTCGTTATGTAGCTCAATACGAGAAAGAGCATCCGCGTTAGTGTTAAATTTACCCTGCTTATAAACCACTGTGAAGTCGTATTCGCTAAGCCTAAGGCGCCATCTAGTGAGACGTGAATTTGGTTCTTTGATACTCATAACCCACTGCAATGGTTTGTGATCGGTAATAATTTTGAATTTTCTTCCAAATAAGTACGGTCTAAAATACTTGCAGGCCCATACTATAGCTAAGAGTTCTTTTTCGATGGTACTATAATTAAGTTCACTTGTATTTAAAGTTCTAGACGCGTAAGCGATAGGTTTATCGGAACCAATTGAACCTTGAGATAAGACTGCACCGATAGCAACATTTGAGGCATCAGTAGTCAGAATAAATTCTTTGCTAAAGTCTGGGTATTGCAAGATGGGATCGTTGGTGAGAAGAGTTTTACAGTGGTTGAAACAATTAACATAATTTTGATCTAAACTAATTTTTGAACCTTTTTTTAAACATTGGGTTAGTGGTTTGGTAAGACGTGCAAAATTGGGTATAAATTTTCGATAATAGCCTAAAAGTCCAAGAAAACGTTTAATTTCGGTTGCGTTTTTTGGTAAGGGGTAATTTTCTATTGCGTGAATTTTATTAGGATTAGGTTTTACACCGTCCTTACAGATGACATGACCTAAAAATTCGGTTTCTAATTTCAAAAATTCTGATTTGTCCATCTGAATTTTGAAGTTAGATTCTCGAAGTCTCTGGAAAACTTTTTCTAGGTTTATGATATGTTCCTGAAGGGAAGTACTGAAAACTATTATATCATCCAAATAGACAAGACAAATGGATTGCAGGTCTTTGAGAAGATTGTCCATCACCCGCTGAAAAGTAGATGGTGAGTTTTTGAGTCCCATCGGCATACGAAGGAATTCAAAATGGCCGTTTTCGACGTTAAATGCTGTTTTATGAATATCTGCGTTATCCATTTCCACCTGGTAAAATCCAGAAGCTAGATCAAGAGTACTGAAGTATTGACACCTACCGAGTTTGTCTAGTACATCTGTAATATTGGGTATAGGGTACTTGTCGTCAATAGTTTTTTCATTGACCTTTCTAAAGTCAACGACAAGACGCCATTTAACCTTTCCTGATGCGTCAGATTTTTTTGGGACTATCCAGATAGGTGAGCTCCATGCAGAATCAGAGGGCCTAATGATGTTCTGTTCGAGCATCTTATTGATTTGGTCTTTAACTTCTTGACGATGAACATAAGGGTACCTGTAGCTTTTAGTATGTACTGGAATCTCATCAGTGGTTCGTATTCTATGCTTGATCTTGTTGGTGAATGTAAGAGGTTCTCCATCAAGATAAAACACATCTGCGTAGTTCGCACACAATGTCTCTAGATTTTTTCGTTCTTCTTCATTTAAGTGATCAGTGCGAAGACGGGATAACACTTCCGCAGAACGTTCTGATAAAATTTCGGTACTATAACAATTAACGCTTAATGGTTCAGCTTCTATAGGTCTATCCATTGAAAATATAACATCGTTGGAAGAAGGATTACTCAACTTTATCCATCCTCTATGATTTTCTACTTTAGTTAGACAGTCTGAGATAACGCAATTACAAATGACCTGATTTTCAACTAAAACTTCACCATCCTTTGAATTAATCGGAACTTTAACTAATTTAGAAGAATTTGCTGGCATGATGTCTTCATATAAATTGGCGTTACGTGAGTCATACATTCGTATAGGTACTTTACTATTACGTGTATTTAGAATTTTATTCTTTAAATCGATATTTGAATTCCACGCATCTAGCAAATCGATGCCTAATAGACCATCGAAATAGTCATGGAATTTATAGATAAAAAGGGTAATATCTTCAGTTTCATTAAACTCTTGAAAGCATGGCAAAGTTATAGAATAATCATTTTTACTAGTAGCGTGTACAGTAGTAATTTGAAAGGGTTCATAATTTAGTGGTAGATGACTGTAGTAATTTTCAACTGCTTCGGGGCTTATAAAAGATTGATTCGCTCCAGTATCGATTAAAAACTTAAGTGGAGGGTCATTAATTTGTATGTAGCCTAGCTGTCTTTGAATATGAAAATTTAATTCTATTTTAGCTTGTCGGACTTCACCTCCTTCTGAAAATTTTCATCACTGATGGACGGATCAATTTCCTGAATTACAGGGGCCTCGGAGCAATAGTCAGCTTCGTTGTTATAGTAAAATTCATTGTGCTGATCGTAGTCGTACCAATTTTCATTTAAGTCAGAATAGTTATAATCAAAATCATAGGAATCAAATTCATTAAAATTAGCTTCACGGGTTTTGAAATAATTGCTTGGCGGTGGGTTCCCAAATTTACGCCAATCATGTCCAGAAGGTGGTAGTACTTTTGGCACAAAATGGCTTACGCCACTCATTGGACGAGGAGAATAGCCACTGTGATGAGGCTGTGACTTGTTAGGTAGCCGGAAGACATTGCTTTGAGGGTTGTAATTAGGAGGGTGAGCACGCATAATTTGCTGAGTACGAGTTGGACCTTGAGGTGATGCAAATTGAGGTGTTACGTTCGGCTTCCACCCTTGAGTAGGCTGAGGGCGATTATTATATTGATGTGCTGCTGTTGGCATATTAAATCCTTGCGGTCTTGAAGGTCCAGGTAAATTAAAAGGTAAAACTCGAGGAACAAAATTATTTAAAGGCAAATTTGTAGTATGTGAAAGTTGGCGTGACCAATCTTTTCTATTAAAGCCACTATCACTACGCTGTTGCAAATATAGTGTGTTAAGTTCATCCTGTACAAATTCAAGAGCCTTTTCTATAGTGTCAGGACGCATGCAACGAATTCTAGAACCTAAAGGATCTTTTAAACCACGCAAGTAGGCCTGAAGAGTAAGCTTTTTGTATAATGAACGTTTGGCCTCTATAGTCGTACCAAGAGATTCATGTAATGAAACGTAAGTCATAATGGTGCTAAATAAATTTTGGCACCGCTCATAGAACTCTTGCGGTGTGCTAGTTCCTTGTGTCTGCAATGATAGATCACTATACAACGCGGTCTCGTCGCGATGGTCGGCAAAGTTATTGATAAGTGCACTCCTAATTCCTTGCCAATTTTCTGGAATCCCATTAGAATTAATAAGTCTAGCCGCAGAACCCGATATTTTATTCAAAATCCCATTAATTAATGCTAGGTTAGTTAAATCATTTCCAGGTTGAGTATTGAAGTGCGTAAGTACTAATTGATCACACAAATTTATAAAACGCGTTAATACATGCGGATTTCCGTCAAAATCTGGAACTAATCTAAGTGATTTATAGATAACATCAACTTTATTACTATCATTGGCCATATTTCCTTCTAAATCACTATCTTCTTCTTCTAAAATATCTGCTAAATTCCTACGTTCGTCGATCGAACTATCTCTATTACTATTCCTATTTCCTAACCTACTATTCCTTGATTCTCCCGGATGGAAAATCTTGGCGGCCGTATATTAAAACGTAACACAAAAAGACACGAAGAAAAAAAGATCGCGCACACAAAAAAAAAATAATAGTATATAATAGATAAAACTAGGAAGGACTAAAGTAGGATAGCAAGGACTAAGAAAGATTCAAAGTACTTACAGCATATTCTCCGGTATCTTTTTCCCGCACAATCGATTTTTAGATCACTCACTGTAGAAATCACTTTTATTAATAGGTTCGAATACTTGTCTATTGTTACAAGTATCCTACGTAGACTGCGCCAATTACGTTTTTCTACAGAAGAGGTCGCAGGAAAAGATATTTTTGGAGAAAACTTATTTTAATTAAATAAAATAATATAATTAATACTACACAAGTGATTAAGATCGAAGTTGGATCAGTAATCTTAAATTAAATGAAAATCACACGGGAGGTTCAAGGGACACAGGTGTTCCAAATTCTCGTAACTGCCCGCCGTGAAGTGTCGACGTAGCGCTTCTCGACGGTCCACATGCAGCGTCGTTGGGGATAGTGCAAGCGATAATATGCAAGAGATTAGCTCTGCGTAACAAATGCCATAAGAAAAAATAAATAAACGATTTTTCAAATCCAATCACTAGTTCCAGAGTATAAAGGCGGAAAAACAAAGTAACTTCAGTTTTATTTTATGTAAGTTAAGGGGAATTAAAAAAAATTAAAAAAGAACACGCTTTTCATGAAAATCAGTAAGTATTTATTTTTAATTTCAACTATGTGTGTATTCGTAAAAATATAGCTTATACGATAATTTGAAACGTAAATAAATAGTCACTTGGTTGGATTAGAATTTTTTTTTAATCCAACAAATATTTAAAAAATCGAGATAGCCGGGTAAGTCAGGCATCCAGCATGCCAAAGCTTGGATATTAAAAGGCAATATCTCTTGTAACTAGGGTCGCCATACATTGGGATTTATAAGGACACATTATAAATTTCTTGTTGATTGATTTTATACCTATCCCAAGTCATATTTATAATACTTGTTTGGTGCATATAATTGAAGATGTAGAATCTATCCGTACTGTATTGCCAACACGATCACAAGTTTTATTTAAATTTAACTAAAAAAAATTTCAATACACAATCACTATCACTACATAGTATGAAAACAAAGGCGCTTTCTCTGTCACTATATCCCTTTGTATGCTTAAATCTTTAAAACTACGCATGATTTTGATGTGGTTTTTTAATAGAGTGATTCAAGAGGAAGGTTTTATGCCCATGCGAATGCGGGGCGTGTCGCTAGTTATACTATAAACACTTTATCGCAATATTACAGCTAATTTTGCTTTTTCATTCAAATTTACTATTAAATAAAACATATTTTTATTAATACAATTTCGTTGGTAATTAAACATACGGCCCGCGAAATATTGGCGCGCTGTTACCGTAGCTCTATTTACCCTCGTAACACCTTGAGAGTATCACTTGCACACCAAATTGTGGCTTAAGATGTATCACTCCATATTTCAGCGGAATATCAAATCGCTAAAGACCGAATCCGAGATGGGTATTTTTATTAAAAGTTTTTATTAAAATACAGTAAGTACAATATATCTATAATGCATAGATATGTGAAAATACAAAATTTATTTTACATTTGTATTATAATATTGAGCCATTATGGGGCCAAAGCGAATTTATTGCTAACCCATCTCTTCCAATCAACCTTTTTTTAGGATTATCCCCAAGACATGCCAAATCTTGGTTGACCCACTTGTGGCTTTAATTCCTCACGGGAGCGCCGAGTGAGCTCTAATGACTCGTAATTATACCGCCGTAATGGACTTCGTAATGGCGGCCCGCCACAAAGCACGAAGCGTCCATTTTGTTTTTTTTCGTGTCTCGGAATCAAGCTGCGTTCTGATACAAAGTTTTAGATATTTTTGTCAGTTGAATTAAATGTGGTTTGCGCGTTGATGTCTATTCTAAGGGGGAATCGCGATTAATTTTTCTTGCAGTTTTAACGTAATAACTAGTTTTTTTTTTATTTGTAGCTCAACAGCCAAGGTTAACGCTATTATACGTAAAGCAACCAAAGGCCTTGATTCGACTAGGATTGGTCGCCGTCAGTTGCAGACTTGAATCACATAAGATCCGACAAAATAAATATTTCGTGAAAAGAATTAATAAAGAAACGGCCATATGATAGCTTACACTAACTTTTGATCGTTACTAGTAAGTGTTCGCGTCGTATTAACTCATAGTACTTGGGTGACAGAGCTTCGCTCGTTTTATGCAGAAAATCTTTTTGCCTGAAAATGAATTTACCCAGACATGGAACCTAGCTAGATTATCTTTTTGATTATGTTAGAACTTACGTTTAACTTTACGTAAATTTCAAAGAAATCGTTAGAGACGTTATCGAAAACGCGAGTACAAATAAATTTATTTTTTATAGGACACTGAAGTTTTAATAAATAGCAAATATCTGTGGTATAGGATTATGTTCCTGGTATAGTAACAATAGCCGCACGACCCGGAGGTGTCGGCAATCATCCCGGCACTGCAATCAAGCCCGCCACAAAAAATACCGGACCCACCGCTTCCGAGTTCGAGGCGAAATGTACTGGGGGATGTGATGTAATTTTAAATCTATTTTTTTATCTTATTCAAAGTAAGTAAGTATCTTCTAATGCCTGGAAGAGATTGCTTTTGCGATTAGGCAGTCTTTTTTTTTTTTTTTTTCGCTTTATTGAGGTAAACTAACAAAATCACAGTAGTATGTATGTATACAAATATGTCTGAATAATGTTATTATCTGCGATTTCAACTCCGCTTACCACAAATTACTATAATAAAATACATTAATTAAAGTTCAGACTTAACAATGCGAGGTGCTGCTACACCTATTTAAACATTTGTCTAATTTTCTTTTTGAAATTACTAATATTTACAGTTGTGATATCCACACTTTCAAAATGTAACAAGTCTTTTACGCACTTTGTCTATTCTGATGTAAAAAAAATAAATAACTAACATGTCCTGTCATCCTGTGCAAGAAAAGTGTTAAATACGAGTAAATTTGAGTTATTGCGTTTTAATACTTACTGAGCGAATTGTAAAAATGGCGTGAAAGGATTTTCAAATGTCGGCATTGCGCGTGTTACTCTTGGTGGCGCCCTCGCAGTCGATGGGCAACGGTAACCACTCACCATTAATTGGGCCGTATTTACGTTTGACCACTAAGTTGTATAAAAATCAAGCTAGGCCGCTTATCATAAGCTGATTTCACGATTGATAGAACAGCGAAATCCAATTAAGAATTTTAGTCGACGAATATATTACTATACATACTCATGAAGTCAGTAAAATCACGTACCCGACACCGACATGACATCTAACAAATACTTGTCCTTTGTCCTCTTCTCGATTAGTTCCCAAGATCAGCAAAAACTCTCATTGCCTCGAATTATTTAAGCTGTATCGATATTAAAACTTATCGAGATGTTTTTATCGACTACAAAAAATGTGCCGACGTCACTATGCCCTCACCACGAAAACTTGGGATTATATAGCTAGATAAGCCAAACCTATTCAGTAAGTTGTTAAGTACCTATATTAGGTATATAATAAAAAAATTATAATATACATTTTTCAAGAAAAAGGTATAGTATAGAAAATATTTTTTTTTTTTGTGTATGTATCTACGTATTATAATTAAATTTATTTTCATTTCCTTTTAATTTATTGATTATATACATTGATTCATCAGCAATATGAATCGTCAAATAATTAATTTAATTAATAAGGACTTACACTCGACAAATCACAAACTGCATTTAAAACGTACTGATTTGTTTGAGTTTTATTAGTTTAGGTTAGAACTTAGAATATACAAATTCATGATTTAGAAGATGATTTCAGACAGGTTGTTTAGCAATTTTCAGGTGCGCTACATTTTTCTTTTTGGAATAGGTACCTACTAGATATATTATGTTAACATTTAAATCTTTCATCGATGTTTGTCTCCCATATCAACCAAATAAAATATAGCCTACTTTAGGCCTACAGATTACGCTCATTCATAACTTGTCATGATGCGACAAAAATTGTTTGGCATTTAACCATAGATTTAAAAAAAAATTGCGTCACTTAAAACCGCGCGTAATTTGAACTTCTTTGCATTTAATCATTTAGGTATGTCACTTCTAGAGTTCAGCTATCTCCGGTATAAATACAAATAAAGAAAAACCGTCGTATTCATTAGTGATCATTGAAAGCGCACGCGGCCGGCCAATGGAGCAATATCTCCGGTTGGACGTTTTGTCTTACAATAATTACTTTTGTACGAGTAGGAACATCTATTCATGAGCCTGTGTGGACGAGACCTTGTCTATGACCCTTTGTGTGAACTTTATTATTATCTATGGATCGAAATATAAGATTTTTTGTCTATTAATTAGGTAGGTATGAAGAGATCTTATGATCTCATACCATAATGTTCGTTTGAGATATCCTGTCTTTTAATATTTGAGAGATATTGAGATAATATGTTTATGGGATAAGACAAACTAGCTTACTATTGATAAAATAAGTTAGTTCTATTTTTGACAAGATTAAACTTTTTTGTTTTAATTTGTCACTGACACAAATAATATCGGAATTGCTTATGGTCATCAAGAAAGACGCAGGCAGCTAAAATTAAATAGACAACAGCAAAATTGCTAATATAGATACAATTAAAATGGCTAATATACTTTTACATAACCATTATGTTAGATAAAATCTACACGGAGCTAATAAAACACTAATTTTATACAATTTTATATGAGTTTTAGGCATATAAAACATACAAAATTATACTTAACATTCTTTATCGACTAAGGAATCCAATTAAATGAAATTTCCTTATCTTGAGGACAAACTTTATCATAATTATGCCCAAAGTCGGTCTTTTTAATTAAGCTCCTGACCTGTTGAGCTTTTTGATTGCTAATTTATAGACGCCAGTGCATAAAGTTGCGATTATTTTAAAATATCCGTCCCTAATCGATTTTGGCAACCATTTTGGCGAAGTAAAACTTTACTGGGTTATCAATTAAGAAGTTTATTTGGGCTATAAATTGTTTTGTGTTGCATTTTAATGCGAGCACAAAGTGGAAATGTTAATTTATTGAAAGAGAAACTTGATAACATTAAAATAAGGCTGAAATGCTCGTAATTCTGTCAACCTTGATGGCTGTTTGTCTGAAGTTGAACAGACAGACGTTGACATTAAAGGTGAATGGAAAGATATTCACATGTTGTTACTTATTACCTGGTACATATGTTTAGCCAAAATGAATTAGATCCAAAATAAATAAATATTATAAATGCAAAAGCCTGTCTGTGACGCTTTCACTGCTAAACCGCTGGACCGACTTGATGAAATCCGGCATGTATATAGTTTAAGACCGCGGGTAAAACAAAAGCTACTTTTTGGCAAAATATATAACATTTTCACACACACGCTATATTTGAACCTATACATTATTATTATACGATTTCGTCTTGGAAAAAAAGAAAGAAGAATCCCCGGGTTTTGTTTCTGAAATGAAAGGTACCTACTCTTTTTCCTTTTCAGTACTTCTTTTGTATGTAAATTAAAAAAAATGGTTTGGTAGATAAATCGCAAGAGGCAACAAACAGATTCACTTTCGCATTTATAACATTAGTTGGGATGGGAAACGCAAGTGAAATAAAATTAGAGAAAAAAAGAATTTTTAAAAACAAGCTTTTATATTTGTTTATAAAATGAACTAAAAAGTTAAAAATAAATTAACTCTAAAAAGAAATATAACACTTTGTAACTTGATTGTAACCTTTAACGACAAATAAGCGTCTTCGTCTAGGACAAAATAATTCCATATTGTACAAATTTATTTAATTTTAACACTAAAACTTTTCACCATACACAATTATTCAATCTTGTCCCCCCTCTTTATCATAGTCCCCATTTATAAATGAAAGCGTGTTACATTTAATACAACACAACATTTTCCTGAAGCTATCACAATGTAACACGCTTTCATTTATAAATGGGGACTATGATAAAGAGGGGGGACAAGATTGAATAATTGTGTATGGTGAAAAGTTTTAGTGTTAAAATTAAATAAATTTGTACAATATGGAATTATTTTGTCCTAGACGAAGACGCTTATTTGTCGTTAAAGGTTACAATCAAGTTACAAAGTGTTATATTTCTTTTTAGAGTTAATTTATTTTTAACTTTTTAGTTCATTTTATAAACAAATATAAAAGCTTGTTTTTAAAAATTCTTTTTTTCTCTAATTTTATTTTTAACTTTTTAGTACCTCTGTTTTTAATTCGAGATTTACTACGACGTAGTTCGCAGCGCGTAGCAGCGTTATTCCGTTATGAAGTCCGTAGTTCGTTCACATGATATGTAATATGTACTGATTTAAATATCAATAATGTTGAAATTATGTAATCACTTGTTAGTTATTTGTAACGTTTCTCATTCTATCCATTTCTTTTAATGCATCAACATTACAAGGTTTCTTCGACGTCAACTTGGAGCAGTCAAGTTCTTCGATTTGAAGACCTGCTAAAGACCTAACTCGGCTTAAAGCTACATAAGCTTGACCAGCAGCGAACAATTTGGAGCCTAGATAAATAACAGCATGATCTACAGTAGTTCCCTGCATTTTATGCACAGTTGAAGCCCAAGACAAGACAATCGGGAGCATTCTTCTTTCAGCTGTGCCGTGATTAAATTTTGCAGGAAATTGAACTGATTTAGGGTGTATTATGTGAATGCCATCGTTACCAAAGTCTACGCGAACCGATGGTACATCGCTATCGTATAGTTGAGCACGTCTGTAATACGGCCATATGATTTTAGTGATGTGACCTATTGCTCCATTCACAAGTCCCTTAGCAACGTCAACGTTAGACCTCAACATAACTTTAGCACCAACAAATATTTCTAGTTCTTTTGGAAGACCTCCTGTTTTGTTAATGTCCGTGTGTATTATTTTATTAATATCAATCTGATCATTCTTTTTTGATCCATCAATTAATTGATCTTGTGCTATTATTTTAAACATTTGTGTATTTTTCTTCCTAAAATGTTCGAGAACGGCTGAATTATGTTTATTGACCTGCTGATTCGTTGGGTAAATACGTAGAGCTTTTTCAATCGAGAACTCTCCAGAGCTATTTGAAGATACTTTTCAATTATATATAATTAATATGGGACGAAAGCAAGAGACTCGTCAAGACGAATCAAACGAGACCAAACTCGATGGGGTTGCGTCGTTTAATTACGGAGTTCCTATGGCCACCTTCCGGCTCCAACACAGACCCTGGTTACCATATAGTATCAAAGTACTCGTCAAGACTAATCCAATGAGCCCAAACTCGAAGGGGTTGCGTCGTTTAATTACGGAGTTCCTATGGCCACCTTCCAACTCCAACATCAGACCCTGGTTACCATATAGTATCAAAGTACTCGTCAAGACTAATCCAATGAGCTCAAACTCGATAGGGTTGCATCGTTTAATTACGGAGTTCCTATGGCCACCTTCCGGCTCCATCATCAGACCCTGGTTACCATATAGTATCAAAGTACTTGTCAAGACGAATCTAATGAGCTCAGATTCGATAGGGTTGCATCATTTAATTACGGAGTTCCTATGGCCACCTTCCAGCTCCATCATCAGATCAGCTCTATGTCACAATAACATTGCATTGTCATCCGATTTATACATGCATTCTAAATTTCAGCTCAATCGGAAACCGGGAAGTGGTTCAAATTTAAGTTGTAAGATTTGATTACAGAACGACAGACAACAGGACAGGTGAAACTAAATAAAAGCTTGTAAAAAGAGGTTCTCTTCAGGATCCATGCTCGTCAAGAATCTCAATTCGACGCCGCCAATCAAAAACAGCTTTCCACACAAAAAAAACCATCGCGTGCAATTCATCAAACCTATTCTGTGATCATTCCGTTCCGAAATGTATATATAATCGGCGTCTGTCCGTTCGTACGTCTTTATTCCGGGAACCCGATTATTATTCTTTTTTTTAATGCCACAAGCAATTTGCTCTCGGCGAAGCTGCGGTGTGACCAATCGATTTTGAGGACGGTATGTCGGTTTGATTCCCGGCTTGAGAGTACGCGTTCGTGTTTTTATGATTTGGTGATGAAATTTATATTTTACTAGCTGTTGCCAGTGGCTCTACTCGCGTGGTAATCCCAACTATAATATTATAAATGCGAAAATGAGTTTGTATATTTGTTTGTTTGTTACCTCTTCACGCTTTATCTACTGAATCAATCTGCTTGAAACTCCGCATACACATAGTTAGAAGTACTGAGAATGACAAAAGTTATCTTTTATCCCGGGAAAAAGCACTGTTACCGAAATTTACGCTGGTGAAGCCGCGGGCGAAAGCTAGTCGGTTATGTTGCGCCAAAAAGTACTGAACGTACTCGTACGTGTATGTTCCCAGTTTCATTTTCAGTATACGCTTTAGTTCCCTGTGCCCCTAGTGTGAGTTTTTCTTAGGGGGGCACAGGGTACGCTTCTAGATTTTATATCCGTAATCATTCTTACAGGGAAACCAGACCAAAACGAATATGACCTAGAGTATATGTGTTGGTGGCCAACATTGTCAGATTTTTCAGGCTCTCTAAAGGGTTTTGACCTTCTTACAACAAAGCTTTCGTTCCGGTAGGGAAACCGTGTTGCTCGAGACTTGATACAACCCAATGACTGACTACTGCCATCTAGCGATAACAGACAGAAACTATGGTTTAAGGTTGCAGCCTGCCTGCTATTTTAAAAACAGCATTAAATTATTATTTTATCTAATACCTAATAGGCTTGAATTTATGTAACATTTTACTTTTGACTTTTATATTGTTTTGATTATTTTTTGAATTATTGGATTTATTTTATACTAGCTGTTCCCCGCGGCTTTGCCCCGCGTGGAACTCGGTTATATCGCGCCCAAAAGTAGCCTATGTTTGACCTCAGGTCGTTAACTACATCCCTACCAAATTTCATCACAATCGGTCCAGCAGTTTAGCCGTGAAGAGGTGACAGACAGACAGACAGACAGACAGAATTTCGCATTAATAATATTATATGGATTAGTATGGATTAGAGATTCGAGACATCATATATTTGCACACCTTGATAAGGTAAAATGTACTGGCTCTTTTAACTGTCATTGTTACCTAATTGTACCTACATTTATGCAAATAAAAAAACTTGAAACTTATTAATTCGCAATTAACAACTAGGAAATGAAACGTAATAACACTAAAAACTGCAAAGTAAGAAAATAAAGTAAAGAGAAATGGCGAATCGCTTGCAACATTGCATCTCAAGTCGAAGCTATTACACGTATTAATTAAAAACACTATATTCCGTCGGCCCACCTGCGAGTTGCATAACTATTCAAGATTGTTGTACTTGCACACTATTATAAGAGTTCGACCTTTATTTATTCAATACACAATAGATAAACAATCAAAATCTTATAAAATACTAGCTTTTTCCCGCGGTTT
This sequence comes from Apomyelois bistriatella, assembly GCA_947044815.1. Taxonomy (NCBI): domain Eukaryota; kingdom Metazoa; phylum Arthropoda; class Insecta; order Lepidoptera; family Pyralidae; genus Apomyelois; species Apomyelois bistriatella. The sequence continues at coordinate 11,226,852 of OX345701.1, read as the reverse complement.
CGCCCGTGTATCATCATTTATGAAAGACCATGGGCAGCCTATTTTGCAGCGTAAAGTTAGAGCTTGTAGCCTACAAGCTCTAACTTCACTCTGCAAAAATTACAGCTTAACACCCATATTCTCAAACGTTTCCTCAAACTCGAGTCATTCTCACTCGACCTCAGTGGTGTTCGTAGTTGACACTAGCTTCCTCACCTTAAGGAAATTACTCAATGGAGGTGAGGAACGAACTGTCAAATATAAGGTAGGTCGAGAGGTACCTTAAGAAAGCCTCGAACGTTTCGTTTAACGAAAAGTAGGTGCTTATATTGAGGACCATATTTAAAAGGACTTGTACCTACTGTAATAAGTTCTTTGTTTATTAAGTATTTTGTTGTTTTATAATAAATCTATGCTATTACTAGCACTAGCAACTAGCTAAAATTGAAAAAGCAAAAAAACTCTCTTTATGTCAAAAAGTTAAGCGGCTTACCAACATACAGAAATGAAACGGAACGTCATTCCTTGACTCATCCTCACTGGAGTTTCCTCAAGGAAACAATCAAGAATACCATTTTCAAGGAAATGTGGAGGACTTTCTTGAGGCGTCCTCGAATGAGGTTGAGTGGAGGCGACCTATGAGGAAACGTTTGAGAATATGGGTGTTAGCGTACCTACAACTTTTGCAGAGTGAAGTTAGCTTGTAGGCTACAAGCTCTCATAGGTCGCCTCTACTAGGTAGGTAGGTAGGTGTAGGTAGAGGGGCGTGTAGAGTTAAAACATCGAGATCTAATAACTTTTGACTCGTAGTCGTCTTATAATGTTTTTGGTGAAGCAAAAATTGTTCTTTTGTCTACAAAAGAAAAAAATCTACATATAGAAGTTTTCATGTATAAGAATTTTTTGTCGATTGTCCGTGTGGTCACGGAACACCCCGAGAGTGTCATCACTGCGCTTTCAGTCAACGCCTCTAAAAGTAGATTAGACAATTCATAAAACTCCAAACTTAAGATGCACACGCATCAGCTTCATATGTTGCTAGTGTGTACAAGAATATAAATAGTCATCGTCAGTCGTCATCGTGTAGTACACTTAGTTTATTTATATCATAAATAGAAGTCTAAAGTTGTGCAAAGATTTCACCGACCGTTGCCTTTCACTGTAGGTACAAAAACATATTACATAGGTACACTGTCTACGAGTACTTATCTATGCCATATAAGGAATTTTATGCATTTGATCCACTTTCTTGCCATTGTCCTATGTCTATCCCATGAATGTGAATAATAATCGCACAAAATGTTTTCCGAAAACGTCTCCAAAACTCTTTTCATATTTGTATTCTGCAAATAAATGATTGTGTTCGAAATAGACACCAGAAAATTTTCGGGTTTTCGATTCTCTACCCATTCCAGGATAAAAATTGACTCGTGGCAATTTCGGGATAAAAATTGATCCGGGTTACTCTATCCGTACAGTGTTAAGTGTGGACGATTACCTTTATGCACAGAATTTAGAAATATTAACAAGAAGTGGCATAGCGCACGAAAAACATGTCACTAGTTTGGCTTGCAAGACGTTTCACAGAAAAAAAAAATGGGCGGGGAATTTGATTGCGTCATTTATTGCCACTGTTATTGGTCGATAATATTAGGTGGCTTTGTTGTAAACTACGTAATATTAGCTATCCGACCGAATTACGCATTCGTCTCTAAGCTTTGGCACTAATCACGGTAAAGATATAAGAGCACCAACCCCGCTCCTATCACTGGGATCCAGCCTGAAGCGTACCAATCCCTCGTCCGTGCCTACCTATGTTAATCTACAGTTACATTTGAACACATACTAAAATTATCAACAGCAATATCATATC